>OY757144.1:15896838-16226838 GCA_963583835.1 Drosophila immigrans | reverse complement strand
TAGATCAATCGAACTTTATTTCAATATAATTGAATATATTACTTTTTAATAATTAATTGACATTTCTCTGCTCAGATATTTTAGTTGCAGGATATTTTAGATCAATCGAATTGTATTTCAATATAATTGAATATATTACTTTATAATAATTAATTGAAATTTCTCTGCTCAGATATTTTAGTTACATGATTTTTTAGATCAATCGAATTTTATTTGAATATAATTGAATATATTACTTTTTAATAATTAATGGACATTTCTCTGCTCAGATATTTAAGATATTTTCGATCAATCGAACTTTAGCTGAATACTTTTAACATAATGATACTCAAATGAGATATTTTCAATTTAATAATACTTTTAGCATAATTAATTGAGCTTTATTTGTGCAAATAACTAATAAACAAATTCTTTTTTGTCTTCCCTGCAGACGCACGGCGTCGTCGAGCAACGCGCGCAGGCCGATCAGGATCGTGCCGGACTGGACGGAGAACGCGGTGCAGGGCGAGCACTACTGGAAGCCGACGTCGGCCTCTGGCGATCTCTGCTGCCTCAACGAGGAGTGCATCGTAAGTGGGAACACGAATACTCTACACTCTATACCCTCTCTCTGTGTGTCGGGTGCTTTTGGACTTGGCAGTTGACAGGTCTTTGGGGTTAGATCTAATTCAATTACAGCGAAGGCGCAGAGAAGGCAACAAGCCCCAAAAACACGAATGAAATTTCATGTAATCGTGTAATTTATTTATTGCGTGCTTGTCCGACATGTGCCTCGTGTGGCAGCAACAAACACAGCAGTGGGCGCATACTTTCACACACGCACTGTACGACGCGTCGTCTGCACGAACGTGTTTTGTTTTTCCCCCTTGTGCTGGACAGCGGCAACTAAAAGTTTTGGCCCGACGTTTGCTGTCCAAAAGTTGCAAGTACTTTTTGTGTGGGGCGTTGCACGTCGAGTGTGCTGAGTGTGTGGCAGCTTATCTGCATGTGTGTGGCAAGCAGTCACGCTAGCAGAGCGGAGCACAACCTTGTTGTTATGGGCTGCCACATAACGCAGACATATGTTATGGCCGGGCTTGAGTGCGAGTTTAACTGCCTGACCTGACCCCAAGCTCAACAAGTGCCACAGCATGCGAGGTCCTTTTCGTCCTGCCGCAGGTCAAGCTTTGTCACAGACTCTAATTCAGTTGTCACTCCTGCGGCATGCGACAGTCATTGAAAGCGACAGCCGTTATGCAACAGCCTCAAGCGCCAACCGCCGAGGAGTCGCTCATCAGAGCTCTCATTTAGCCTCCAAGAGAACTCAACTCTCGAGCTGAGCTTGCAGCTAATTTGCTTAATCTTAAAATATTTCAATCACTTTAATATTGCAAACAAATTGATCATTATTAAGATTTTCTTCTGCATTCTTTCTCTGTTTGCCTTAAACTATTACAGTCATTTTTAGCTGTCTAAAAAATTATTATGATTATTAAGATTTATTTTTTTTTAATTATTTCTTTCTTTGGTTGCCTAAATACTTGCATTTAATTTGCATGGCCTAAAATAGTTTGAATATTGCAAGCAAATTTATCATTATTAAGATTTTCTTCTGCATTCTTTCTCTGTTTGCCTTAAACTATTACAGTCATTTTAAGCTGTCTAACTTATTGATTATTATTAAGATTTGTTTTTCAATTCTTATTTCTCTGTTTACCTAAATACTTGCATTTAATTAGCTTGCTCTAAAATACTACAATCATTTTATTATTGCAAAACAATTTATCATTATTAAGATTTCTTTCTGAATTGCTGCAGCTAATAATTATCCAAAATTATAATCTATCCAAAATTTGAATTCATTTGAATATGCTCAAAAAATGTATCAATTTTATAATGGGTTTCAGAATTCTTTCTCGGTTCTCTCAAATACTTTCCAAAATTTGAATTCCAAATTATTCGATCATCATTAAGATCATTGTATTAAATGAAACTATTCGATTACATCTCTGTTTACTCGAATGCGTTTATTTAACTCGAATATTTTTTAAATATATATGAATTATTTTAAATCGATCACTATTAAGATTTGTTTCATAATTGAATATGTTTATTAAATGAAACTATTCAATTCTTGCTTTGTTTACTCAATTACTTGCATTTAATTTGAATATTTTTTAAATACATATAAAAATCATTTCAAATCGATCATTATTAAGAATTGTTTCTGAATTTTTTCTAATTTGCATGGCCTAAATCAAATACTTCCATTTAATTTTTATAGTTATTAAATCGTTTATTAAGATAAATGTTTCTTAATTAAATATTTTAACTTAACGAAACGGTTAGATTCTATCTCTGCTTACTCAAATACTTTAATTTAATTTGAATATATTTGAATCATTTTAATATGTCAAAAATGTAGATTTTTCCCAAGAGCTTTCAACACGACCTTCTAAAATTGAGCATCAATTAGAATTGTTTTCCAATTGACTTTTTAAATTAATAGAAACGGAAATAATATTTTTTTAAATATATATATAATTTTAAACTGTAAATTATATGTACTGCAATGCTGCCAAAGCATTCCAAATATTTTGATCAATGCGAATTTAATTTCAATATAAATTACAACTTTCTATTGCCTCTTCCTCTATAGTATAATTTATAAGATCATCTTTTAAATAGAGAACGAAACGGAATTTTAAGAACTTGTACTGAATTATGTTTTTAATTGAACTAGACTTTTATTTATTAAGTAAATTATTTACGCACTTATTGAGCGCCTTAGATATGAACTGGAATAGATAAAAAAGGGGTTGGGAAGCTTGTAATTAAAGGCTTGCATACTCGTCTTAAAGAGCAGGCCAGGAGACGAACAACTCGTCGTCAGTCAGTGTGCAAGTGACAGATGAAGCTGAGAGATACAATTAATGGCACTAGTTTATTTTCGGGTTGCTGGCCGAATAAATTCGAATGCGAATGGCAGACAATGGGAACCAAGAGACAGACAGACAGACAGACAGAGAGAGAGAGAGTAATCGATGGGTCAATTGGAAGAAGAGAAAACAATCCGTCTAACTGATTGTGCTTGGGGTGTGTTCTCGATTTTGCAGAAGAGCGGACAGCGCATGAAGTGCTCGGCATGCCAGCTGATTGCCCATCAGAACTGCATTCCAATCGTGAATGAAAAGACTCAACTAGTGTGTAAGCCAACATATCGGGACGTCGGGATCAGGCAGTATCGCGAGCAGACGACCACCCATCACCACTGGGTGCACCGCAAGCTGGAGAAGGGCAAGTGCAAGCAGTGTGGCAAGGTAACAACTCCATCTCCCTCTCTCGATTAATCCGACAATTAACAAATCTCGCATTGTGTATTTACAGGCTGTGCAGAGCAAGCTGTTTGGCTCAAAGGAGATTGTCGCGTTGTCGTGCGCCTGGTGCCATGAGATTTACCACAACAAGGAGTCGTGCTTCAACCAGGCCAAGATTGGCGAGGAGTGTCGCCTGGGTAAGTTGGCTCCTCTCCTTATCGATGGCCGTCCAGCCTGCCTGCCCCATTGTCCTTGCGCCATTCCACACGCCACCATCATTGTCCTCTGATTAATTACGTGACGTGCATGCAAATAAATTGCGGCCCGTTAACTTAATTAAAATTTGTGCATTAAAACAGAGCCCCAACAGAACTTGCCCCTCAGTCGCTTAACCCTTTCCGCCCCCCTCTCTCTCTCTACCCTCTCTCTCTCTCTCTGAATCCCATTTATTCGCCAGGTAAATTGCGACACACCTCTCGACCTTTTTACTCCCTCCCTCTCTCTCTCTGTGTCTCTATCTCCGTCTCTATCTGCCGCATATTGTCTCATTGTCTTAATTTGCACAGCCGTTCGCTCGTTTGCCATTTTTTGCATATTTATTTATTTTACTTCACTTTTTTGTATACTCTGCCCGACAATCAGTTCGCTGCGCATTTAAACGAGTAAAATGTGGATTATTTTACATTTACAATTCACTCAAATTCTGATTTAAAGTGAAGTAAATCATTTTTTAGGGTATTTAGTTGACAAGTTTCAGTTAGAAGATTTTACACAAAACTTGTGGAAATTCAGAAATTTAATTTTAGTTCCAAAAATATTAATTCCAAAATTTATTGACAATTACTTGAGATGATTTCTGTGACAAAGTTTTATAAAAAAGTTTTAGAAATTCAAAAATTTTCAACTTTTGTATTTCCAAAAATATTCATTGCCAAGTTTACTGCATTTTTTTAATCGGCATAATTTTTGTGACATGTTTTTATAAACAAATTATAAAAATTCAAAGCTTTTGAAATTGAATTTGAATTCCAATAATTTCAATTTCTAAATTCTTCTCAATTTGTAATTCCAAAAATATTAAGTTTATAATTCTTACTGAAGTAACTCGTACTGAAGTAAATTATTTTGTTTATTATTACTTTACAAGTTTTTGCGATTTAATTTCACACAACAAATTTGTAGAGTTTCAAAATGTCTGGAGAATATATTTATTTCAAAAGATATTGATTTTTAAATTTTAAAATAAAATTTGAAGAAAATATTACGTTTAAATTATGTATTTATTTAATTCAAAAAATTTTAATTTCTTAGTTTACTGGGCAATTCAGTAATTTTTGTAAAATCATTTCACTAAAACTTGTAATTTTTATTTTATTATGTTTTAATTATTTCCCTAAATAATAATTTTTGAATTGAACAATTATAGCTCATCAAAACTTGTCCAGTAAATTTTACTTTTATTTTATGTTTCGATTTATTTATAAAATTGGAGTTTATTGAATTTTCAAGTCAAGTAATTGTCCATATCTAAAATATTAATTTCAAAATCATGTCACTAAAACTTGTCAAGTTAATAGGCAATTTATTTTATAAATCTTTATTTATTTTCAAAAATATTGATTTCGAAATCATGTCACTTTGACTTGTCAAATAAATATGACATTTACGTCATACTTTTATTTATTTCCAAAAATATTTATTTGGCAGTTTTATTCTTAGCATTCTATTTTAATGGATTGCTAATTGTCCGACTCCCCAACCATCTGCACCAATTTGAGAACACATTTAAATTGAACTATTAGTTAAATTCGACAGCCTTCGCGAAGAGTATCTCAAGGTTTCATTTCTCACTTTGACAGATTCGTTGCTCACTTAAAGCGCCTTCGTTTTTCTGCTTTTTCACTTTACGTGTTTCTCGTTTTAGGTTTTTCTTGGGTCAAGTTCTAAGGTCATTAGCATTTATTTCGCGGAATTGACAATTTGTCAAGTTCTTGTCTCCGGCACTAAGTCAATAGATGAGCGTAATACGTGTCCGTCCAAGGGGAACTTTTCTTTTGTGACGTCACAATTGAATGAAAATTACGACAAACTGATGTCGTGGATGTTAATGTTGATGTTGACTTTGGCCTTTTACAATTCAAATTCAAATTCCAATTCAAATTCAAATGCAACCCACCCAAATTGAGAGACTGTTTGACTTTCCGGCATAACATGGAACAGAAGTCTGTGCTGTTGATTTGTGCGTCATCAAGTTGATTGGCATCTAAGAAGCTATAGTTCATTAAATGCCTGTTTTATCCGAATTTCAATTACCATCGCCTAATTGTGATGTGAAATTCCAGCGAAATGTTGCTCCCAAGTCATAACAATAGCGATGAAAATCAAAGTTCTCTTGACGCAATATCAGAAAGCCAATCTAAAAACGGGAAACACAAGTTCACAATCAATTGTCAGCTGCTGATTGCATTTTTAATTCACCCAAAATACTCGTGTTTGTGCAACGAATTCAGTTCCTTGTGGCAAGTGTAGTTGCCACCTTTTGGCCCCTTTTTTCCAATCCTATATTGGGCATCTGAACATCGAGATTTGAAATTGAGATTTGTGAGTGGAAGTCGGCAATTGCACTTTGCGGTCAGCTTTGATGGAACTGTTATTTCCGAGTTGCCAAAAAGTTGCGTCAAGAAAGTACTTCAATAAGCATTTTCTCTCCCTCTCTCTCTCTCTCTGTCGTTTGTCGCCTTCTCTGTCTGTCGCACGGTGTGTTTATCGCCATCTGTTGTGCATAGGAAATGCGTGCTCAACTGGACTCGGTTCGCTTTTTATAAAGTGTCTCAATGAGCGACTTGTTAACACACTCACACTCACACACACACACACACTCGCACACACACGCACATACTCGCACTCTCACACACACAGAGACATGAAGACAATGGCTGAGAGCGCATGATGCGGGCCACAAGACAATGAAATAAGGCGCAAAATACAATTACAGGCTGGCATCCGTGAGGCCTAGAACCCAATCTTTTTGGCCCTCCCACCATCCAGGACTCTGTGCCCCGCCCCTCTTCAGCTCACCGTCTGCGCCCCCTGCGTTGCCTGCCTCCCCTTCAGCTGCTGCATTGCGTCGCTAAACTTTGTCAGCTTGCCTGATGCCTTTTGTTCTGCCGCAGCCTCCTGCTGACTCGCTCCTTCTCTCTCACACACACTCGTTCTCCCTCTCACTCTATCTCCCTCTCTCTCTTTCGCCTCGCTATTTGTCTGCTGCTCTGTAATTCCTGCGGCATTCATAATTGCGCTTTCAGTCTGCTCCTGTCTCCATCTCCATCTCCCTCTCTGCCTCGCTGTGGTTCGGCTTGTCGCCTCTGCTGTGGCATGCGGCATGCGGCAGCATCATCTCAATTCCTTTTGTTTGCCAGCCGAGTCTCGTAACAGACTTTTCGCATATTTTCTATGATATTAACTTATTCTGGTCGCTTGCTTTTCGGCTCCTCTAAAAATGGAATTTGCCTCACGCACACACTCTCAATTAGCCACACACACACACACAGTCATCTCTCTCTCTCTCTCACACTCATACTCTCTCTCTTTCTCTCTCTGTCGTTTACAGGTGACTATGCACCCATCATTGTGCCACCATCGTGGATTGTCAAGCTGCCCAACAAGGGCAACTTCAAGTCGTCGATTCGTGTGAGCAACAAGAATAGCGCTGCGGGCGGAGCTGGCGGCGGCGGCGGTGGCGGAGGCGGTGGTGGAGGCGGTGGCGGTGGCGGTGGCGGTGGCAAGAGCAAAAAGCAATTGCAAAAACGCCAGAAGGGCAAGGAGGAGAAGAAGGAGCCGCGCGCATTCATTGTGAAGCCCATTCCATCGCCGGATGTAATACCGGTCATTGTCTTTATCAATCCCAAGTCCGGTGGCAATCAGGGCGTCAAGCTGCTCGGCAAGTTCCAGCACCTGCTCAATCCCCGCCAGGTGTTCGATCTGACACAGGGCGGTCCCAAGATGGGGTAAGTTCCACACCCACATCTCCATGCACCATGTGCAACACACAGCTCAGCGAAAGCTGAAAGCAAACTTGCGAGAGTTGAAGTTTAAATAATGTAAAAAATATTTATTTGAAATCTTAAAATATTGAGGCACGACATACATAAATGGTAGAAGTGAAATACGGGTTATTAGTTTAAAGAAGAGTTATATTGCAAATATAATATCACTCAGGTGTACAAAGCAAAACAAACAGAGACGATAAAACAATCGAAGTACGAAGAATGCATAAAATATCAGAACATAAACAAATATAGGTTATTAGTGTAGGTAATTAATTGCACTAATTAAAATATTATATTTCGAATCTCATTTCACCACCTCAGAAGGTGGAAAGCGCTAAACTAAAACTAAATTGAAATGCAGGTTCTAAATGTGTACTGCTATTAAAATAGTATAAAACGACAAATACACATCTAAATATCTAAAATATTATACACAATTTAGAAAACATTTAAAAAAAAACTGACATAAATGATAAAGCTATTCAAATGCAGTTTTTCAGTGCAGTGCAATTAATTCAATTTCAAATGAAAATGCGGAATTTGATTATTCTACTTATTTATAAAATATTTAAATTTAATAAAAAAAAGTATTTATTTGTGTACTAATAACAAAAAATAAAAAACAATTATAAGTAATCAATTCAAATAGCAATTAATAGTATTTGAGCAGTCGATGCTGCCAAATGAACTAGCTTCAAAGTTTATTGTCCCATAATAAGAATTATAAATTGCTTTATGATTTAGATTGACACAGATATAAAATTAAAACGATTTGACAAAAGTATATATGAATGTGTGGCCTGGTTGAATAATAAATAATATTTTGATAATAGGAAAGATTAATTTGCGAAAATAGTTCATATTAAAAATACATAAAATTGTTTATCTATAATTAACGATAGTATAAATAAGATTGATTAATTTGCGAAAATAGTTCTGAACATGCAATTTCAGTAACAAAATAATAACACAAATATTTAAAAAATATTATTTATAAATGCATAATATTTTGAAACTGTGATTAGAGATAGATTTAAGAGGAGCGATTAATTTGCGTTGTGAGCACATTCAGTGAGTGGCAAGAAATATATATATACTCGTCTGTCAGGCAGGATCAACACTATGGTAATCCAAGCTAATCTGTCTATTTTCCTGTCTCCCACAGGCTGGACATGTTCCGCAAGGCGCCCAACCTGCGAGTACTCGCCTGTGGCGGCGACGGCACCGTCGGCTGGGTGCTCTCCGTGCTGGACCAGATCCATCCGCCGCTGCAGCCGGTGCCGGCGGTGGGCGTGCTGCCCCTCGGCACCGGCAACGATCTCGCCCGCTCGCTGGGCTGGGGCGGGGTGAGTGAAGGGCGCAAATTTTTCTAATCTCAATCCGATTCTAAGTCGAATATCTGTGTTGCTTTAGGGCTACACTGACGAGCCGATCGGGAAGATACTGCGGGAGATCGGCATGTCGCAGTGCGTACTGATGGATCGGTGGCGGGTTCGGGTGACGCCCAACGAGGATGTGGGCGACGATCACGTGGATCGCAGCAAGCCGAACGTGCCGCTGAACGTGATCAACAACTACTTCAGCTTCGGCGTGGACGCGCACATCGCCCTGGAGTTCCACGAGGCTCGCGAGGCGCATCCGGAGCGCTTCAACTCGCGGCTGCGCAACAAGATGTACTACGGCCAGATGGGCGGCAAGGATCTGATCCTGCGCCAGTACCGCAACCTCTCCCAGTGGGTGACCCTCGAGTGCGATGGCCAGGACTTCACCGGCAAGCTGCGCGACGCCGGCTGCCACGCCGTCCTCTTCCTCAACATACCCAGGTACAAATAGATTCCCCTACTGATAAAGTGTTAAACAACAAAGAAAAATGGTGCTAAAAGGAAGAATTAATTGTTGTATCATGCTCGTTTGATATCAAAATTGCAAACGGACAGTGAATTCTTGAATCAAGATCGAAAGTCGTGGACATTCAAGAAACAAGATTGTTCTTAGCTTTGAGAAGCATTTTCAATTCAAGAATATATTCTTACCCAGAGAGTAAATTCTTGAATCAAGATCGAAAGTCGTAGACATTCTTGAAATAAGATTATTCATAGCTTTTGAGAAGATAAGAAGCATTCTCAATTTAAGATTGAAAAATGTCAAAATTGCGACCAAAAAGCCAATTCTTGAAATAAGAACAAAATTTTTGGACAATTCTAGATTGGACATTTTTAAAAAAGGATTTTTCTGAGCTCTTAAGAAGATGATTAACATTCTCAATTTAAGAATGAAAAAATGTCATAATTGCATCCATACAAATTCTTGAGTCAAGAACCAATTTCTTTAGTTTGAATTGCTGATAAAAAATATATTTTTATTTCCATTAATAATTGTTGCAACCACTTACTGAACTAACAACGACAATACCAGACTTTATCTCTATATAAAATATATAATATATCTCTTAGTAGAAGCAGAGAACTAAAACATTCCCGTTGACTATGTTAACTTTAAGAATACAATTTCTATAATTTTTCGAACTCATTAAATGCTTAAAAGATGATTTTAGTCCTGAATCAAGACTGCTTTAATCTTAAGACAATTAAGAATGAATTCTTAATTAAAGAATGTCTTTAAGAACGAATTGTTGTCTCAAGAATTTGTTTTTAAGATCGCAATTCCCACTGAGTACTAATCGTCCTTCGCATTTACAGTTATAGCGGCGGCACGCATCCGTGGAGCGACTCCTTCGGCCAGACGAAGCCGGCGATCGACGACGGGCTGATGGAGGTGGTGGGGCTGACCACCTACCAGCTGCCCATGCTGCAGGCGGGGATGCACGGCACCTGCATCTGCCAGTGCCGCAAGGCGCGCATCATCACCAAGCGCACCATTCCCATGCAGGTCGACGGCGAGGCCTGTCGCGTCAAGCCCTCGATCATCGAGATCGAGCTGCTCAACCAGGCCCTGATGCTCTCCAAGCGCAAGCACGGACGCGGCGATGTCCAGTGAGTATCCGAATATTTAATTCCCTTCCCTTGATCTTGGCATTCATCATTACACGAAGATATGAGTTTGCCATTCACTGTCCATTTTAGAACATTAATGTCTTTTGAGCAATTGCTTTTTGCTAATCATTAATTTGAATATTCGTACAATAATACGATACAAATTCCCAATTAGCTGCATTTGGCAGATAAAATATTATGAATTATTATTATTGTACGATGAAAATATCCAAATTGGCAGCCAAATTAGGAAGTTGACGAATTATTTCATTATATTTGTTAACGATATTAATAATTGATATCCATTTGAAATTAGAGAAAAGTTTTAAATAATATTCGATTATTATTACAATTCAATCATTCTATTTTAATATTAGAAAGCTACGATACAAGTTTCCCAATTAGCAGCTAAATAATTATTAGTTATTCGAAAATTAACAAAATATTTCGAATGATTTCATATTCGTTTGAAATTATAAATTTGGAAGTTAAAATAATATTAATTATTCAGAATGTTGTAAAAATGAGCAGCAGTAATAATTATTTATTACTTATTGACAAGTTAGCAAATTATTTAATTAATATCCTTTAAAATCGGAAAACCATTTTAAATAATATTTGATTATTTATTTGGTAGTAATTGGATATTTGTTATGATTATTTCCAAATTGTAATATTAGTAAAGATTCGATATAAATTGATTTGAAAGTTGACAAAATAATTCATATTATTTGAGTAATCTTAATTGGTATTTATTTAAAATTGCTAAATTAAATTAAACAAAATTTAAGAAGAAGCTTATAGATTATTACGATATAGATAATACGAAATGTCGTATTATTTGAGTAATTGCTTATTTATATTTATTCATCATATATTTGGAATACGAAACAAAATTCATAATTAACTGCTAAATAACGATAACTCATTTCTTGTGATGAAAATACTGAGAAAAATTGTTATTATTTAATGATTTGCATATTTATTATTTTTATTAAATTAGAAAAAAGAAATACATAAGATTGGACATAATTAATCATCAATAATATTACATTTTGAATATACTAGTATTCAATTTATGTAAATGCCTTTAGCTGTCCTATAAATTCTTAATAAATCACCAAATATTTAGAATGGTAGGAAAAATGAAGCAGGAAATATTTTATCATAATTACGAACTAGTAAATTTTAGTAATTCAAATTATTTCTTTCTCTATAAATACGAGTAATTGTAGGAATTTTATTTTTGTAATATCCAATTATACCCATATAATTATTTATCACTTAATTGTACTTTATTTATTTGCGCAGAATCAATCCGCTGGAGAAGCTGCAGCTGGCCATACTGAGGGTGACAATGCAGCAGTATGAGCAGTATCACTACGACAAGGAGATGCTGCGCAAGTTGGCCAACAAGCTGGGCCAAATCGAGATCGAGTCGCAGTGCGATCTGGAGCATGTGCGCAACTTGTTGAACGCCAAGTTCGAGGAGTCCATCTCGTATCCCAAGGTCTCGCAGGATTGGTGCTTCATCGACTGTGAGCAAGACCATTGATTTGATATATATTTATACTGGATTAAATGAAATGAATTATTGATTTGCAGCCTGCACCGCTGAGCACTATTTTCGCATTGATCGCGCCCAGGAGCATCTGCACTACATCTGCGACATCGCCATCGACGAGCTGTACATCCTGGATCACGAGGCCGCCACGATGCCCCAGACACCGGACCAGGAGCGATCCTTTGCGGCCTTCTCGCAGCGACAGGCGCAGAACGAGCGGCGGCAGATGGACCAGGCGCAGGGACGCGGCACTGGCAGCACGGGTAGGCTTCTGTTGGCTGACTGTTGGCCACGATCAACGCAATCGCAATCGCAATCGCAATCGCAGTCGACCAGTGTTGCCGAGTTGCCGCTGCAGCAGCGGTTGCAACTCTATCAGCAGCAGGTGGCCGAGCAGCTGCCGTACTTAGAGAGGCGCATGTTTTGTCACCTGCACTATCGCAAGAAGCGCTATGAGATCTGAGTGTGTTTCGTGTTCCCCTTCCCCCCTTCCCCCCTTCCCCCTGTCCCTTTAATCCTTTACCTTCCTACCCCCTCTGGCGTCTTCTCGTTGTCCAGGTTATGCGTTCTAGTTTACTACATTGCTTTCGTTGGCATGTTTTTGGCACTAACCGAAAATTTGAAAAACAACACTCTCCAATACACTCACAAACTCTCACACACACACACGCACACGCACACACTCCTGGGTGGGAGCGAATACAGCTTAGTCCTTGCCACGCCCACGCATGTAAGTAACGCCCTCATATATCTGTTGTATCTGGTTTATAATCGCCGCTTACGTTAACAGTGACAAGTGACAAGGACTAAACCGTATTCCGTTCTCGTCTCCAACCAAACTAAAACCCAACCAAACTAACCGAACAATCAACCAAAATAATATCCATAAAAACTTACTTTTGTTGCGACGGTAGGTTGATTAATCGATTAGCCACTTATCGTTTATCGTTGATCGTTGATCGTGTATCGCTCTCTCTCTTTGATTTCGTTTCTTGTTGTTTCGTTGGCATATTGTAAATACTTGCTGCAAATGGCGTACTAACAATTTATAAATATCTTCTTTTTTTTTTTTAATTTAATAACTACACAAACACACACACACACACACACACACATACACACACGTGAACACGCGCGTATTTCATACAAAGATGAGGACTTGCAAATTGGCTCGAAGCCCATCAAAGTGATGAAGTGGAAGAGGTAAAACCGCAAAACGTCGACTAAATCCACAGCAATCACAAACCTCATGTTTCACGTGCATCGCAAACCAAATTCCAAATCTAAATCCAAAATAAATTAAATTCAATTGAATTAAATTAATTGCCAACTGAGCGTCTCTTTCGCTCACTTGGCAATTGACGATTCACGATTGGCGCTTCAGTCACTTGCCCATTTGCTGTCTCACTCACTCACTCAATCACTCGATCTCTCACTCTCTCTCTCTCTCTCTTTCTATTTCTGTCTGTCTCTTTCGCTCTCTCTGGCTGTCTCTTTTTAACTGTTTTGTTTAATGTTTGTTGTCCAACGCATGCAGCAACAAAGATCGTTTATTCAGTTTTAACGAAGATGTTTTTGGTTATGGATTCAGGTACTCTGTATTTTAGCGCTTTCCAACACTACTCGCATCTTCTTCTTGCTGTCCTTCTCTCTTACCCTCTCACTGTGTCTTCACAGAGATCGTATTCGTATCCACAACTACAACTAAATCATCTGAAACTTATCGAATCGAAACTGATGCTTGACTTTTTTTCTTTTTGTTTCTCTACTTTTCAATGCACACACACACACATCAACACACACACACACACACAATATATTATATATATATAATGCAAATACCGCATTCATATAACAGCCCTATACTGGAGCAAACTTCCGATGCCGTACTACTAGCAGCCCAGAGCGGCGATCTCAATATGGTAGCTTTAACTTATTTCTTTACCTTTTACCTCTCACTGATTTTATTTCCGATTTCATTTGTGATCCGACGCGCTTTATACCAACTCGTTACGTCTCTCTCTCTCTCTCTCACTCTCTATATATATTTCTGTATGTGTCTGCTTCGTTAACTTACACGTCTTCTGCTCTTCTCTTCCCACCCCTCCTTCAGTTACGTGCACTACATGAACAAGGATACTCATTACAATCAGTGAACAAGAACGGGCAGACGGCGCTGCACTTCGCCTGCAAGTACAACCATAAGGACATTGTTAAATACATCATTTCATGTGCCACGCGACGCGTCATCAACATGGCGGACAAGGAATGGTGAGTACCATGTTCAAGGACCTATCTGCATTTGCTAATTATATTTTATTCGAATGGGAATTTAGCAGCAGCTAGTTTGCAATTTCAGCATTTTAGCTACTCTTCAATTCAATTATTTCCATCTTAGTGTGTACTTCTTAGCAAAAGTTATTATTAATACTATAGACTCACCTTTCTTTATTTGAGAAAATATTTTATATACAAAAATTCCAAAATATGATACATAAAATTTGTACATAATAACAGTAAAATGGTATCATAAAAAAAAAACAAAATTCAATAGGATAAAGTAATGTGCAGAATTAAACATAGTTGTGAGTTCTGTTAAGAAGAAAAAGGATAAATTAGATATTAACCCGTCGCTCTTATTATTTTGTCCAAGTGTAAAAGTAAATTGAGTTCCTCAGTTTGAAACAAAAAGCTAGTTTTATGAAATATTACAATACAATAAATGAGACAAAGTATTTTATATATTAAATTAGTATATATATTTGCTCATTTCAAATAGTAGGGATTCTCAATTGCATTAAAAATATTTTAACTATCCCAAACAAAACAATGAATGGCAAGAAATTGCAAAATATATTATGGTTATATTTTATTACTATACATATTTTTGCCCAAATTAGCAGTTGCTTTTTTTTTTGTCAAATTAGTGAATATAAAAGACGAACAACACATATTATTTTGTACATATTATTTTGTTTATGTATCATTGTGATTATATGATATCTGTCACTTTGAAGATATTACTATATATTTTATGTATATATAATTATTTGTGGCCAAAATTTCAATTTTTTTTATTTTGTAAAACTATTGAGTATAGAAGCCGAACATTGAATGACAACGAAATGTAAAATTTATTATTTATATATTATTTTATTTATTTCACGTCATTGTATGATATCTCTCACTAAAAACCGAACAAAACATAGAATGACTAGAAAATGCAAACTATTTAATGTACATATTATTTTGTCAATATATCGGTATCTCTATGGTTAATACCTCCCAATTTTGTACTTACCATTCCCGTTCTCTCTGTGTATCTGCAGCGGTCAGACGGCGCTGCATATTGCCGCGGAGCAGAATCGGCGCGACATTTGCGTGATGCTTGTGGCAGCTGGGGCCAATTTGCAGGCTCGGGACGCTGGCGGCAACACGGCCATGATGGTGGCATTCAACAAGAATGCCAATGAGATTGCAACATATTTGGAAAGTAAGCTGATTGAACAACAACAACAACTGCAACATCAACAACATCAACAGCTCGGCGTCGGCTGGTCCAATTCCAATTCCAATTCGAATTCCAATTCCGATTCCACATCGCCGTCGGCCACCTCTATGTAAAACCCAAAACAAAACCCACGAAGGTCCTCTCTAGAGATCTCGCTAGCTGTGCACAACATTCATCAATTCAATATAATTATTATAATTACTCGTAGTGAAGCCAGCGCCCCAAAAAAAAAAAAAAACAAGTAACAGTTGAAACCATCTCTCAGCTTCAGACCCGTTTCCATCTGGTAATTATCTAACTAATCAGCGAATTTCCTTCTTTTTCTCGCGCACGCCAAATGGAAATTGTCTCACAAAACAAAAAAAAAAAAAAACAAAATATATAAATTGTAAATAAAAACAAAAAACAAATGCGAATAACAACATTCCAATGCAAACGACAAATGTGCAACAAATGAAACAACTGAAACTCGTTTACCTAAGGTCAAGAGCGTTTCATGCATTTGGAGGTGCAAACCAGAATTTAAATGTTTATCTAATTAATCAAAACTCTAATCTCAAAAACAAAAACGAAAAAAAAAAACATACGTTGCCCCTATTCGCTTAATTTGTTCAAAATATTCAACATCAAAAAAAAACAAGGAAAAGGAAAGCAAAACAAGTCCAGTTAGTTTTATTGTTTATTGTTTAATTTTTTGGTAGCGAATGCGCAGACGTGCATTATAAAAATTCTAATAAATAACTACAATCGTAAGAATTACAATTAATTTAATGCTTAAGCAACGAATTCACAACACAACACAACACAACACATTTTTTTTTAGCAACTAAGTGACAATTGATTTACTCAACTCGTTCGTAAGTAAGTTAAATGCATAACTAAAAATGCATTGCAAATGAAATGCAAGATTTCCACTCACACAAGTAGTAGCAAACAAATAAAAGAAAAAAGTGTGTGTTGAGCTATTGTTTTGAATTCTTTGGCAAACAAAATTAAAAGATGATTATATTGTGATATCTAAATTTAATTGTACTAAAAACAACTACAACTAACTTATTATACTGATAATAATAAAAGTGCAAGCAACTTATCAATTTGTTGGACTTGAGCGAAAACAAAACAAAAGTAAAACAAAAGCAAAAGCAAAACGAGGCCCACGAGGCGTATGATTGATGTTGATATTAGCCAAGACATTTGTAATTGCTGTAAATACGAATACGCTAAAAACCGCAACAGCAAAGATCTATATATTTACTCACACACACACACACACACTCGCGCGTATAAATTATATAGTAGCACACACACACACACACATACACTTAAGTATATATAGATATTGTTTTTTTTTTTTTTTTGGTTTCGATTAAGAATTGTTAAAAATGTTGTAAATTGCAATACAAGCCAAACGAAGAGCAGAGCAGCAGCAAGCAGCTAAGAAGATAATGCCTATTCTAACTGAACAGCATAAACAGGAATTTCACACACACACACACTCTTGGCACACACACACACACACGGTCCCATGCGCACACTCTGAATTAAGTAATGCACAACCCAGAACAAAAGTTCCGAACTTTCTCTGGTAAACTCTGCCAACACTCTCGCTATCTCCCTCCCCCGCCCAACTATGTGTCTATCTCGCTCTATTACGCACTCTCAATGTGTTTCAAATCGAATTAAAGACTTTCACAGAGACTTAAGCGCCCGTCCTCACCCGCCCAAACAAAGCCCCGAACAACCAAGAACAACAAGAACAAAACTATATACTTACCTATTGTAGACTATCGATATAAATACTACTAACATAAAACTATATATACTTGTAAAGACTATTTGGGAACTCTAAGCGACTTTAAAACACTTCAAACAATAACCACAACAACAACAACAGCAACAACAGGAATATAGATTACAAAAGATGATCTAACTTAAAGATATATACAAACATAATATATATAATTACATTTACAACATACAAATATAAATATATAAACATATATATATATATATATATATTTTATCGGAAAACAGTTTAATCTTGTAGCTGATTAAGTGCTAAATTAATTACTCGTAATCTCGGTATTATTATTATCAACAAATACATATATGTGTTGTTTACTCGTATGTGTTTCCTAGTTCGTATGTGTGTAGCATAGTTGAATTTTTTGCATTAGATTCGTTCATTATCCCCCTCTCTCTCTCTCTCTAATGATTCTCTATCTTTATCTTCAATTTGGTAGGACTTAAGTTCGATTGTAAAATGCGCTAAAAGTCAATTACGTTTCTACAAAAATTTCCAATATTCGGTTATAGGCAAACAAAAAAGAAAAACACAAATGTAATGAAAAATCTCACTATTGAACATAAGGCATAACGTAATTAACTATTTAGTGAGCATCCTTACACACACACACACACACACACACACACATACACACACACACACGAAGCTCTAACTAATTAAGTAAAAAAAGCCGTTGAAAACTCGACTGAACTGCGATTGGACCGAGCTCTTGGCTCGAGCACTTTATCGGGCAGCCAAAGATCACTCGAGTTTTGTGACGAACAGATTTGTTAATCACGAGTAGAATTATGTTTTGGATTTCGCGTATCGAATGCGAATTTGTGCGAAATTTGTTGAAGGAGCAGGCGGCGATCGCTGCGGCCGATTGCCCGACTTGTGGCAGAGCTTTTGGGGGCACACAGCTAAATGCCCCGCAGACGTGCACCCAAAGCAGCTGCCACAAGTTGCGTCGACCTGCGATCGCCTCGGGTAGACAGACGATGGAGCTGCAAATCTTATTTAGCAAATGACAATCTAGTGAATTTAGCAAAGAACAAAATGCGTTTGCTAAACAAAGTACAACTGATAATAACAGACAATTGAATAATAACATATACTTAATGCAAGAACTATCGCTAAACAAAACCAAACACGACACCTACAAAAATCTATCTCTAAACTGAAATTGAAATTGAAATTGTAGTTTGAGGATGAATTGAACGATTGATTGATTGATGAAACAAAAAAAACAAAAAAAGTAATTACTATGACAGACAGTGTTGCAAGACGCTGAGACGTTGAGAGAATGACGAACGAAGGAACGAACAATGCAAACAAGCAAGAAGAAGCAGCCAGATCGTTTGTATTTGGGGGTTATATTCACCTGTTCGGAAAACAACCGGGTCCAAGCCAAACTAAGAATATATTTTCGAGTATTTTGCGAGCATCGCGAAAGATCAGCGATGCAGCAAACTTACAAACATACCTAGATGGCATCACATAAATACCTGTACTACTTCCAATGCCTTACACCCACACACAGATACACACCCACACACCCACACACCCACACAGATACAGAAACAGAGATACAAATACAGAGAGAAATCGCAATTGCAGACACCAATAAAGATAGAGAAGACAACACACAGAATCTTAAGGAGAAAGCTGCATAGTTATGTATGTATATGTGTGTACATGGAGGAGCATGTGTATATAGTATAGTCATGCGTACGGATATCGTGTGTACATATGTATACATAAGTACTATATAGAAGCTATACATAAATATTATACTATATATACATACATATATTTTTTTCTAAGCATATAAGAGAATTGTTGAACAAATGGTAAACAACATGAAACGCAAGTCTTATGAAAACCTAGAAACTAAGGCAACTGAAATTGTAAAGGAAGCAAACAGCAAAAACAAAACAAACAAACAAACAAACAAACAAAAAAAAAAAACAGTAACAAAAACACAAAACAATGAGAAGCAGAAGAACAACATAAAAACAAAAATGAATTGAAAACTATTTACCATTTAATTGGATAACATAAATATAATATATGAATACATTATGCGCCTAGTAAATAACTTATTTTAAATGTAATTTATTTATTTATGCTTAAACAACACACACACACACACACACACACACACACCCGTACACTGAGAAAATAAATATTTTATTTTCAAAAATAAACCACAAAAACAAAAACAATCGCATGATTTCGATTTTTTCAGTGTGTAAATAATTGAATTATAATTTTCTTTGGTTTTTCGACTGAATTTCAAGTTCTCTCCTTAAACATTTTCCAGCTCGGCAACGAACAAGACACACAGCTGAATTTATCCATTTATTTTTGTTGTGTTTACATTGAAATGCAAAAAATATAACTACAAAAACAAATATTTAGAAAATGAAGATGAAACTTATGCAAGTCTGAAAGTATTTCTATCGAAGAGTTCTAAACTGCTTAACTGTAAATTGTGTAAAACTAAAAATCTTCAACTTATAAATATTGTATGAAACGATCCAAAATTGTACATACACATATTGAATTATACCTACTTATACATATATTAATATATACATACATATATATGATTACAATTTTTTGGTAGTTCTTAAGCATAAACATAAACAGACAACAAACAAAAATTAAAAATATTAAAAACAAAAGTAAGTACGATATGCACTGCAAGCACTGAGGAATTTGATTCAATTTTACTTAAGATAAACGAAAAGAGAAATTGAAGTAGCTTTTAAAATTTGAATTATGGCATTACGATTAATATTAAATTAACAACAACAAAAAGGCAAACAAAACTAATTAAAATTTAAAATTAATTTTCGAACAAGCTAAAAAACAAAACAAAAAATCCGATGCAAAACCCAATCAAAATGACAACAACTAGAAGGCAAATGGGCAAGCTTTGAATGAGCCAGCACACACAGTGTGTAATACCAATTGGATTTGTTAAGCAGAACGTGGTCAACACTTTAAAGGCCAAAGAGCAAGAAACTGGCACACAAACACATATAAAGACACACACAATATATCAATATGCATGTATGTATTATCGCAAATTGTACTATGCTTCAATTAAGCTGTATTAAAAGCAGAATTACCAGAATTAATTACACACACCTCACTACGCCGACTTTCGCACTCAAATCTCACAGACAGACAACTTGCAACAAACAAAAACAAAAAAGAAAAATATACAATGCATAACAAATTCATTCAATCGATGACTCAATATGGAAACAAGCTTAACTACTTAATAATTCAAGTTCCATTTTATTGCCCAGAAGCTAAACTACATTTTCTACCTAACGAAACGCAACGTCGTTTGGACTCCTATGTAAAGCATCCTATATGATATTTCACACAATATTTGACAAGCGAAAATTATACAAAGCAAACAAAACTACAACTACAACTAAAACTAAAACTAAAACTAAAACTAAAACTAAAACTATGTACTATCATCAACAAAGTTGCTATTCAATACATTTTCGGACACTCTATTACAAAAGAAATAAACATTTTTTTGGTATTTCAACTTAAAAACTGCGACTTTGTTTATTTTTTTCGAAACGTTGAAATTGATACCGATCACATCTCTAAAGAGATTCGTTTTTTTTTCAATTTAATTTCCAATTTATTTCAGATTTTTACTTTTTAAATTAAATTAGCATACTGCTACCGGTATGGCAGCTTAACCTAATTATATATTAAAAATTTTAAAGTTACTGACTATATAATGATTCGTTAAGTTAGGTTTGTGAAGGATCTTCTCACAACTCACAGCAACTCTCAATGAAAAAAACAAACATGAATTTTTCGAAAAAATCTACAAGGGGTAGGCATGGAAAATTGGGCAAAAATTCAAAAATCCTTCGTAACTTCGTCATTTGAAGGACGATCAGGATGTCCTTTGGCATGAAGATGGGGCTGGATGCATGATGGAAGACAATGTTACCCGAAGGACGAATATCCTTACAACAACAAAGTTAGAAGGACTTTTTTGCTGAGAGAAAACATGCTCTAACTCGGCCATATCCTTGCTGATCCTTACGAGTCCTGCGTCAATCAACTCGTCTTAACAAGGACTATCAACTGGCCAAAGGACATCCCGATCGTCCTTTTGGTTCCCGAGATATTCATGATTTTCTCATTTTGTTTCGACTCGTTCCATTTTTTTTCGACTCCGCAGCGAAAAATTTGCAAGTCCAAAAATTAAAAAATGTTGCATACTTTTATCGACGGAATATAAATTTTTGTCAACAAATTTAAAATGTGTTTATCTCGGAAACTACAACAACAATTTAGATATTCTTTGGCCGATCGATAGCCATAACAAATACGTTTAAAAATAACTGTAGTTTGTCATTAAAAAAATAAAGAATATACGAAAAAAACAAACATGAATTTTTCGAAAAAATCTACAAGGGGTAGGCATGGAAAATTGGGCAAAAATTCAAAAATCCCCCGTAACTTCGTCATTTGAAGGACGATCATGATGTCCTTTGGCATGAAGATGGGGCTGGATGCATGATGGAAGACAATGTTACCCGAAGGACGAATATCCTTACAACAACAAAGTTAGAAGGACTTTTTTGCTGAGAGAAAACATGCTCTAACTCGGCCATATCCTTGCTGATCCTTACGAGTCCTGCGTCAATCAACTCGTCTTAACAAGGACTATCAACTGGCCAAAGGACATCCCGATCGTCCTTTTGGTTCCCGATATATTCATGATTTTCTCATTTTGTTTCGACTCGTTGCATTTTTTTTCGACTCCGCAGCGAAAAATTTGCAAGTCCAAAAATTAAAAAATGTTGCATACTTTTATCGACGGAATATAAATTTTTGTCAACAAATTTAAAATGTGTTTATCTCGGAAACTACAACGACAATTTAGATATTCTTTGGCCGATCGATAGCCATAACAAATACGTTTAAAAATAACTGTAGTTTGTCATTAAAAAAATAAAGAATATACGAAAAAAACAAACATGAATTTTTCGAAAAAATCTACAAGGGGTAGGCATGGAAAATTGGGCAAAAATTCAAAAATCCTTCGTAACTTCGTCATTTGAAGGACGATCAGCATGTCCTTTGGCATGAAGATGGGGCTGGATGCATGATGGAAGACAATGTTACCCGAAGGACGAATATCCTTACAACAACAAAGTTAGAAGGACTTTTTTGCTGAGAGAAAACATGCTCTAACTCGGCCATATCCTTGCTGATCCTTACGAGTCCTGCGTCAATCAACTCGTCTTAACAAGGACTATCAACTGGCCAAAGGACATCCCGATCGTCCTTTTGGTTCCCGAGATATTCATGATTTTCTCATTTTGTTTCGACTCGTTCCATTTTTTTTCGACTCCGCAGCGAAAAATTTGCAAGTCCAAAAATTAAAAAATGTTGCATACTTTTATCGACGGAATATAAATTTTTGTCAACAAATTTAAAATGTGTTTATCTCGGAAACTACAACGACAATTTAGATATTCTTTGGCCGATCGATAGCCATAACAAATACGTTTAAAAATAACTGTAGTTTGTCATTAAAAAAATAAAGAATATACGAAAAAAACAAACATGAATTTTTCGAAAAAATCTACAAGGGGTAGGCATGGAAAATTGGGCAAAAATTCAAAAATCCCCCGTAACTTCGTCATTTGAAGGACGATCATGATGTCCTTTGGCATGAAGATGGGGCTGGATGCATGATGGAAGACAATGTTACCCGAAGGACGAATATCCTTACAACAACAAAGTTAGAAGGACTTTTTTGCTGAGAGAAAACATGCTCTAACTCGGCCATATCCTTGCTGATCCTTACGAGTCCTGCGTCAATCAACTCGTCTTAACAAGGACTATCAACTGGCCAAAGGACATCCCGATCGTCCTTTTGGTTCCCGAGATATTCATGATTTTCTCATTTTGTTTCGACTCGTTCCATTTTTTTTCGACTCCGCAGCGAAAAATTTGCAAGTCCAAAAATTAAAAAATGTTGCATACTTTTATCGACGGAATATAAATTTTTGTCAACAAATTTAAAATGTGTTTATCTCGGAAACTACAACGACAATTTAGATATTCTTTGGCCGATCGATAGCCATAACAAATACGTTTAAAAATAACTGTAGTTTGTCATTAAAAAAATAAAGAATATACGAAAAAAACAAACATGAATTTTTCGAAAAAATCTACAAGGGGTAGGCATGGAAAATTGGGCAAAAATTCAAAAATCCCCCGTAACTTCGTCATTTGAAGGACGATCATGATGTCCTTTGGCATGAAGATGGGGCTGGATGCATGATGGAAGACAATGTTACCCGAAGGACGAATATCCTTACAACAACAAAGTTAGAAGGACTTTTTTGCTGAGAGAAAACATGCTCTAACTCGGCCATATCCTTGCTGATCCTTACGAGTCCTGCGTCAATCAACTCGTCTTAACAAGGACTATCAACTGGCCAAAGGACATCCCGATCGTCCTTTTGGTTCCCGAGATATTCATGATTTTCTCATTTTGTTTCGACTCGTTCCATTTTTTTTCGACTCCGCAGCGAAAAATTTGCAAGTCCAAAAATTAAAAAATGTTGCATACTTTTATCGACGGAATATAAATTTTTGTCAACAAATTTAAAATGTGTTTATCTCGGAAACTACAACGACAATTTAGATATTCTTTGGCCGATCGATAGCCATAACAAATACGTTTAAAAATAACTGTAGTTTGTCATTAAAAAAATAAAGAATATACGAAAAAAACAAACATGAATTTTTCGAAAAAATCTACAAGGGGTAGGCATGGAAAATTGGGCAAAAATTCAAAAATCCCCCGTAACTTCGTCATTTGAAGGACGATCATGATGTCCTTTGGCATGAAGATGGGGCTGGATGCATGATGGAAGACAATGTTACCCGAAGGACGAATATCCTTACAACAACAAAGTTAGAAGGACTTTTTTGCTGAGAGAAAACATGCTCTAACTCGGCCATATCCTTGCAGATCCTTATGAGTCCTGTGGCAATCAACTCGTCTTAACAAGGACTATCAACTGGCCAAAGGACATTTTTATCGTCCTTTTGGTTCCCGAGATATTCATGATTTCCTCTTTTTGTTTCGACTCCTTGCATTTTTTTTTGACTCCGCAGCGAAAAATTTGCAAGTCCAAAAATTAAAAAATGTTGCATACTTTTATCGACGGAATATAAATTTTTGTCAACAAATTTAAAATGTGTTTATCTCGGAAACTACAACGACAATTTAGATATTCTTTGGCCGATCGATAGCCATAACAAATACGTTTAAAAATAACTGTAGTTTGTCATTAAAAAAATAAAGAATATACGAAAAAAACAAACATGAATTTTTCGAAAAAATCTACAAGGGGTAGGCATGGAAAATTGGGCAAAAATTCAAAAATCCTTCGTAACTTCGTCATTTGAAGGACGATCATGATGTCCTTTGGCATGAAGATGGGGCTGGATGCATGATGGAAGACAATGTTACCCGAAGGACGAATATCCTTACAACAACAAAGTTAGAAGGACTTTTTTGCTGAGAGAAAACATGCTCTAACTCGGCCATATCCTTGCTGATCCTTACGAGTCCTGCGTCAATCAACTCGTCTTAACAAGGACTATCAACTGGCCAAAGGACATCCCGATCGTCCTTTTGGTTCCCGATATATTCATGATTTTCTCATTTTGTTTCGACTCGTTGCATTTTTTTTCGACTCCGCAGCGAAAAATTTGCAAGTCCAAAAATTAAAAAATGTTGCATACTTTTATCGACGGAATATAAATTTTTGTCAACAAATTTAAAATGTGTTTATCTCGGAAACTACAACGACAATTTAGATATTCTTTGGCCGATCGATAGCCATAACAAATACGTTTAAAAATAACTGTAGTTTGTCATTAAAAAAATAAAGAATATTCGAAAAAAACAAACATGAATTTTTCGAAAAAATCTACAAGGGGTAGGCATGGAAAATTGGGCAAAAATTCAAAAATCCCCCGTAACTTCGTCATTTGAAGGACGATCATGATGTCCTTTGGCATGAAGATGGGGCTGGATGCATGATGGAAGACAATGTTACCCGAAGGACGAATATCCTTACAACAACAA
Source organism: Drosophila immigrans (assembly GCA_963583835.1). Classification (NCBI taxonomy): domain Eukaryota; kingdom Metazoa; phylum Arthropoda; class Insecta; order Diptera; family Drosophilidae; genus Drosophila; species Drosophila immigrans. Next base: position 16,201,469 of record OY757144.1, on the reverse strand, counting down.
AGTTAGAAGGACTTTTTTGCTGAGAGAAAACATGCTCTAACTCGGCCATATCCTTGCTGATCCTTACGAGTCCTGCGTCAATCAACTCGTCTTAACAAGGACTATCAACTGGCCAAAGGACATCCCGATCGTCCTTTTGGTTCCCGAGATATTCATGATTTTCTCATTTTGTTTCGACTCGTTGCATTTTTTTTCGACTCCGCAGCGAAAAATTTGCAAGTCCAAAAATTAAAAAATGTTGCATACTTTTATCGACGGAATATAAATTTTTGTCAACAAATTTAAAATGTGTTTATCTCGGAAACTACAACGACAATTTAGATATTCTTTGGCCGATCGATAGCCATAACAAATACGTTTAAAAATAACTGTAGTTTGTCATTAAAAAAATAAAGAATATACGAAAAAAACAAACATGAATTTTTCGAAAAAATCTACAAGGGGTAGGCATGGAAAATTGGGCAAAAATTCAAAAATCCTTCGTAACTTCGTCATTTGAAGGACGATCAGGATGTCCTTTGGCATGAAGATGGGGCTGGATGCATGATGGAAGACAATGTTACCCGAAGGACGAATATCCTTACAACAACAAAGTTAGAAGGACTTTTTTGCTGAGAGAAAACATGCTCTAACTCGGCCATATCCTTGCTGATCCTTACGAGTCCTGCGTCAATCAACTCGTCTTAACAAGGACTATCAACTGGCCAAAGGACATCCCGATCGTCCTTTTGGTTCCCGAGATATTCATGATTTTCTCATTTTGTTTCGACTCGTTGCATTTTTTTTCGACTCCGCAGCGAAAAATTTGCAAGTCCAAAAATTAAAAAATGTTGCATACTTTTATCGACGGAATATAAATTTTTGTCAACAAATTTAAAATGTGTTTATCTCGGAAACTACAACGACAATTTAGATATTCTTTGGCCGATCGATAGCCATAACAAATACGTTTAAAAATAACTGTAGTTTGTCATTAAAAAAATAAAGAATATACGAAAAAAACAAACATGAATTTTTCGAAAAAATCTACAAGGGGTAGGCATGGAAAATTGTGCAAAAATTCAAAAATCCTTCGTAACTTCGTCATTTGAAGGACGATCAGGATGTCCTTTGGCATGAAGATGGGGCTGGATGCATGATGGAAGACAATGTTACCCGAAGGACGAATATCCTTACAACAACAAAGTTAGAAGGACTTTTTTGCTGAGAGAAAACATGCTCTAACTCGGCCATATCCTTGCTGATCCTTACGAGTCCTGCGTCAATCAACTCGTCTTAACAAGGACTATCAACTGGCCAAAGGACATCCCGATCGTCCTTTTGGTTCCCGAGATATTCATGATTTTCTCATTTTGTTTCGACTCGTTGCATTTTTTTTCGACTCCGCAGCGAAAAATTTGCAAGTCCAAAAATTAAAAAATGTTGCATACTTTTATCGACGGAATATAAATTTTTGTCAACAAATTTAAAATGTGTTTATCTCGGAAACTACAACGACAATTTAGATATTCTTTGGCCGATCGATAGCCATAACAAATACGTTTAAAAATAACTGTAGTTTGTCATTAAAAAAATAAAGAATATTCGAAAAAAACAAACATGAATTTTTCGAAAAAATCTACAAGGGGTAGGCATGGAAAATTGGGCAAAAATTCAAAAATCCCACGTAACTTCGTCATTTGAAGGACGATCATGATGTCCTTTGGCATGAAGATGGGGCTGGATGCATGATGGAAGACAATGTTACCCGAAGGACGAATATCCTTACAACAACAAAGTTAGAAGGACTTTTTTGCTGAGAGAAAACATGCTCTAACTCGGCCATATCCTTGCTGATCCTTACGAGTCCTGCGTCAATCAACTCGTCTTAACAAGGACTATCAACTGGCCAAAGGACATCCCGATCGTCCTTTTGGTTCCCGAGATATTCATGATTTTCTCATTTTGTTTCGACTCGTTGCATTTTTTTTTTTCGACTCCGCAGCGAAAAATTTGCAAGTCCAAAAATTAAAAAAAAGCCAAGAAAGAGAAGACTACGTAAGCTGTACCCAATTGACTTACCGACAAGAATTATAATATAATTTCCAGTTGTAATAGGTTAATTTATATATATGTACATATAGCATTTAAAATAATCAAATCATAAGTTAATTTCACATGAAGTGATCACTCCCTGTTTTTTGTTAATTTTCAACTAGATTAAGCTGTCATATAGATAGTAGCAAAATAGTTTATTAAATATACAACATTTTAAACAATAAAAAAAAAAAAGGAGTCGAAAAAAAAAAAAAAAAAAAAATTAAAAAATGTTGCATACTTTTATCGACGGAATATAAATTTTTGTCAACAAATTTAAAATGTGTTTATCTCGGAAACTACAACGACAATTTAGATATTCTTTGGCCGATCGATAGCCATAACAAATACGTTTAAAAATAACTGTAGTTTGTCATTAAAAAAATAAAGAATATACGAAAAAAACAAACATGAATTTTTCGAAAAAATCTACAAGGGGTAGGCATGGAAAATTGGGCAAAAATTCAAAAATCCCCCGTAACTTCGTCATTTGAAGGACGATCATGATGTCCTTTGGCATGAAGATGGGGCTGGATGCATGATGGAAGACAATGTTACCCGAAGGACGAATATCCTTACAACAACAAAGTTAGAAGGACTTTTTTGCTGAGAGAAAACATGCTCTAACTCGGCCATATCCTTGCTGATCCTTACGAGTCCTGCGTCAATCAACTCGTCTTAACAAGGACTATCAACTGGCCAAAGGATATCCCGATCGTCCTTTTGGTTCCCGAGATATTCATGATTTTCTCATTTTGTTTCGACTCGTTGCATTTTTTTTCGACTCCGCAGCGAAAAATTTGCAAGTCCAAAAATTAAAAAATGTTGCATACTTTTATCGACGGAATATAAATTTTTGTCAACAAATTTAAAATGTGTTTATCTCGGAAACTACAACGACAATTTAGATATTCTTTGGCCGATCGATAGCCATAACAAATACGTTTAAAAATAACTGTAGTTTGTCATTAAAAAAATAAAGAATATACGAAAAAAACAAACATGAATTTTTCGTAAAAATCTACAAGGGGTAGGCATGGAAAATTGGGCAAAAATTCAAAAATCCTTCGTAACTTCGTCATTTGAAGGACGATCATGATGTCCTTTGGCATGAAGATGGGGCTGGATGCATGATGGAAGACAATGTTACCCGAAGGACGAATATCCTTACAACAACAAAGTTAGAAGGACTTTTTTGCTGAGAGAAAACATGCTCTAACTCGGCCATATCCTTGCTGATCCTTACGAGTCCTGCGTCAATCAACTCGTCTTAACAAGGACTATCAACTGGCCAAAGGATATCCCGATCGTCCTTTTGGTTCCCGAGATATTCATGATTTTCTCATTTTGTTTCGACTCGTTGCATTTTTTTTCGACTCCGCAGCGAAAAATTTGCAAGTCCAAAAATTAAAAAATGTTGCATACTTTTATCGACGGAATATAAATTTTTGTCAACAAATTTAAAATGTGTTTATCTCGGAAACTACAACGACAATTTAGATATTCTTTGGCCGATCGATAGCCATAACAAATACGTTTAAAAATAACTGTAGTTTGTCATTAAAAAAATAAAGAATATACGAAAAAAACAAACATGAATTTTTCGAAAAAATCTACAAGGGGTAGGCATGGAAAATTGGGCAAAAATTCAAAAATCCTTCGTAACTTCGTCATTTGAAGGACGATCATGATGTCCTTTGGCATGAAGATGGGGCTGGATGCATGATGGAAGACAATGTTACCCGAAGGACGAATATCCTTACAAATACAAAGTTAGAAGGACTTTTTTGCTGAGAGAAAACATGCTCTAACTCGGCCATATCCTTGCTGATCCTTACGAGTCCTGCGTCAATCAACTCGTCTTAACAAGGACTATCAACTGGCCAAAGGACATCCCGATCGTCCTTTTGGTTCCCGAGATATTCATGATTTTCTCATTTTGTTTCGACTCGTTGCATTTTTTTTCGACTCCGCAGCGAAAAATTTGCAAGTCCAAAAATTAAAAAATGTTGCATACTTTTATCGACGGAATATAAATTTTTGTCAACAAATTTAAAATGTGTTTATCTCGGAAACTACAACGACAATTTAGATATTCTTTGGCCGATCGATAGCCATAACAAATACGTTTAAAAATAACTGTAGTTTGTCATTAAAAAAATAAAGAATATTCGAAAAAAACAAACATGAATTTTTCGAAAAAATCTACAAGGGGTAGGCATGGAAAATTGGGCAAAAATTCAAAAATCCCCCGTAACTTCGTCATTTGAAGGACGATCATGATGTCCTTTGGCATGAAGATGGGGCTGGATGCATGATGGAAGACAATGTTACCCGAAGGACGAATATCCTTACAACAACAAAGTTAGAAGGACTTTTTTGCTGAGAGAAAACATGCTCTAACTCGGCCATATCCTTGCTGATCCTTACGAGTCCTGCGTCAATCAACTCGTCTTAACAAGGACTATCAACTGGCCAAAGGACATCCCGATCGTCCTTTTGGTTCCCGAGATATTCATGATTTTCTCATTTTGTTTCGACTCGTTGCATTTTTTTTCGACTCCGCAGCGAAAAATTTGCAAGTCCAAAAATTAAAAAATGTTGCATACTTTTATCGACGGAATATAAATTTTTGTCAACAAATTTAAAATGTGTTTATCTCGGAAACTACAACGACAATTTAGATATTCTTTGGCCGATCGATAGCCATAACAAATACGTTTAAAAATAACTGTAGTTTGTCATTAAAAAAATAAAGAATATACGAAAAAAACAAACATGAATTTTTCGAAAAAATCTACAAGGGGTAGGCATGGAAAATTGGGCAAAAATTCAAAAATCCCCCGTAACTTCGTCATTTGAAGGACGATCATGATGTCCTTTGGCATGAAGATGGGGCTGGATGCATGATGGAAGACAATGTTACCCGAAGGACGAATATCCTTACAACAACAAAGTTAGAAGGACTTTTTTGCTGAGAGAAAACATGCTCTAACTCGGCCATATCCTTGCTGATCCTTACGAGTCCTGCGTCAATCAACTCGTCTTAACAAGGACTATCAACTGGCCAAAGGACATCCCGATCGTCCTTTTGGTTCCCGAGATATTCATGATTTTCTCATTTTGTTTCGACTCGTTGCATTTTTTTTCGACTCCGCAGCGAAAAATTTGCAAGTCCAAAAATTAAAAAATGTTGCATACTTTTATCGACGGAATATAAATTTTTGTCAACAAATTTAAAATGTGTTTATCTCGGAAACTACAACGACAATTTAGATATTCTTTGGCCGATCGATAGCCATAACAAATACGTTTAAAAATAACTGTAGTTTGTCATTAAAAAAATAAAGAATATTCGAAAAAAACAAACATGAATTTTTCGAAAAAATCTACAAGGGGTAGGCATGGAAAATTGGGCAAAAATTCAAAAATCCCCCGTAACTTCGTCATTTGAAGGACGATCATGATGTCCTTTGGCATGAAGATGGGGCTGGATGCATGATGGAAGACAATGTTACCCGAAGGACGAATATCCTTACAACAACAAAGTTAGAAGGACTTTTTTGCTGAGAGAAAACATGCTCTAACTCGGCCATATCCTTGCTGATCCTTACGAGTCCTGCGTCAATCAACTCGTCTTAACAAGGACTATCAACTGGCCAAAGGATATCCCGATCGTCCTTTTGGTTCCCGAGATATTCATGATTTTCTCATTTTGTTTCGACTCGTTGCATTTTTTTTCGACTCCGCAGCGAAAAATTTGCAAGTCCAAAAATTAAAAAATGTTGCATACTTTTATCGACGGAATATAAATTTTTGTCAACAAATTTAAAATGTGTTTATCTCGGAAACTACAACGACAATTTAGATATTCTTTGGCCGATCGATAGCCATAACAAATACGTTTAAAAATAACTGTAGTTTGTCATTAAAAAAATAAAGAATATTCGAAAAAAACAAACATGAATTTTTCGAAAAAATCTACAAGGGGTAGGCATGGAAAATTGGGCAAAAATTCAAAAATCCCCCGTAACTTCGTCATTTGAAGGACGATCATGATGTCCTTTGGCATGAAGATGGGGCTGGATGCATGATGGAAGACAATGTTACCCGAAGGACGAATATCCTTACAACAACAAAGTTAGAAGGACTTTTTTGCTGAGAGAAAACATGCTCTAACTCGGCCATATCCTTGCTGATCCTTACGAGTCCTGCGTCAATCAACTCGTCTTAACAAGGACTATCAACTGGCCAAAGGACATCCCGATCGTCCTTTTGGTTCCCGAGATATTCATGATTTTCTCATTTTGTTTCGACTCGTTGCATTTTTTTTCGACTCCGCAGCGAAAAATTTGCAAGTCCAAAAATTAAAAAATGTTGCATACTTTTATCGACGGAATATAAATTTTTGTCAACAAATTTAAAATGTGTTTATCTCGGAAACTACAACGACAATTTAGATATTCTTTGGCCGATCGATAGCCATAACAAATACGTTTAAAAATAACTGTAGTTTGTCATTAAAAAAATAAAGAATATACGAAAAAAACAAACATGAATTTTTCGAAAAAATCTACAAGGGGTAGGCATGGAAAATTGGGCAAAAATTCAAAAATCCCCCGTAACTTCGTCATTTGAAGGACGATCATGATGTCCTTTGGCATGAAGATGGGGCTGGATGCATGATGGAAGACAATGTTACCCGAAGGACGAATATCCTTACAACAACAAAGTTAGAAGGACTTTTTTGCTGAGAGAAAACATGCTCTAACTCGGCCATATCCTTGCTGATCCTTACGAGTCCTGCGTCAATCAACTCGTCTTAACAAGGACTATCAACTGGCCAAAGGACATCCCGATCGTCCTTTTGGTTCCCGAGATATTCATGATTTTCTCATTTTGTTTCGACTCGTTGCATTTTTTTTCGACTCCGCAGCGAAAAATTTGCAAGTCCAAAAATTAAAAAATGTTGCATACTTTTATCGACGGAATATAAATTTTTGTCAACAAATTTAAAATGTGTTTATCTCGGAAACTACAACGACAATTTAGATATTCTTTGGCCGATCGATAGCCATAACAAATACGTTTAAAAATAACTGTAGTTTGTCATTAAAAAAATAAAGAATATTCGAAAAAAACAAACATGAATTTTTCGAAAAAATCTACAAGGGGTAGGCATGGAAAATTGGGCAAAAATTCAAAAATCCCCCGTAACTTCGTCATTTGAAGGACGATCATGATGTCCTTTGGCATGAAGATGGGGCTGGATGCATGATGGAAGACAATGTTACCCGAAGGACGAATATCCTTACAACAACAAAGTTAGAAGGACTTTTTTGCTGAGAGAAAACATGCTCTAACTCGGCCATATCCTTGCTGATCCTTACGAGTCCTGCGTCAATCAACTCGTCTTAACAAGGACTATCAACTGGCCAAAGGATATCCCGATCGTCCTTTTGGTTCCCGAGATATTCATGATTTTCTCATTTTGTTTCGACTCGTTGCATTTTTTTTCGACTCCGCAGCGAAAAATTTGCAAGTCCAAAAATTAAAAAATGTTGCATACTTTTATCGACGGAATATAAATTTTTGTCAACAAATTTAAAATGTGTTTATCTCGGAAACTACAACGACAATTTAGATATTCTTTGGCCGATCGATAGCCATAACAAATACGTTTAAAAATAACTGTAGTTTGTCATTAAAAAAATAAAGAATATTCGAAAAAAACAAACATGAATTTTTCGAAAAAATCTACAAGGGGTAGGCATGGAAAATTGGGCAAAAATTCAAAAATCCCCCGTAACTTCGTCATTTGAAGGACGATCATGATGTCCTTTGGCATGAAGATGGGGCTGGATGCATGATGGAAGACAATGTTACCCGAAGGACGAATATCCTTACAACAACAAAGTTAGAAGGACTTTTTTGCTGAGAGAAAACATGCTCTAACTCGGCCATATCCTTGCTGATCCTTACGAGTCCTGCGTCAATCAACTCGTCTTAACAAGGACTATCAACTGGCCAAAGGATATCCCGATCGTCCTTTTGGTTCCCGAGATATTCATGATTTTCTCATTTTGTTTCGACTCGTTGCATTTTTTTTCGACTCCGCAGCGAAAAATTTGCAAGTCCAAAAATTAAAAAATGTTGCATACTTTTATCGACGGAATATAAATTTTTGTCAACAAATTTAAAATGTGTTTATCTCGGAAACTACAACGACAATTTAGATATTCTTTGGCCGATCGATAGCCATAACAAATACGTTTAAAAATAACTGTAGTTTGTCATTAAAAAAATAAAGAATATACGAAAAAAACAAACATGAATTTTTCGAAAAAATCTACAAGGGGTAGGCATGGAAAATTGGGCAAAAATTAAAAAATCCTTCGTAACTTCGTCATTTGAAGGACGATCATGATGTCCTTTGGCATGAAGATGGGGCTGGATGCATGATGGAAGACAATGTTACCCGAAGGACGAATATCCTTACAACAACAAAGTTAGAAGGACTTTTTTGCTGAGAGAAAACATGCTCTAACTCGGCCATATCCTTGCTGATCCTTACGAGTCCTGCGTCAATCAACTCGTCTTAACAAGGACTATCAACTGGCCAAAGGATATCCCGATCGTCCTTTTGGTTCCCGAGATATTCATGATTTTCTCATTTTGTTTCGACTCGTTGCATTTTTTTTCGACTCCGCAGCGAAAAATTTGCAAGTCCAAAAATTAAAAAATGTTGCATACTTTTATCGACGGAATATAAATTTTTGTCAACAAATTTAAAATGTGTTTATCTCGGAAACTACAACGACAATTTAGATATTCTTTGGCCGATCGATAGCCATAACAAATACGTTTAAAAATAACTGTAGTTTGTCATTAAAAAAATAAAGAATATACGAAAAAAACAAACATGAATTTTTCGAAAAAATCTACAAGGGGTAGGCATGGAAAATTGGGCAAAAATTCAAAAATCCTTCGTAACTTCGTCATTTGAAGGACGATCATGATGTCCTTTGGCATGAAGATGGGGCTGGATGCATGATGGAAGACAATGTTACCCGAAGGACGAATATCCTTACAACAACAAAGTTAGAAGGACTTTTTTGCTGAGAGAAAACATGCTCTAACTCGGCCATATCCTTGCTGATCCTTACGAGTCCTGCGTCAATCAACTCGTCTTAACAAGGACTATCAACTGGCCAAAGGATATCCCGATCGTCCTTTTGGTTCCCGAGATATTCATGATTTTCTCATTTTGTTTCGACTCGTTGCATTTTTTTTCGACTCCGCAGCGAAAAATTTGCAAGTCCAAAAATTAAAAAATGTTGCATACTTTTATCGACGGAATATAAATTTTTGTCAACAAATTTAAAATGTGTTTATCTCGGAAACTACAACGACAATTTAGATATTCTTTGGCCGATCGATAGCCATAACAAATACGTTTAAAAATAACTGTAGTTTGTCATTAAAAAAATAAAGAATATACGAAAAAAACAAACATGAATTTTTCGAAAAAATCTACAAGGGGTAGGCATGGAAAATTGGGCAAAAATTCAAAAATCCTTCGTAACTTCGTCATTTGAAGGACGATCATGATGTCCTTTGGCATGAAGATGGGGCTGGATGCATGATGGAAGACAATGTTACCCGAAGGACGAATATCCTTACAAATACAAAGTTAGAAGGACTTTTTTGCTGAGAGAAAACATGCTCTAACTCGGCCATATCCTTGCTGATCCTTACGAGTCCTGCGTCAATCAACTCGTCTTAACAAGGACTATCAACTGGCCAAAGGACATCCCGATCGTCCTTTTGGTTCCCGAGATATTCATGATTTTCTCATTTTGTTTCGACTCGTTGCATTTTTTTTCGACTCCGCAGCGAAAAATTTGCAAGTCCAAAAATTAAAAAATGTTGCATACTTTTATCGACGGAATATAAATTTTTGTCAACAAATTTAAAATGTGTTTATCTCGGAAACTACAACGACAATTTAGATATTCTTTGGCCGATCGATAGCCATAACAAATACGTTTAAAAATAACTGTAGTTTGTCATTAAAAAAATAAAGAATATACGAAAAAAACAAACATGAATTTTTCGAAAAAATCTACAAGGGGTAGGCATGGAAAATTGGGCAAAAATTCAAAAATCCCCCGTAACTTCGTCATTTGAAGGACGATCATGATGTCCTTTGGCATGAAGATGGGGCTGGATGCATGATGGAAGACAATGTTACCCGAAGGACGAATATCCTTACAACAACAAAGTTAGAAGGACTTTTTTGCTGAGAGAAAACATGCTCTAACTCGGCCATATCCTTGCTGATCCTTACGAGTCCTGCGTCAATCAACTCGTCTTAACAAGGACTATCAACTGGCCAAAGGACATCCCGATCGTCCTTTTGGTTCCCGAGATATTCATGATTTTCTCATTTTGTTTCGACTCGTTGCATTTTTTTTCGACTCCGCAGCGAAAAATTTGCAAGTCCAAAAATTAAAAAATGTTGCATACTTTTATCGACGGAATATAAATTTTTGTCAACAAATTTAAAATGTGTTTATCTCGGAAACTACAACGACAATTTAGATATTCTTTGGCCGATCGATAGCCATAACAAATACGTTTAAAAATAACTGTAGTTTGTCATTAAAAAAATAAAGAATATTCGAAAAAAACAAACATGAATTTTTCGAAAAAATCTACAAGGGGTAGGCATGGAAAATTGGGCAAAAATTCAAAAATCCCCCGTAACTTCGTCATTTGAAGGACGATCATGATGTCCTTTGGCATGAAGATGGGGCTGGATGCATGATGGAAGACAATGTTACCCGAAGGACGAATATCCTTACAACAACAAAGTTAGAAGGACTTTTTTGCTGAGAGAAAACATGCTCTAACTCGGCCATATCCTTGCTGATCCTTACGAGTCCTGCGTCAATCAACTCGTCTTAACAAGGACTATCAACTGGCCAAAGGATATCCCGATCGTCCTTTTGGTTCCCGAGATATTCATGATTTTCTCATTTTGTTTCGACTCGTTGCATTTTTTTTCGACTCCGCAGCGAAAAATTTGCAAGTCCAAAAATTAAAAAATGTTGCATACTTTTATCGACGGAATATAAATTTTTGTCAACAAATTTAAAATGTGTTTATCTCGGAAACTACAACGACAATTTAGATATTCTTTGGCCGATCGATAGCCATAACAAATACGTTTAAAAATAACTGTAGTTTGTCATTAAAAAAATAAAGAATATTCGAAAAAAACAAACATGAATTTTTCGAAAAAATCTACAAGGGGTAGGCATGGAAAATTGGGCAAAAATTCAAAAATCCCCCGTAACTTCGTCATTTGAAGGACGATCATGATGTCCTTTGGCATGAAGATGGGGCTGGATGCATGATGGAAGACAATGTTACCCGAAGGACGAATATCCTTACAACAACAAAGTTAGAAGGACTTTTTTGCTGAGAGAAAACATGCTCTAACTCGGCCATATCCTTGCTGATCCTTACGAGTCCTGCGTCAATCAACTCGTCTTAACAAGGACTATCAACTGGCCAAAGGATATCCCGATCGTCCTTTTGGTTCCCGAGATATTCATGATTTTCTCATTTTGTTTCGACTCGTTGCATTTTTTTTCGACTCCGCAGCGAAAAATTTGCAAGTCCAAAAATTAAAAAATGTTGCATACTTTTATCGACGGAATATAAATTTTTGTCAACAAATTTAAAATGTGTTTATCTCGGAAACTACAACGACAATTTAGATATTCTTTGGCCGATCGATAGCCATAACAAATACGTTTAAAAATAACTGTAGTTTGTCATTAAAAAAATAAAGAATATACGAAAAAAACAAACATGAATTTTTCGAAAAAATCTACAAGGGGTAGGCATGGAAAATTGGGCAAAAATTAAAAAATCCTTCGTAACTTCGTCATTTGAAGGACGATCATGATGTCCTTTGGCATGAAGATGGGGCTGGATGCATGATGGAAGACAATGTTACCCGAAGGACGAATATCCTTACAACAACAAAGTTAGAAGGACTTTTTTGCTGAGAGAAAACATGCTCTAACTCGGCCATATCCTTGCTGATCCTTACGAGTCCTGCGTCAATCAACTCGTCTTAACAAGGACTATCAACTGGCCAAAGGATATCCCGATCGTCCTTTTGGTTCCCGAGATATTCATGATTTTCTCATTTTGTTTCGACTCGTTGCATTTTTTTTCGACTCCGCAGCGAAAAATTTGCAAGTCCAAAAATTAAAAAATGTTGCATACTTTTATCGACGGAATATAAATTTTTGTCAACAAATTTAAAGAGTCGCTAATCTGCTCTCGACGAGATCGGTTGTGTCGCGGACAAACAAAGAATTACGTTTTACGTTTTACTCTTTTGAGCAACCTTCGTGTGCTAAAAATAGCACAAATCATACTCTTTCGGACGCTGGCTAGTGCAGCGTCGGCAGCTGGACAACAACAACAACATACAAGTGTAGTGAAATAACTGCATTTTCGGCCCGTCAGGGCAGCGCTGTCCCCCTCACTCGGCGCGCAGCCGCACAAGTGGGGCAATAAAACCAGCTCTTATCTGTTAGTGATCTGTCTTGCATTTCACTTTGCAGAAGTTAACAAAAAAACTTTGTTGTTTGGAACCATTAACTAAACTTGTAAGTTATTGATTACTACTATTTGGAAATGGATGCGAATCGGTTTTCTAACTCTCAGCTTAGCAATAAGCAGATTGATTACGAAAAAATGCACTCAGTAGCTGGAAAATCACCTTTAGAGATCAGGTCAGAAGTCATTAGTTCTCAACGCACTCTGTGCTCTGATACTCATAACACCAGTACCATCACTACAACGCTAACATTTACTAGTGCTACTAGTAATACAGTATTCACCACGGCAAATACGACGTATGCCGGTATTAGTAGCGTGTGCTCTAGTGAGAGCATGGATTACCAGAACGCCTCTTTCACGCAATGCTCATCTAACATTGCTTCTTCAACACTCAGCGGAGCTGCGGCAAATGCCCTTCCAATACATAGTGGAACAGCTACAGTTTCGCCATCCTCACTCAGTGATGCTGCTACAAGACTGAAGAGTGATCAAAAACATATAATTAAGAGAAAGAAACCATTATCACCCACTGTTACTGCCAAAAGGGCGAATAGAGAATTGATGTTTCAATCATCATCAGCATCAACCAGCAAGGCAATCCCCAGCAACAGATTTGCCATTCTAGAAATGGATATGGACTTAAACAGTGGCAGCCATGCTGAGGAAACTTCAAAAGATACAAATGTAGCTAGTACTAGCTCTTATGCAGCTTCTCAACTAAATGTTCATAATGATAAAATAAATACAAATGACTCAGATAACAGTCCACAAAAGAATGTATCTAATGCTAATAATAAGCTAAATGATAATTCCAAACCACCGCAAATAGTTATAAGTATTTCTAATCTTAACGATCTATTTGAACTCATTTCGGAGGTAACTAGTCTAGATAACGTATCAGTTAAAGTTAATCAAGGAGTAACAGCTAGAATTTTTCCCAAAGACTCCAATACTTACAGAGCTATTGTTGACCATTTTGATAAAATGGAAATTGAATTCCATACATATCAAATGAAGGAAGAGAAGCCACACAGAATTGTTGTTAAAGGGCTTCATCACAGCACATTAACCAACGAAATTATTGCCAATTTTAAAGCTTTTGGCTTTGATGCGCTTCAGGTACATAATCCAAGATCTAGGACCAACCGAGATGATAAGCTTAATATATTTTTCATTAATATTAAGCCATGTTCAAAAATTAATGATATTTATGATATCACAACACTTTGCCGGCAACGAGTTAGGATCGAACGGATGCGCAAAACAACGGAAATCGCCCAATGTGCACGATGCCAAGAATATGGCCACACAGCCAAATACTGCCGCCGGCATCCTAATTGTGCTAGATGTGGTGAAAATCATTTCACAAAGCAATGCGTGCGTTCCCAAGATCAACAGCCTACCTGTATACACTGTGGAGGAAATCATGCGGCAAGCTACAAGGGCTGCCAGTGGTATCAGGAATACCTTAGACGATCTATGGGCTCGTCAAAAAAGCAACCAATGCGGCAACAATCGCAACAAAATCATCGTCAGCATCAGCCGCCTCGTCAGCAAAAAGCACAGCAAATGCCTAACACTACTGCAGGTAATAGGGAAGGCATATCCTACGCCTCAATAGCAAGACATGGAAATGGATCTGCCCAGCGCCGTTTAGATAATGTCCAAGCACAACTACAAGTACCGAAAACAAGGGAAAATAGTGTACAGCTACAAAACGCGCTTGATGTCCAGTCAATATTGAATCAACAGCAACAGCAATTCATGAATTGGCAACAACAGCTCCAGCAACAGCAGCAGCAGCAATTCCTGTTGTGGCTTAAGCAGCAGCAACAAGAACAACAACAGCAAAACAAACAGAACAGCCAACGACTTGAACGGCTTGAAAATATGGTTTTTGAAATGGCCAACTTGATCAAGCAATGGGCTGGAGACAAATCAGCTCTCCAACTCCATAACCACGCTGCAGCCTCAAAATGAATACACTCAAGATCCTAATCTGGAATGTCAATGGCATTTCAGGTAAAGCCAGAGAAGTTGAGCTCTTCGCGCACAACAACAGCGTTGACATCCTTCTCTTGAATGAGATTAGACTCAACCGAGGAGAAAAAGTCAAAATATATGGATATACCTTTTATCCAGCGTATAAACCATCACAGCACAATCACGGCAACGGAGGTGCGGCGGTATTGGTAAGGAGTTCTCTCTGTCACTTCCCACAAAGAGTTATCGAAACAAAAAACATTCAGATGTCTTCCATTAAAGTTGCCACAGGTTTGGGAGACATGGAAGTTAGCGCCATCTACTGTTCTCCAAGTAATAGAATCGAAGAAAGGCAATTCACTGACATACTCGCTTCTTGCGGTCAAAGATATCTGGTTGGAGGTGACTGGAATGCCAGACATTGCTTGTGGGGAGACACATACAATTCACCAAGAGGGCGAGAACTAGTTGACGCCATCTCAGACAGAGGGGCTAAAATTCTTGCTACTGGCTCACCAACTAGATACCCATATATATCAAGCCACACAGCGACTTGTATAGATTTTGCATTATATCATGGTATATTGGACTCTCAAGCTAAAATCTACCAAAACTGGGATTTAGACTCTGATCATATTGCCCTTGTTGTTGAATTGCAAACAAATGGTGTAAATGTCAGACCAAGTCCTCGATTAATCACACGATATACCGACCTGACCGCTTTTAGACAGCATTTTGAGAGCTCCTTCCAGTTGAATTCGGCTCTGGACTCAAGAGAAGACATCGAGAACGCAGTTGATATTCTAACGGATAATATATATAGTGCTGCCACTGCTTCTACGCCACCTGCTCCAGAATTTCGAAATATAAGTTATGGCATAGTTCTTACAAGGGAGGCCAGAGATCTAATCAGAAGAAAAAGACAGCTACGAAGAAGAGCAATACGCTCTCAAGATCCTCAGGACCGGAATCTGTGGAACCAGACAGCTCGACAACTACGAACCCTTTTAAGGGAACTTAGAAGCGACTTCTTTGAACAAAAATTGTCTTCCATGGACTACACTGTTGACTCGAACTACTCTCTCTGGAAGTGCACAAAATCGCTTAAAAGACAACCGTTCAGACAAGTTCCTGTCAGATGTCCTGGAGGTGAATTTGCAAAAAACGAAGCTGAGCAGGCCAATGCTTTCGGTCTTCATTTAGAGGATCGCTTCACTTCTTTTGACTTTGCTTCGAGAGAACAAATTCAAATGACTCAACAGAAGTTACAAGCTCCATTGCAGATGTCATTACCTATTAAACCTTTAAGGACTGAGGAAATATCTGAAGCCATAAAGCTATTGCCGAAAAATAAAGCACCGGGCATCGACAGAATTTGTTATGCTACGTTAAAAGCCTTGCCAATCAGAGCGATACTATACATAACATTGATTTTCAATGCTATTGTAAGGGTGCAAGTGTTCCCAAAGCAATGGAAAATAGCTGCGATTCTGATGATCCACAAACCAGGAAAACCAGAGAATGAGCCTGAGTCATATCGTCCAATAAGCCTATTACCATCCCTGGCTAAATTGTGGGAGAGACTCATTGCCAATCGGATTACCGTTTTTATTCGTCAAAGCAGTATATTGCCTGATCATCAATTTGGCTTCCGAGAGGGTCACGGCACTGTAGAACAAGTCCACAGATTGGTTCAGCACATCTTGCAAGCTTTTGATGACCTGGAGTATTCCAACGCAGTCTTCATTGATATGCAGCAAGCCTTCGATAAGGTATGGCATGATGGCCTGCTGTGCAAAATTAAGCATCTCTTGCCTGCACCCTACTATGGTCTTTTAAGGTCATATATTGAAGAACGAGAGTTTAAGGTCAAAGTAAGTGACACATACTCCAACACTTACACAATGAGAGCAGGAGTTCCACAGGGCAGTGTTCTTGGACCGCTGCTCTATTCGTTGTATACTGCCGATATACCCAGCCCAAACCGTCATCATATGGTAGCTCCTTCCAAGGCACTTATTGCGACATATGCAGATGACATCGCAGTCATATACAATTCCAGCTGTCGCAGAGAAGCAGCTATTGGACTACAGGGGTATCTTGTGACTCTTGCAGCTTGGTGTAAACGTTGGAATATGAAGATCAATCCTCTAAAAACAACGAATCCCTGCTTTACGTTAAAAAGACTCATAATGAACACTCCTGAAATCCAGCTAGAAGGAGTTACTCTGGACCAGCCGTCGCAAGCGAAATATCTTGGTATAACTCTGGACAAGCGTCTTACCTTTGGCCCACACCTTAAGGCTACGGTAAAAAAATGCAACATGAGGATACAGCAACTGCGTTGGCTCGTCAGTAGAAAGAGCACCTTGACGTTGAGATGCAAGAGGGCGGTGTATGCCCATTGCGTTGTGCCCATATGGCTTTATGGAATCCAAATCTGGGGGATCGCAGCCAAATCTAACTATAAGCGTATCCAAGTGCTGCAGAATAGGATACTTCGCAACATAACTGACTGTCCCTGGTACGTGCGAGGTTCCACACTCCATAGGGACCTCAAGCTATATACTGTGGAAGAGCAGATTGGTAGACACACGAGCCGATACAGCGAAAGATTGCTGAGACACCGCAGCCTACTTGCCAGACGTCTACTGCCTGCTCGACCTCTAAGGCGCCTTAAACGGCTAGGTTTTGCCAAGACATTAACACAATAGAATATCCTAACTAAACAATAATCCTCATACTCGGTTATGAGGTTTGGTCCACTTTAACTTTCCATCCATGTGTTGTTAAGGTACAGTTTATGTTGTACAGGTTCTACACTTAATAAATAATATAAAAAAAAAAAAAAAAAAAAAAAAAAAAAATAAAAAAAAAAAAAAAAAAAAAAAAAAAAAACAAATTTAAAATGTGTTTATCTCGGAAACTACAACGACAATTTAGATATTCTTTGGCCGATCGATAGCCATAACAAATACGTTTAAAAATAACTGTAGTTTGTCATTAAAAAAATAAAGAATATACGAAAAAAACAAACATGAATTTTTCGAAAAAATCTACAAGGGGTAGGCATGGAAAATTGGGCAAAAATTCAAAAATCCTTCGTAACTTCGTCATTTGAAGGACGATCATGATGTCCTTTGGCATGAAGATGGGGCTGGATGCATGATGGAAGACAATGTTACCCGAAGGACGAATATCCTTACAAATACAAAGTTAGAAGGACTTTTTTGCTGAGAGAAAACATGCTCTAACTCGGCCATATCCTTGCTGATCCTTACGAGTCCTGCGTCAATCAACTCGTCTTAACAAGGACTATCAACTGGCCAAAGGACATCCCGATCGTCCTTTTGGTTCCCGAGATATTCATGATTTTCTCATTTTGTTTCGACTCGTTGCATTTTTTTTCGACTCCACAGCGAAAAATTTGCAAGTCCAAAAATTAAAAAATGTTGCATACTTTTATCGACGGAATATAAATTTTTGTCAACAAATTTAAAATGTGTTTATCTCGGAAACTACAACGACAATTTAGATATTCTTTGGCCGATCGATAGCCATAACAAATACGTTTAAAAATAACTGTAGTTTGTCATTAAAAAAATAAAGAATATACGAAAAAAACAAACATGAATTTTTCGAAAAAATCTACAAGGGGTAGGCATGGAAAATTGGGCAAAAATTCAAAAATCCTTCGTAACTTCGTCATTTGAAGGACGATCATGATGTCCTTTGGCACGAAGATGGTGCTGGATGCAAGATGGACGAAAATGTTACCCGAAGGACGAATATCCTTTAAACAACAGAGTTAGAAGGACTTTTTTGCTGAGAAAAAACATGCTCTATCTTGGCCGTATCCTTGCAGATCCTTATGAGTCCTGTGGCAATCAACTCGTCTCAACAAGGACTATCAACTGGCCAAAGGACATTCCGATCGGCCTTTTGGTTCCCGAGATATCCACGATTTTCTGATTTTGTTGCGATTTCTTACATTTTTTTTCGACTCCGCAACGAAAAAATTTGCAAGTCCAAAAATTAAAAAATGTTGCATACTTTTGTCGACGAAATGTAAATTTTAGTTGAAATTTTAAAATGTGTTTATCTCGAAAACAACAACGACAATTTGGATGTCCTTTGGACTATCGATAGCCCTAACAAATACGTTTAAAAATAACTGCCGATTGTCATTAAAAAAATAAAGAATATATCAAAAAAACAAACGAGAATTTTTCGAAAAAATCTACAAGGGGTAGGCATGGAAAATTGGGCAAAAATTGGAAAAACCCCCGTAACTTCGTCATTTGAAGGACGATCAGGATGTCCTTTGGCACGAAGATGGTGCTGGATGCAAGATGGACGAAAATGTTACCCGAAGGACGAATATCCTTTAAACAACAGAGTTAGAAGGACTTTTTTGCTGAGAAAAAACATGCTCTATCTTGGCCGTATCCTTGCAGATCCTTATGAGTCCTGTGGCAATCAACTCGTCTTAACAAGGACTATCAACTGGCCAAAGGACATCCCGATCGTCCTTTTGGTTCCCGAGATATTCATGATTTTCTCATTTTGTTTCGACTCGTTGCATTTTTTTTCGACTCCGCAGCGAAAAATTTGCAAGTCCAAAAATTAAAAAATGTTGCATACTTTTATCGACGGAATATAAATTTTTGTCAACAAATTTAAAATGTGTTTATCTCGGAAACTATATCCGATATATCCATATCCTTGGTGATCCTTACTATCGATTGATAGTCATTAGTAATACAAATTGAATTCTAACGAATTCTTCAATGATCAAATGGAAACAAATCTTTGTTAATATTTTTTTTGTATTTATTGTTTATCCATGACTTCATACATATACATTGACATATATAAAGTTGTTTGTTGAACTACAGACTATGGAAACTGCTAGTATGTTTATTCCTTAATTTGTTTTATTTCTTATTCCATTTTGTATAACTAGATTAACAACAAATACATTTTTACAAACTAATTGATTATAATACTATTTACATTATTTACATTATTATTACAGAAATTTGTATTTCTTTGGTTTTCTCTTCCGTAAGTAACATATATTAAATATAAATTTGATAAACATCTTTGTATATACATATGAGGCCACTACTGTGCTGCGATATCCGTAATAACAATGAAAATACTTTTTTAGTCATTTGGCACATCCATGTTTTTTATGTATATATTTTTATTTATTTACTTATTAAGTGTAAAATCAGTTATTGAAAATGTAAATGATCTTGTTGAATACTTTTAGGATTCAAATATAAAAGTAAATGTGACTTTGAGATGGAGATTGGCAATTAGAAGGCCGCCGTAAAATGATGTTGATGCCAATCGGCAGTGTTCATTTATTTATGTGGCTTATTTCCAAAATGGACCGTGTGATAAGCGCTTTTAATTGCGACTTGGCCAATTTAAAACAATTGGGCTGCTATCAATTCATTAGCTGATAGCGACAGCGAGGTAGGCCCCAAAATCATTACTAAGCCCCAATAGGCGAATAGATAGACTACTAGATAAAAAATAAAGTAACAAAAACGGCGTTTGTCGTTATCGGGGCAAATGCTATAAAAAGGTCCAAGACCGGAGACAGTCGATAGAGAAAGCTCTAAGAAATCGCAACATGAAGTTCACGCTCATCGCTCTGCTCGTCGCCGTCTGTGTGTTCAGCGTAAGTTCGAAAGGAATTCAAATTAAATACTTAATAATAATAAGAATATTTCTCCTGTCTCTTTCAGGCCAATGCTGGCACCTGGCAACCACTGAACATGTCCCCCGATGTGGGCACCCAATTCGAGTCCGATGAACTCGACGATTTCGGTGTCGATATCGATGAGCAGTTCCTCAGCTTCTTGTCGCCCGTCTATCGCGCCATCAAGATCGCGCTGCGCAGCGTCAAGGGCTTCAACTGCATCATCAAGTGGGTGGTGGGCATCAAGGACTCTGCCCTGCAGTACAGCGCCAACATTGTGGGCTGCGGCGTCGATGCCAGCCAGGAGGTGACCAATCTGATCAATGCCAACCTCAAGATCATCAACTCCTGCAACAACATCATCAACCTCAAGTCAACCATTTGCGCCAGCGCCGATGAGTCGACGCCATCTTCCAACTGTGCCCTCAAGACCCTCTACCAGGTCTTCCAGCTCTACAGACAGATCAAGAGCGCCATCAAGCTGGCCAAGAAGATTCCCAGCACTGGCCCCAATGCCGTCCAGTGCTTCTCCGACGCCACCACAACCCTCACCAACTACTACACGCAGTTCCCCGCCAACATGAAGACCTGCTCCCAGCTCACCTCCTCCTAAGCACTCCTATCTTATCTACTTCTTTTTTTTTTCTTTAATATCCAATAAATATGATATGCTGCAATACTCCGCCAATGTGTCATCTATTTGTAACAGGGACTGTGATCATTCTAGTCCTTAAAATATTATTATTTATTTTATTTTTTATTTCATTTGGCTAAATATGTATTACAATAATACACTTAAAGGACTAACAACTATCAAAGTTATAGAATACAAATGAATAAAAACAAAAAAAAACAAAAAGATCATGAACAACTTTTTGCTAACAAATGATATTAACTTAGTCTGTACGTAACGACTAATCAATAGAAACAATTAATAAAAAATGGAATACCAAATACTTATTTGTCAAACCAGCCCTTATATATCAGTTACTTAATTTTATAAAATATAATTAAGTCAATTATATAAAGAAAACATTCAATCCAATTCAATTGAATACCTAATTTTTAAAAACAATTTACAATAAAAGGTTTAAGCCATTTGGTTGTTAATATATAAAAATAACGCATTAAATAACTTTTTTTTTAATTATTTAAAGTTGTTTCATTTGAAAACCAGGTTAATTTTTATGGCTTTATCTTCCCGGCAGTCATTCCTATCGAAGAATATAAATTAATTTTATATGTAATACATTTATCGCAAGCTCTAGATTTTCTGGACTACGTTTGTTGCATTCGATTTTTTTTTTAACAAGAGTAACAGAATATTAGACTTGTCTACAAAATTTAATCGTCTTTTAAAGAACTCTCAACTTTTTGTATTGCATTGCAAATAAATTACAAACAAGTTTTTTGAATGTTTGCATTTAGTTTTGTTTATTTGGAATGTTTGTTATGATCTTGGGCATGTTTTTACATCTGTGACACACAAGTGTCGATGTTGGGCAAGAACTCGTTGAAGCTGTTCTTCACCTTTGTGGTGGCATCCACAAAGCAGGAGCTCGTATCCGAGGGCACCTTGGCGATCTGCTTCAGAGTCCTGTTCAGCTTCCTGGTGAGCTTCATCAGAGCCTTGAACAGCTGCCAGGTGCACTTCTTGGTGGACATCTTGTCGCTGTCGGCGTCCTCGGGGTTGCACAGCTTGCTGTTCAGATTGATGATGGCGTCGCACATGGTGATGATGGCCTTGCAGGAGTCGACAACGGCCAGCACATCCTTGGGCACCGCTGTGCCGCAGGCATCGACAGCGTCCACATAATTGGTGGCTGCGGTCATCACCTCAATCACCTCCTTCACAGTGCAGTTGACGCCACGCACCGTCTTCAGGACCTTCTTCAATGCCTTGCGCACGCTGCGGATGAAACCGTACTCCTCGAAGTCCATGTAGTCGCCATCCAGCTGAGCCTCGAGCGCATCCAGATCCATGTCCTCCAGGCTGATGGCATTGGGACCTGCGGCATTCGCCTACAGCACGATTGCAGCCAAGGAAAAGGTTGGAAAAAATTAGATTTTAATTTCATTAAATTAATAAAACAATTTCAAAAATAATTATTATGATTGCATCTGACCTATTCAAAAGATATTAGAATTTGATTTTTATTTTCAACAAAATTTAATTTATATTACTGATATTTTTTTGTTAAATAAAAAAATACAAATTTAAGGCAATTTTCATAATGAGAATTTAATCATAATCATTAATTTTGATTTATATAATTTAAAATTGAATTCAAGTAATTCTTTTCAAAAACAAAAATATATTATTTTATCCTGTTCCTGAATTTCTCTAAATAGAATAAATCCTGAATGTTATTTTAGGCCTCGATAATTATTATTTGCTGTCCCTGATTGTAGCATTAAATGAACCATAATTCGTTATCTTCACTTACATTGCAGCTGAGCAGACAGCTGGCCGACACGATCACCAGGAGACAAAGTGTTATTGCTTTCATATTGCTTGACAATCAGAATTTACTTGACTGAATGATCGGTCCCGGCAAAGGTTGCGCATTTTTATAAAGATCCCATTGCCCCATTTAGCGATATCGCCGTGAAGTGTTCACGCGTGAAGTGATTTCATTATTTGGCGCGATTAAATGTCTGTATATAAATATATCATATATATGTATAAATACTATCTCTTGTACTTTGGCGACTTTAAAACTGTTTGTTTATCGCAAAAACAATGCAAATAGAATAGCTTCGTTAATCGCGGCAAAGTCAGTGGCAATCAAAGCAACAAACTTCAACTGACAACAAATTTAATTTTAAACTGATCGAACACTTGGTTTCCAATCAATAATTGTGACAATTGACTTTATCAGCCGGTCAAAATGTGTAAAGATACTGTTAGCCTTATGATTAAAACAAACCAACAAAAAATTCGACTTTCGCGCAGAAAAACCCCGAATGTGAAATACTATTCAAATATCCGCTTAACTTATCTCTTGCAGTTAATTTGCATTCCCAGCCGATTTAAGACAGTCGCCAAAATAATTGGAAACAAAAAGAGAGTCTCCAAAACTAACTGGGGAATACTGAAGTGCAATGAGATTAGACAAGAAAGTCCATGGAGAAACAAATGCGTGCTAAAAAAGAAGTATAAATTCTTAAATCATCTTCATATGATTTTTATATTCTTAAAATAATATAGTTTTTAGCAACTAAATTCTATAATTCTCAAAATTTTAAAACATGTTATTATTTATCTTAAAAATCTGTTTTGATGAATGAAATCTAGATTCTAGATATTCTCAAATCTAAAACGTAATTATTGTCAGTGTAGTGGAAATAAAAATCCATAAATGCGTCAAAAAATATATTTCGTTATTAGTTGTAGTTATATGTATTTTAATAATATTATTGAGCCAAGTATAAAAACAAATAACAATGACAAAAAAAAAAATGGGAAGCTTAAGCAACTAATTTATGAAAATTCATATTGATAGTCGAGTAAAATCGTTAATGCATTACAATAATAATAATAATAATAATGATAATAATTATATTAATCATAATCGATAATCGATACAACACCAAAATTGATTTGATTGCAATGCTTTAAATAATTATGCATATCATTCGATTAATTGTTACTGTCTAACAATAGCAATAACAATAGTTCAAAATACAAAAAACAAAAAAAAAAAATTCTAATAATTTTAAGTATATGTATATAGTACAGACAATCGATCGTTCGTTTCACTCTTGAAGCGTGGAGCAGCGATTAACATATTAAATATTACTTAAAGTTAACAATTTAAATGTATTTCACTCGCATATCAAATTTCTTGCTTTCTCTCGTTCAGAATTGCACAAGTCATTGAGAAAAAAACACACAAAAAATGCACTACTGAGGAGGACTCAAATCAAGCTGAGGCGACTGTTCGTCTTGCGCAGCTGAGCACGCCACGGAATGATGTTGTCGTTGTCCTCCTGCTCCTGCTCCTCGCCCTGCTCCGATCCCTCTGATGTGGGCTGCTGTTGTTGCTGCTGCTGCTGCTGCTGTGGCGACGACATGGTCGGCTCCTGATCTGGACTGCCTTGGGCCGCCTTGGGCTCGCTGTGATTCTCCTTGTTGCCGCCCTGGAACTGCAGGTGCAGCTGGGATTGGGATTGGGATTGGAGCGTCTGCTGCTGGTGCTGGTGCTGCTGGAGCAGCTGGAGCTGCTGGTAATGCTGGTCGACGTTGAGGCCGGCCAGATTGATGTTGTCGATGGACATGGCGCGATTCTTCATGCGCCACGTGTCCGCGATGCGATTGTTCTCCTCCACCTTGGGCGTGTAGATGGCCGCTCTGCAAAATTTGGGCGCACAGGTCAGTGGTGATTGGGTGGTCCGCCAGAGCAAAGCTAGCTGGGCCCATCATCGTCACGTCCTCGCCCCAGACCCCGCCCATTCATTGCACTTACTTCAGCTTGTTCTCAGTCTCTTCGCGACGCGCCAACAGATCGCGCTTCCATTGCGGTATCTGGGAGAGACGACGCGACTCAGCCTCCTGTGCCATGCGATCCTCAAAGTCCTTTTTGGCCCGCTCGGCCGCCTTCTTGGCCATCATCTGGCGCTTCCAGTCGGGTATGGCATTGCCGGCCTGATCCTTTTCCGGTATCTGCAAGTAGATCTTTGACACGCACAACTTACACAGCTCACAGCCGAGTTTCGCGAATGGCCACTCACCTGGTCCACATAGTTGTTGGCCGTGAACTGTTTGGTTATCTCCATGTAGTGCTCCGAGTCCATGCGGTTCGCCATCTGCTGCTCCACCTTCATCTTCTTGATGCCCGGTATGTCCTTGGAGATCTTCAGCTCGGCAATCAGATCGGTCTTCAGATACGTGTCCGTGCTCGTCGTCAAGCACTGCATGCTCAGACTGCGCGCCGGCATCTGATACGGCTTTGGCACCTTCTGTGTGTCCGTGCGGCGCAGCTGCAAGATCACGAAAGGATGTAGATTCATTTTAATAATTAATCACAACTCTTTATCAAGAGAATGTAGGTAAATTTCATCTAAATAATATTAACAACTAATCACAACTTTTCAATAATCGATGCTCGCACAACACAAACATACATTTCATTTTGTTCATTTGTATTATGAATACTATAAAACGTAGTCAACATAATCACAATGAAACTAAAATTTATTTCATTGCATTTTAATATTAATTGTAGTACGAAATAAAATATTTTTCTTATATGCTACACCAAATGCTAATCTATCTGTATATATGTATTTAATTTGTTTTCATTTTGTTCGATTTAATTTTCTGTGTTTGGGTTTTTTAACAACTAAAAAAAAGAAATTTGTTTTGAATTCACTTTTTTCAATGTATTTAATGTTGTATCCTTTCTGTGGTTCTACAGCTTGTCAGAGATGTGAAGCAACAATAAACAAATTACAAAAATGTCCAATAATTTTAATATATAGCACACACAATATTAATCGATCCCACATAGATATGTACAAATGCATGATAAAATTTATTTGGCTTCGTTTTTGAAAATGTAATTTGTAAATTTGTTGTTTTTCTTTTTGCTCTAAGCTTGCATGCGGAGCAACGATTAACAATTTCTAAATATAATAAAATAAATTCTATTGAATTATCTATATACCACTTTCAATGTTAATCGATCAACTTGTTTTCATTCTTTTCTAATTTCAGTTTTTATCCTCTATTTTATTTTCGACTAAAGCTTGCTTGTCGATTCCATTAGTTTGCTTATATGCTGCACACACTGTTAATTGATCATACACACACATGCATATATATAGTATATATTCATATATATATGTCTGCTCTCACCTGCACACTGTTCAGATCCTGTATGGAGATGGCGGACAGCGGCTGGTGCTGCTTGCGAGTCGCGGTGTCCTGGCTGCTGGGCGCCTGGCTGCCGTGCGGCTTCTTGGGCTTCTGTGACTTGCCGCCGTTCGTGGCGGTGGCGTCGCCGGCCATGGCGTTGGCCAGCAGCATGGGCATCATGGGGGGCGGCATCATGTGTGGCAAGGGCGGCGGCGGCGGCGGCAGCGGCGGCTGCTCGCCAGCGCTCATGCCATGGTGCGGCTGATGCTGCAGCTGATGCGGCAGCTGGTGGTGATGATGTGGATGCTGCAGTGGATGCTGCTGCTGATGCTGCTGCTGCTGCTGGGCGATCTGTATCTGCATGTAGTCCTCGGTGTCCGTGGAGCTGCAACAATGCAACAACAAAAAAAAAAGAGGCAGATAGTGAGCGGGTGGTAAAGTGAGAGGCGGGAGGCATGAAGCGGACCTGCGCCAGGCGTGTCGTGTGCGCAGTATCATCTTTGGATTGCAACTGAACGCTCGGCGCTCGTCGCGGCAGCTGGCAGCTGGCATGCCGCATGCCACATGCCACAAGCGGCACGCATAAAATTTCATGCACTCTTGAGCCGAGCTGCAGAGGAAGCTGCTGCTTGCACAGAGTCGTGTCTATGCCTCTGTTTTCGTTAATTGCCAGCTGCCGCTTAATTATGGCAACTGTACTTCTGCCACTTTTGGTGGTAATTACTTATGCTGCACGAGATGCTTTCTTAACTTACCGCGCCGACGACGGACACGAACGCTTGTCGCTGATGCTCTTCAGATACTCGGACGGCTTGATGAGATGCGTGACGCCGTCTTGTGATTTATTGGGAAAACTGGGCGGCACAAACGGCAGCACCAGCTGCTTGTTGACCAAATTGGGGCCGTTGGACCGCGTTGCCGACGCCCCATTGCCGACGACTCCTTCGCCATTGTAGCTGCCGCCGTACTGCGACTGCTGCAACTCGTAATGATCCTCGCCATAGATGCTGCTGCCCCCATAGACCGATTGCTGCTGCTGTTGTAGCTGCTGCTGCAGCTGCTGCGGTTGCTGATAGTAGCTGCTGTTGCCGCGCTGCTTGCCCTCCGCATACCCGTAGAGGCTTGCCGCATTCCCATTTCCATTCCCATTCCCGTTCGCATTCGCATGATGATGACTTGCCCCTGGCGCTGGCTGATAATGCCCCTCGGCAGCGGCAGCGGCGGCGGCAGCTGCCTCAGCGTTGTTACCGTTACCATTGCTGTTGTTGCCGTTGTTGCCACTGAGCAGCTTGGCTTTCTTGTTCGCTGAAATTGAACAAATTTATTTATGAGATTTCATACTGTATAGTACATATATGTAGCCGTGTCTGCGTTAACTACTTATTGTGGGTTAGCAGTTATCCCAGCTCTTTGGTCACGCTAGCTGCCACACACTCTCGCACACTCATTGCGTATGCGGCGACGCCTTTCACCAGCCTCAGCCTGCAGAACAGCGCTAATGGACGCGTCTTAATCAGCTGCAGAAAACGCAACCACACACAATGAGCGACAGACAGCCAGCCAGCTACTCAACGAGCCACCCACTCGCACTCACAAACATATTCACACTCGCAAACCTATTCACATTCACCTCTTCAGTCACACTCTTCCACACACCGAAAACAAGGCTTGAAGCGACTCTTGTTCCACATACTGCTTGCAGTGTCTGCACCACAACGAAGTCCAGCCCAAAGGCCTTAAAACTACTATTAAACATTATTTAATAAATAATATAAAAATCATTCCATCTGATCTACAAAATAATAAAAATCAACTGCAAATTGAACTCGTAATAATCTCTTCTTGATTTATATCAATTTAGATTTGCAATTTCTTAGAAAGTCATGTTCATTAATAAAAATTGTGAACACAAAATATTATTTAGAATAACAAGGAAAGAAAATAAATCAAATTATAACAAAATTTAATTGATTTAATTATCTCCTTCAAATGTATTTTGAAAATTTCAAATTGTCAACCATTTGCATTCGTTTTTGTTCTAAATAGAGAAACCCAATCATCTTCGTTGTTTAATAAAATAATAAAAAAAATAAATAAATGCTACAGAATAATTTTAGTTGAATTATATTTCTTTGTTTAAATAATTTCTGTCTGATATCTTTCCATGCTGACAATGCCAAATAAAAAATGCATAAAAGGAATAGCAAAATAATTTACATTTAAAATTAACTAATAAAATAAGGATAAGATTCAAAAGTTATAATTATATTCAAAAATAAATCAAATTCATTAAATTACAATCACAAGAAGTTGCAATTAGAAAGCTTCACATTTCAGCACTACGTATAGCTGAATGAATAAAAAATAATATTATGAGAACAACCTAAAGCAGCTCGAAGGGCAATTAATTCAACTAAATTTACATTATATCTATGAACTCACTCGCTCGAACAATATCAAAGGCAATAAATAAACATTGGAAATAAGAAATGGCAAAATTCTTTCCATCGAATCCTTGTTAAAAATGAAAAGTGGGCAGAGAAATGCTTTCGACTCCATTGAAACGAGTAAACGAAGCGGCAACGGCAGCTCCACATTTGATGTGGACGTAAGAGAAATAGCCGAAAATGACACGAGATGATTAGCGGAGCAGTTGAAGCGAGTGATACACATGTTGCCACTTAATTGCTGCGCTCTTCCCTGTTCATGCCACAGCCACAAAAACCATGACGACGCGTCGTGTGGCAACTTTCACGGCTAACTGCGAACTTGCCACTTGTTTGAACTGCGCAACAACGACAGATCTGGAAATCGACAATGCCAATGGCAGCAGCGACAGCTTCCAGCCTGCAACTTGCAACTTGCAACATGCAGCCTTCAGCATCCATTATGTGGAGAGGCTGCGGCCATTGCAGCATTTGGACAGAGCGAGGAATCGAGTCTAGCCTGTTTTGGCCAATTGATTTGGTAGTCACAACAAATCAAAAAACACAACGAAAAAAAGATACAGATACAAATGACAACAATTTTCAGCATTTTATCAGTGGTTTGACTTGCTTGAGATTTGGATTGCAATGGATCGCAATGGAATTGAAATGCGTCGCAATGGCGACGACGAAGTCGGAAATTCACTTTTGGTTGCCAGATTTATGGTGAAACTTACAAGTGGGCGATAGACTTTTTATCTATAGGGAAATGAAAGCGAAATCGCAATCGAAACTTCCTTAAGCAGAGTAATAAAAAACCCAACTTTTAAAAATCATTAACAAAAAATGTTAACATAAGAAATTCAAATAATATAAATTTCAACATAATTATAAAACAGTTTCATATATTGATTTCATTATATGATGGAAGAAATATTAAAAATTAAGAATTAATCTAAAAACGTTTTGAATTTTAGTTTGAAAAATATTTTGAATTAAAATACTTGCCAAAGCAAGTAAAATATAATATTATTTATACTTTCAGATTTAATTGTGTAAAAAAAAAAAGAAAAAATAAATAAATCTTAAAAGAAATTTGGATTTTAATTATGGATCATTTTTGCAATAAAAATATTGCGAATACAAGTGAATTAGAATTATTATAATATTATTTTAATATTTTTGGGTTAATTCGTTTCTTTAATTTTTGATTTGATTGAAAAACATTTTAAATCGTATTATAATATCAAATACTATTGATTTTATGGTTGAATTTGGCACTCTATAAATCACTTCTTGGCATTTTATGTGAATTTAATAGTTTTGGAATGTTACCAGAGAATTTATCGTGGCACTTACAGCGAAATATATCGAAGCGCTGAAAGCTGAGCGTGAAATAATTGCGACGCGAGTTCTTGTGGATTTTGACCGAGCCCGGCATATTCATGATTGCGGAACCGATAAGCCGATAAATCGATCGATAACAAGTCACATTCTCAACGATTGCGATGCGCGACAAGCAAAACAAACCAAAAAAAAAAAAATAACTATATATATTTATATTGGAAACTCGCGTTGTTTATGCGTTTTATGCTCGACGCTGACGATGGCGATGGCGATGACGATGTTGACTGGGCGAGCGTCGCTGGCAGCCTGATGCAGGTTCAAGCGATCGCCAAAGTTATTCACCCAAAACGTCAAGTGCAGCAGCAACGGCAGCAGCGACGACGACGTCGACGACAACTTGCAACAAGTTGCAGTATTCGCTGCTGTTGTGCGAAACACGTTCACTTTCATTCGGTAAAAGTTTCGCAGAGCAGCAAACGCGCGGGTGGCTCGTCTGCTGCCATGCCACATGCCACATGAGGCACAAGGCCATAATTGGCCAACGGTTGCCATTGTGCTGTGCACCTTTGCAACGACAATTGCCCAACAAAATTCACTTCCTTGTCTTGTTTTGTCTTCGTCACTGACAGTGGCCAACGAGATCCACAGCGATAGCTTCTGATCACTGATTACTGATCACTGATCACTGATCTGTGATCGCTGATCGCATAATCTGCCCGTCTTGGGTTTCACTCAATTCCATGCCCATTTACAACGCAGCTACATTGTCCGTCTGTCTGTCTGCCACTTTTCCGCTTATTTTCACGTTGTTTGTTACTTTTAACAACAACTTCCACTTCTTTGTTTGGCCACATTTGCTTTGTCTTGTGTGAACTTTTGCAGTTTATTTGCCTATTTGTTTATTCCACATATTCTCCACAAGCCAAACACACAAAAAAACAATAACAAAATGTGGAAAACTCGCAAGTAGTATTTATAAATGTTGATTGCGGATCAACGCATGTCAAATATCTCTCATATTTTGCATTGTACTTTGCCATCGCCAGGTTATTCCTCTCCAGCCAACGACATTTTAGCCATCATCAATGTGCCATCACTTAGCCTTCTCTTACGGTTTAAAATATCACCTTTTTTTAACGTTCATAAATTACGAATGCGGCTGTCTTTCTGCCTGTTTTGCACACGTTGCAACTAAATATTTTATGAATTAAATAATGGCAACTAAGCTAAGCAATAGTGATAAAAATTAATGCAAGTTTTTAAGAAGCGACAAAGCTTTGGATTCTTAAATAAAATAGCAAATAGTTTGTTTAAATTAAATAATTCAAACTTAATCAAACTTTAAAAATACAAAATTATTTTTTAAAATGCGAGTAATTGAAGAAGTGACTTTGGAAAATGAATCAGCAATTAAAAATAAACACCTCGAAAGTAGCTGTCCATTAGTTTTTTTACTTTATATAATTATATGTTATATTTATATTCAATTAAATATACAGAAACTATTCTACAACAAAAAAAGGGAGCTTGGCCTATAGTATTTAAAACATCTACCTGGAAATTCAAACCACACTCCTTCACTTTTTAAGTAATTTGTTTAAATTGAACAATTAAATTTAAAGAAAATATTCTGACAGCTTGGCAAACCTACCGATAGTATTTGAAATAAAAAAGCTTATTATGCAAGGAGAGAACTTGTTTCGATATTTATAACAAGGAAATTGTAAAAATAAAAATTAAAAAAATATTTACTACGATACCTTTGTAAAATGAAATATTAATTAAAAATAGCTACCAGGAAATTTGCTTTGCTTATCAACTCGTACACTTTTTAAATAGAAAATATATATAATAAAAATTAATGAATTGACAAACTAATGTATTTAAATACGTGCGAATTATTCAGAGCCTTTGTGAAGTGAAATAGTAATTAAAAAAACGGTACCAGGAAATTTGTTTTAAGTTAAACTCCTGCACTTTTAAAATATTTGTAAAAATAAAATAATAAAAATTAATGAATTGACAAATTACTATAATGTATTTAAATACGTGTGAAAACTAGCAATTAAAAAGAGCTACCAGGAAATTCGCTTCAGACTAGCGTAACTCCTCCACTTTTAACGATATTTGTTTATGCTAAAAAGCAATTGCGAGTTGCGAATTCACATCGCATTTCTGGTTTCGTGTGTGGTCGTCGTTGCCGTTGTTGTTGTTAGTGTTGTTGTTGTTGTTGTTGTGGCTTAAGTGGCATGTAAAGTGTTATTTAAACACTGCTGGCCAATCAATTTGGCCGAAACAGCCAAACAGACTGTCTGGTCTAAACGTGTTGCTGTCGCCGTCCACTCGAGGGTAATTCCAGTTTCAGTTGTCGAGCTGCCACTAATTGATCAATCAGTCCCCTCTCCTCCTCTGCCCCCCTCAAGCATATGTGGCAATGTCAAAGACCTCGCGTAGCGGAATGGAAATAGGGTCAACGGCCGGTTTTACTAGCCCAACGAATATATCTATATACGAGTATATACTGCTATATATACTACATAGTATATACAACTACATAGATACAGATAGATAAATAGATTTTTGCTATTTGGCCTGCACTCGATTGATGCGCTTCTTCTGGCCAAACACCTTGAGGCACTTGGACTTGACGTGCAACTTGCGCTTCGCCAGCGCCGCCGACAACGTTTTGGCCGTCGTCGAGCTGGAGCTGGGCAGAGCACCGGCGTTGGCGCCGGCGTCGCAGCGCATGCCCATGGTGAGCACGGAGGGATTGGGCCAGAGCGGCGCCACCGGCTCAGCGATCTTCACGTCCAGCAGATGGCGATCGAGCAGCTCCAGCTGCCGGTCGTTGGCCAGCTCGGGGTCCAGCGAGTCCATGAACAGCGTCGCGTTGCCCACGCTGTAAATGATGTACGTGTCCTTTGTGTTCCTTGCCACCGAACTGTCCCACAATGGGGGCGTGGTCAGCTCCTCGCCGTGCTGCGCTATCGCCGTCGTCGTCCCAGTCGTTGTTGTTGCCGTCTGCGTTTGCTTTGGCGACATGTGAACCGTGGTCGCCTCTGAGCTGTTGCTGGCGTCTTTATTGCTGCTCGAACTGCTGCTGCTCGAGCTGCTGCTGCTCGAACTGCTGCTGCTGCTGCTGCTGCTGCTGCTCAGTGGCCTGCTCTCGACCAGATCTGACCAGCCCAGACTCGATCCGTCGGTGCTCATCTCCCTGCCGTTGCTCTAATCGAGTCTATCTAAATTTTGCTATTACGGTCGAATTTCGAAAGGATTTTGCAGTTTTATTGTTTTCCTTTTTTTTGTTGGGGAACCAAAATGTTGTTTTGTGGCCGAAAAAATATTGTAACTGAAACTTTTGTGAATTGGCAATGGGGAAAAGCCAACT
This sequence comes from Drosophila immigrans, assembly GCA_963583835.1. Classification (NCBI taxonomy): domain Eukaryota; kingdom Metazoa; phylum Arthropoda; class Insecta; order Diptera; family Drosophilidae; genus Drosophila; species Drosophila immigrans. The sequence goes on along the minus strand of OY757144.1, from coordinate 16,168,026 downwards.
CCGAATTCCATTCAATTCAACAAATTTTACAGGAATTTTGAACAAAAATGCAAGTCAACTTTGAGAAGTAAAGCCAAAGGAACTTGTAGAAAAAAAACATTTTAAACAAATAATAGATTTATAAAGTTTCACCGTTGGCGCTATCACAAAATAAAATTTCAAAATTCGTTTAACTTTGGTTGGAAATATTTCTATCACCAAGGTTTTATTTTCTTAAATAAAATGCACAAAATATATTTTGTTCATTTTGATCAAGTTTCAACCTTTAAAACTGTAGAGATGTCGAGGATTTGTCACGAAGTGTATACAAATACAACTCTTTAACACTTGTCGAATTTCTGCGAATTTTTGCCCATTTTTCTGATTACAAATTAAATCATAAAAACGCATAAAATAAAACTGAAATAATTTCAGCGAGTAAATTTATGGGAAAAACTTAATTCTCTTTTTCTTTCTAATGACAACAGAATAGGCGATTTGGCTTTTTAAATATGCAACAAATTCCATACACTAGCAATATTAATCCATACACTTATTATACAGCATTTTGAATTACGAAGCTCGTTGTTTTTAAAAAGAGAGCAAAATTTTCAAATTTTTAACAAAGGTAGTTCCTAATTTTAGTAAGCGACAATCGAATTAAGCAAAGCAATTTCAATGACATTAAATATGCAATGTTAATTTTCAAAACAACCGCATTAATTGCAAGGAATAGGTTAATGAGAAGTATTCATTTGAAAGGAATTCAGCATTCAATAAAATTTCGCAGAATTTTATCCTAATATTTTCTACGAGAATTCATCAAATTTGCAAGAAAAGTTTCGAGTGGAAAATGAATTTAAATGTCGCAGTAATTAATTGTAATATGTATTTCCCCAAAAATGCAAAAAGTTTGCTATTATTTTTTGATTACATTGAAAATAAATACATCCATGAAAAAGTTTTGAGAAGGTAATAAATAAAAAGGGCATTCAGTATTGAATAAATATTTGCAGTAATTAATAGCAGTATTTAAGTCAAGCATTCAACAAGTTTGCAATTCATTTTCGTTTCGCGAACAGTATTATTTTAATGCGAATTGGACAATAAATGAAATTTAGCAGGAAAGCTTTCAAGAATAAAACAAGTTTAAATGTCGCAATAATCAATCTTTAAATTTGTCTCGAAGCGTTCAAAAAGTTTCCAATTAGTTTGTGATTAAATTTAAAATAAGGAAAAGTGTTCGAGAGGAGTATCAAAAAATTTCCAGTAATTAATCATACAATTTTAGTCAAGATTCAATCCAGGAAATGATTCGAGAAGTGGACAAATTTAAATATCGCAGTAGTTTAAGCAAGAATTCAAAATCTTGCAATCAGTTTGCAATTAATTAAAGGGAAATATTTAAATAGTTTGCTATATTTTGATAGGCATTTGTGGCACATACCTGATATGGTGGACATGGTGCGGTTGTGATTGCCACGCACCAGCTCCGAGGGGCGCAGACTTGGCTCCTCGACCACCTCGAGGCCGGAGTCCGAGTCGACGGCGTCGTGTGTGGCAGCTGTGGCAGCAATGGGAGCCGTGCCTGCTGCAGGGTTGCCACCTCCACTGGCCGTTGTTGTCGCACCAAAGTGCCCCTTCTTGTAGATGCTGTTGTTGTTGCTGCTGCTGTTGTTGCTGTTGATGGTGTTGCTGGCGTGCTCTGCATTCAGATTGTTGCGCTGCACGGGAGCGCGCAGCGGGGGCGGCAAAGGCGGCGGTGGGGGGCCGTTGACTGTAATAATGTACAACAATTAGCGAGCGATTCGTTGTAGCGAGTGGCGACTGTAGCTGCGAGACTTACCCACGGCCAGATTCTGCATGGGCGGAGCCGAAGAGACGCGCTTCAGGTTTCTATTGCCATTGATCTGATTGATGTTGTTGCTGCTGCTGGTGCTGATGTTGCTGTTGCTGCCGGCAATATTGCTGTTGCTGTTGCTCATATTGTTGTTGCTGTTGCTCATATTGTGGTTGTTGTTGCCAGTGGCAATGTTGAGCATGCTGCTGGCATCCATCAGATTGTTGCGTATCATCGAGTTCTTGTGCGTCTGCTTTGTCCGCTCGGCAACGTCTTCGGGCGGACAGACGCTCTCGTAGGTGTCGCTCTTGATGCCGCCATTCAGCAGCTGATTCTTGAGATTCTGATTTTGATTCAGATTCAAGTTCACATTCTTGCCACTGTAGTTGTCCTTGATCGACGATTCGTACTTGCTGCTGTGCAGTCCGATCATCGAATGCGACTTGTTGCGATTCAGCAGGCTCATATTATTGTTATTGTTGCTGTTGCCGTTGTTATTGTTGCCGTTATTGTTGTTGTTGTTGTTATAGTTGTTGCGCTTGTTGTTCAGATGCTGTGACAGAGGATTAGAGAAAGTTGACGTTACTCGTTGTATGAAATGCTTGACGCAGCTCACACGACTCCTAATGCACTGAGAGAAAACACAACTCGAGTTCAACAGAGTTGTGAACCATCAACAAAACTCGAAAACTATAAACTCCGTATGATTTTCACTGTCGAGTACTTTTGCTTTTAAGACCTTAACTACACAAGAGAACGTTAATGAATTTATTCCATTTCAAATTAAAATATCTTAGCAGGCTGTAATTGGTTCGTGTCTTCGCTAAGCACTGCTTGAAATACATGCCTTGGTTTGGGGCTTAACTTAGTAAAAAGCTGTCTTGCTTTTTAATTTTCAATTTTAAATAGAAGAGTTGTCATATATATTTGTCAACACAAATAATTTGATATATATATAGGATGTTTTAAAATGATGTTGCCCTATGTGAAATAAATTATTATGCAAATAACCTTAAATTTGTATTGCAATCGATGAATTAAATGTTTGCTTTGAATTAAATATATCTAACCATTTTTACGATTTTATAGGCTGACATAATTTTCTCAATTCAAACTTTGAAAGAAGATTGTTCTGAAATAGCTTATCCCCTAGTCAAATAATATACATGAAATAGAATGCTTGAATATTTTTGTCTATATGCAATTTGGATTAATGTAGGATTAATGTGTTTTTTTTGTAATGCGTAACTTGACAAAAAAGGGCTGTAAACAATTCTGTTGCAGTGTACTCACATGGTTGCTGTATTGCAGCACCACATCCGTGCTGCGCGTGGAGCTGGCGCTGGCGGAGCGGGAATGCGAGCCGCTGTCGCGAGAGCGAGATCTGCCCACATTGTATTTGTGCTGCTGTTGCTGTGACAGCAACTGTTGCTGCTGCTGCTGTTGTTGTTGCTGCTGCTGTTGGTGGTGTTGCTGTTGCAGCTGATGATGTTGCTGATGCTGATGCTGGTGCTGCTTGCGCGACTCTTCGCGCACCAAATAAATGTCCTCGTAGTCGTGATCGCCATTCTGATTGTTGGCCATGTTGCTGCTGATGTTGCTGTTGCTGCCGTTGACAATGCTGCTCTTGTGCTGCTTGTAGTTGTTGTTCGCATTGCTGTTGTTGATGCTCTTGGCAGTGTTGCTGCTGCTGCCAGTGCTGTTGTTGTTGCTGCTGCTGTTGTTGTTGGCAGTGCCGTTGATGATGTTGCTGCTGCCGCCGTGCCGATTGAAGCTCTGGCTGCGCAGCTGATGCGTGTGGTGATGATGACTGTTGCTGCTCTTCGGCGAGTTGAAGCTGGACGAGATGGAGACAGACTCATCGGAGCCGCTGCCAGCGCCGCTGGAGCTCGAATGCACATCGGCCTGAATGGTCATCGCGTGGGCGTTGCCCGACTTTGTGGCTGCCAAGCCATGGGAATGCTGATGCGAATGTGAATGCGAATGCGAATGCTGATGCGAATGATGTGAGTGCTGATGCTGCTGATGTTGCTGATGCTGCTTCACGCTGCTGCAGTCGGAGTCGACGAACAGATCGCGCACCCGATTGTAGATGATCTCCTGCGGATCGTGCAGAAAGAACGATTCCCCCGAGATGCTGCCGTTGGGCGACGGTGTCGCGTACATGCCGCCGTTGCGCATCGGATTCACGTAGAGGCCGTCGTTGGGCAGCAATGCGCCACCGCCACCGCCCCCAGCACCGCCACCGCCGCCGCCACCAGCGCTGGCCGTGCCACTTGCGGCAGCTGCCACATTGCAGCCGTAAAGCTTCTCCGACGAGCTGCGCGACTGCTGCGAGTACAAGGCGTCGCTGTTCTTCCTCGCGATGCCGACGCCGACGCCAGCGGCAGCTGCTGCTGCTGTGACTGCGGGCGGATGCAGATAAAAGGGCTCGACGTCGGAGCTGAGCGTCGAGGAGGATTTGGATTTGATGGTGTTGCTGCGGCTCGTCTGTTTGCTCGAATTCGTGTTCGAGTTGCAGCTGCTGCTCAAGTGTTGCTGCTGCTGCTGCTGCTGTTGCTGCTGTGACTTGTGACGCTGCGCGTTGTTCTTGTTGTTGTAGTCCACTGTGGTGCCGTGTTGCACCAGCACATTGAGGCACTGTGAACGAACAATCAGTTTAGCATATGAAATATTATCAAATTGCGATTCGAACTCACCTCAACCTGCTGATTCTCGGCCGCATCGTTGATGGGCGACTTGCCGTATTTGTCCAGCGACAACTTGGCGCCGTGGTTCAGCAGCCAGCGCACCACCGACAGATGGCCACGCGAGGCGGCGAAGTGCAGTGGTGTCGCCCCGTCGCCGTCCCTCAGATTGGGATCCACGCCCTGATCCTGCACCTGAAACAAGACAAATTCCAGCACATTTATTTTACTTTCTCTTCAATCTCCATGTAATAATTTGAGCCAGCTTCGGGCCTTTTAATGTGTTGTTAAATAAAATTCAATTTAAAAATTTTAAAAGTAAAAACAGGTAACAAATTTATAAAAATAAAAAACGAACACCAGAAATATTCGAGGTATTTCTACAGCAGCACTTAAACGATTTCAAAATAAAAAATAAAACTGAAGGCCATTAAATAACTCATTTTAGTTAAATAAAAAACACGTTTATACAACAAATTACAAATCGATTTTTAATTTAAAAAAAATAAGAGGCAATTGAATAAATCATTTAAAATAAAAAAAAAGGGGGAAACATTTGTTTAAATGAATGCAACAAATACAAATCTTTGAGGTATTTCTACATTAGAAGAAAACTATTATTATGCCCGATACTCTATTAATAAATTTATTTTTTCCTTTTTTCTTGAACCTACACAAAATATTAAATTTAGTTGTGGGCCAGTAAAAGCAACAAATTTGGATAAATAACGTAAATGACAACGTCTTCTTCTTACTTGTTTTCCATTCATTTGAAATTAAATAAATTAAATATGTACTAAATAAATAAAATAGTTTACCACTTTTTTAAATACAAGATTGCTAATATCATGAATTGAATATGTATATTTAAATACTTAAATAAATTTAAATATTTAAATAATGTATCTAAATATTTATTATCATTATACACTATAACAATAGATACTTGAATAAGAGATTGCTATTATTAGAGCAACATATGTTAATGTATAAGACGATGTCATGAAATATATAGTTGAGTTACTGTGAGCCAATAAAAGCAACTAATTGAATATGCAACAAATCTTAGACAAAGTGTTTTGCTCGTAAAATGATTAACAAAATGATTATGAAACAATTGTGGATTTTGTGGAGCAGTGTATTGCACACTTGCCGTCGTTTATTGTCGTGAACAGAGACAAAGGCAAATCTATTAGCTGGTTTTTATGGACTGACAGCTTTTCTCTGTGACGCGTTGACATGAAGCGTTTCGATCGTTTTCACATGCTCTACAAGGATCCGAGAAGCAACTGTAAAGCGTCAGTCGTGATCCGTCAACATTGTTGCCTGACTTGGTTGCAGTTGCATAGCTCGCTAAGTGGCCACATTTCTCTCTCTCGCTCTCTTCACTCAGGTGTGTGGAAAGTGGCTGCAACATCAGCTTCAGCTTCAGCTCCAGCTTCGGCTTCGGCTTGATATTGAGCTTTGGCATCGGCAGCGGCAATGCAAAACTATTTAGTTCAATTTAGAAAGGTGATTTTCAAGTGGCACCCAAAGTCGGCCTGCCACAATGTCCAGTTTATGTGTCAGCGTTGCACTAATGTAACAGCCACACAGAGAGACAGAAATAGAGAGAGAGAAAAGAAAGAGAGAGAGAGGCAGACGCTGAAGCCTACGCCAACAAAAACCGCTTTAGCTATGCTGAGTAAATATATAGAACATTGTTAGCTGGAGTCTCGCTGCTGCAGCTGAATGTTAATCCGCTTGATAAATTGCAGAGTCCACGCGACAAACTGGTCAAAAGACTCAGTACCGTTACCACAACGACGACGACGACGACAACGACGACGATGTCGACGAGGCCAAAAAGCAGGACAATATCAGGCAGGCAGGCAGGCTGAAGCCTGAGTCAGGCTCCTTGCGGTTAAAACAAGTTCAACATTCGCTGTTCTTAATTTTGTCGACCTCGATTCTGGCTCGTTTCGACGGTTTGGCAATCGCAAATCCAAAGATTATTGCCTTTAATTATAGTCTAAGCTCGCAAGGCATTCAAATAGTTTCGGGCATTATATGAGCTGCAGTTGCTCAACTCTTGAATTTATCTGGTAATCTACAATATATTGTGGCAAATTATAGCTACAGTTCTATTAGTACTAACGATTACTAAATTTAAATTTATATATGCTTGCAAAATGCAAACTAATAAAGTCTAATAAAAAAATATAATAAAAAATGTAATGTTGGATGTATCTATTTTTCAAAATATTTTGCACTATTTGTATTAACTTTTCTACGAATTGAAGTTGGCCAGAAAATATTACTCTAATTATAAAACATTTTCGAAGATATCATTTCAAACTAATCAATACTTATTCTCGTTGTTTGAATTTAATTGTTCAATTTGTTAAATCAGAAAGAATACACAATTGTATCTAAATTTTCCAATTAAATAAAAAATATATATTCTCACAAAATATTTAACGCTTTATATCAACTTAGCTGCAAATGAAAGTTTGCCTACGAAAAATATTGTAAGTAGCGTTCCAACACAAGACATTTTTAATGAAATCATATAGAACTACATTAAATAACCAAAATGTAATACATTTTTGTTTTTTTTAAGGCAATTTGATAAAATCACAAGAGCATACAGCACAGTTCAAATACTTTAAATTCAAAATAAAATATATATTTCAGAAACTCTTCGTTGCCTTCCGAAAATAGTAATTTCAATTTTAAAAGTGGCTTTCCATCTTCGAAAATGTTTAATGTCATCGTACGAAACTTTACAAGCTATTCTCAACAAATTAAGAATAGACGGTTTGTTTTGAAATTAGTTTTTTCTGTTTTGGCGAATAGTTGGCAACCCTGAGCGAGTACTTACCATCCATTTGAGGCAATCCAAGCAGCCCATTTGTGAAGCGGCATGGATCGGTGCCATGCCGTCGCGTGCTCGCACATAAAGCGAGCCGCCGGCTTCAAGCACCAGAAACTTGAGCACCTCCAAATGCCCCTCCTGGGCGGCTAGATAAACGGGCGTGACATCATTGTCCATTTGCGTATTGGCGCTGCAAATATGAAAGGAGAGCATAGAACGAGCCAAAAGAGAACAAATGCATTCAATTAGTTTTCGCCTTAGATCAAGTTGCCACCAATTTGTGGGTTAATGAGCAAAAAGTCAACACAGCATTCGCATCGCATCGCATTGCAGTTGTGAAAACGATTTTGTAAGAGAGACAAACAAAAGTAAAAACAAAAAATGCTAATGGCCACCATATAAAGATATGTGGATACTAATTAAAGTATCATCAATGCCAGCATCAACAGAAAGAAAACAAAAAAAAACAACAAAGAAATATGTGGAGAAATAAAAGAAATCGGAAAACAAGTTGACAGATTGCGCTAGGGCTGCCACTCCACTCTCCATGGTTGTCAACTCGTTTTTCTTTTTGTTCAACGCTTCGCTCACACCAGAGCGTGAAAAAACAAAGCCAGCATTCTAGCCATATCTCGATATCGAGCTGACACCAGAATTTAAATGGCTCATTTCCAAACTGGAAATGCAGATGCACTTAAATAAACATATTTTCAAATTTAATTTAAGAAAAAATGATTATATCGAAGTGCATATAGAACGAATTCAAGTCATATTTACTAAACAAATATTTGCAGAATTTTCAGATCAACTTTGATATCCCAACAATTTGAAAGCAGTAAGATATAGTTACAAGCAAGCATTATATGTCAGTAAGTCAATATCATTGTAAGCAAGTACAATTTAAACTTCGAAATACTTTGAATATTTTTTTTTTAAATTTAAAAAATTAATTTATACTATATCTCATAATATCATATCGAAATAATTAATAATCAAATAAATTGTGAAAAACTGCTAATAAGAATGTATGAATCTCCGAATTAAATAATAGTTTACAGAAAATCCAGCATTAACTTAATTCAAAATAATTTAGAAATAGTAGTTTTAAGATATGTCTATAGTATTTGTAAAATATAAAAAATATATTTGCAAAAATACTATATCCCACAATTAAATTAAAGATGTTCAATTCAATTTGAATGCAAACCGATCGATAATAAAAATTCAACATCGATGTGCATAAATTGTAAATATAGCTTACATCGGAGGGAGGCCCAATTTAAGATAAAATTAATTTAAAATCAAGTACTTTGTTATATGAAATTTAAATATTATATTGATGGTATGAAAAATGCATTTTAAATGCCATATAAAATACAAGTATCGCAGGTCGATAAAAGATTCAATTTGAAATCAAATTCTAAAAATAACGTTCATCAAAGGTAGATAAGATAAAATACATTTCAAATCGAGTACTTTGTTATATGAAATTTAAATATTATATTGATGGTATGAAAAATGCATTTTAAATGCCACACAAAATACAAGTTTCAATATATCGCAAAGTTTAATAAAAGATTCGATTTCAATTCGAACTGAACGATTATGTAATTTAAAAATGATTGAAGAATGTTTTCACCATTTACACTATATCCCATAATTTAATTGAAATTGAATTTGATCGCTATGTAGAAGACACATATGAGTTGGGGGAGTTGGAGGCGGAAACAGAAGCAGCTGAAGCTGTCTCACCTAACGACGCTGCGTCGATTGTTCTGCTCCTTGCGCCCCTGACCGCCCGCCCCGCTGGCCATCAACGTGGTCGGCTCGTCGTCGTCGTTGGAGTCGCCATGGAGCTGAGCCTCGGCCACCGCAGCGGACACCTTGCGCTGATGCGCCTCCATCATGCGCTCACTGAGATGGCTCAGCTCCTCCTTGTGATCCTTTTTGCTATTGATGTTTTGGTTTTGGTTCTGATTTTGGCTGTGATCGATTGCTGTTCCTGCTGCTGCTGTTGCTGTTGCTGTTGCTGCCACGTGCTCAGCAGCCGGATCGTGGCAATTGCTGTTGCTGTTGCTGCTGCTGACGCTGCTGTTGCTTCTGCTGCGGCTGTGGCTGTGACTGCTGCTGAGGATGGCGGTGGTGACGCAGTTCACCTCCGTGGCGATGATGGTGTGAATGTCATTGTTGGACTTGCTCTTCTGCTTGCTGCGACGGTACGAGGTCAGACTTGTGGTCATGCGGCCCAGCAGGCCCTTCTTAACGTTGATGGTCGAGAAGTAGCTACAGATGGGACATTTGTGGACCAGGTGTGAGTGTGTGCCAGTGTGTGTGTGTGTGTAGAGTGTGTGTGTGTGTGTAGAGTGTGTGACTGGACTAGTGGCAAAGTGAGCGACGTGATAAACTGTGCACGGAGCAGAGGAGCAGAAATAACCAACCACTTGAATATGTTTAGAGACTACAAGTTATATATACTATAGTACAGAGTGCAGTTGTGCTGGTTGCATTGGACCCCTTCGCTTACCTACCGATTGCGTTAACGACTTTCGATTTCGACTTCGACTCACAATGCGATAATACAGTTCATGGAATTGGGTTTTATCGTCCGATTTTCCCCAATACCGTTAATGCACAAACACAATCACAATCGCGCTCGCACTGTGAAACTGTTCAAAAGAAAAATCACTTTAAAATATCGTTTTCGTTTTGGCTTTTACTGTTTAATGCTTCCGTTTATTAGCATATCAAGTTTGTCGCTCGACATCGAAATCAATATACAATATACTCTTCTCACTCTCGCTCGACCACTCTCTCACTCGCACTCGCACTAGCCACCGAAACCGAAACCGAAAGTCCGCTCAGAGACTGTTTGGCTGTTTGAACTGGACGCAGTGCGTCTGCAACTGATTCGCCAAGTGGCCGCCTCGCGATTGAAGCATCTCTGTGCAACCTCATTGTTCGCCACTCGGCAAACTTCTAGCGCATTTTCCGACGTTTTTCGCACGTTTTGTTTTCTTTCTTCTTGTCTGGCTCTGTGTGTGTGTGTGTTTTTTTTTTGGGTGAAATTAGCAACACTGAACACTGCGAATGCAGAGCAGATCACACACGGGAGACGTTTCTCTCTGTGTGTTACGCCCGGCCAGCTCTTGACTCTGGGTTTCAGTGTGCATTTGTTACCGTTTTCGTTAACGTTTTCCTGCGCCGCACAGTGGTGCAAGAACATGCAAGCATTTATTTAGAATTAATTTGAAATTTTTTATCTTGAAAGCTACAACTCAATATATTGCATGTTTCAACAAAATTCTATTTCTATGACTTGGGTGTTTTATAATATCTTGAAATAGTTGAAGAAAATATTAGATTACATTGAGTGCTGAATATTTAAACGAAATTTATTTTAAGTTAATATTTATAAATAAGCAAGAATCTATTTCTATAACAGAATATTTTACTTTTATATTTTATAAACAATTGAATAAGATATTTGAATATATTGAATATTGAAACGAAATCATTTTAAAGGAAATCTATTAAAGAATATTTGACCGTTTTTTTTTATATAAATTCTTGAAAAAAGCTAAGAAAATATATATATGAAAATGTTAAATATTGAAAAGACATTTTCTTAAATAAATATTTAACAAAAATCTATTTTTTTTGTATGTTATAAATACATGAATTACTTGAAGCAAATAAAATTACGATATGTAGAGTTGCAACGAAATTGGTTTTTTTCAATCAATATTTTCAAGAACATTTTAAAACGGATTAAATAAAAGTTCCATCTCCTGAACCGTACCGACAAATTAATTAAAATAGAAAATTAAAATCAAATCATAATAATTTCACTGTATATTTATTTCTTGCAAGTGCATTACTTTGATATGAAAAAATGCTGATTCTAAGTTGCTGTAATTTGAGATATATTACTGATATCCAAAGCCAAACTAATTGAATTTGATATATGAAATCAAATCATAAAAATTTCTTCTATTGAGTTAACTAAAACTATTCAACTAAACTCATTTCAATTGCTTAATTTGTTTTGTAAGCATTTTAGTGCAAGTTATGCGCAGTCTTGAACCACTGTGCTTTCCCCAATTCACGTTGGCGGCGCTGGCGTTGGCAGCGCTTTGGCTGCTTAGCTGCTCAGTGGCGGCCACTTCATGGATATTGCACACCAGACACTCCACACACTCCAGCATTAGTCTCGTCTCAACACTCAACACTCAAGACTCAAGACTCGATCTCGATGTCGATGTCGAAGTCGAAGACGAGTCTCGGCCAGATTGAGGAATGAAGCTGAGCTGGCGCTCCAGTTGCTTTCTTCGTTGAGCGACTTGACGACTTGAGGAGTTGAGGAGTTGCTTCACTTATCAGCTTTTCGCTGCAGAAATGAATTGTAAACCAATTAAAGTTGATTTTTCATCTTCATGTTGCTGCTGCTGCTTCTTCTAGTATTTTTTGCTTAGCACTCGTAAAGTTTATAGCACACACACACACCTGTCTGTCTCTTAGTCTGTCTGTCTGTCTGTCCACCTATGTACAACCCCCGTCTGTCGATTTGCCAGTCGCGTGCTTTTTTTTTTTCTATCTTTCTGCTCGCCTCGACGGCTTCTTCAGCGTTGTAGCTTTGTAGGTGAAAATACTGTAAATCGCGAGTACGTTTCAAGTAGTATACCCAATTTTGTTGTGCCCATTTTGTAATTGCAATTTAATAATTATATTGTTTTTATCCCCCTTCTATTGTATCTATACGTTTTTAATATATGTACATTTGCTTGTTAGCACAAGCAGAAAATCACGAAACTCCGATAATTGTCGAGAGCAGCCTCGATCGCAGTTGACAGTTATGGCAGTTTATCTCTTGATCGTCGTGTCTCGATCGTCATGAGAATGCCATGATCTTGATATTTCTTTCATTTAATTGAACATTTGCGTGTCGCAGTCGCAGTCGCAGTCGCTGACTGTCGACACAAATACGCCAACGATTCGAGAATCGAGTCTTCTGCGTTTCTCGCCATCAATTAAGCGCCTCTTACTCCAATTATGACTGGCATAAATATGCAATTAAATTTGCTGCAACTTTGCCATAATAAGTTGGACGTTTCTAGTGCTGTTTTCCAGCAACTATTTATAGCAAGAAAAGCAGGGGAAATCTGTTGGTTTGACCCCATAAATTGCAGACAATATTACCGACAGTTCTTTCCAACTTTGATCAGACTCACCATCAACATTATGTTTTTAATTACATTGTGTAATAAAAATTAATTGAATTTTTAAAATCACCGTTTTCGAATTCTACTTCTTTGATTAGTTTTAATTTTTTAATTTTCAAAAATATGGTGTAATAAAATGAATTGAATTTTCAACACTATCTTTTGTCAATTACATTTTCGAATTCTACTTTTCATATCTAGTTTTATTGCCTAGTTTCCATTATTTTAATTACTGGTCTCAAATCCTAAAATTAGTTTTTGAAAGCATTGTATTCAAAAAACCAATATGATAAACTACATTCTGCATTATTCTAGATTTACTTTGAATTCCATATTATTTCTATAAGGTCTAAAAAAAACCTGATCAACCATTTTTTGTGTCGAGCTTCTTTGAAATTGTTGTTCAAATATATAAGATTTAGCTTACAGCCGCCAAGCAGTTATTGAATAGGTTTCTGTTATCCACAATCTCGTAAAATAGTTAACATATTTTTGAAACTATTATTTTCTATTGTATTGCTTTGTTAATCCATGCACAGTATATTCAATTAGAGGAAGTCGTCACACAGTTTGCCACTTGATTGATTTTACACTTGTTTTTGTGTTTGCATTTATTTGTGTTTTAATTTTTTTGTATTGTAAATTGAATGCGTTATTTTTGGAGGTGTGCTTTTTGACACACACCCACACACACAACACTCACACACAGTTAACACCATTAAAAAATTAAAAAAAAAAGAATCATAAAACAAGTATTTAATTGCCAAGGGAAAACAAAGCACAATTTGGGTTCTTCGGCCTGTGGGGCAGCTGCTCATCGCTTGGCCAATTGATTATTGTAACTGATGTGGGGCCAGGCTACCTTTTCATGGTTGCGGCTTCAGCAGCACACAGATTGTTGCCACTGTCTGCAATTGTTGTCGGTGTTGTCGGTTGTTGTTGGTGTTGTCGGTTGTCGGTTGTTGGTGTTGTTATTGTTGTGGCTTGCAGTTCTTTGGTACACTGAAACTGTTAATTAATTCGCGTTCCGATTCGTTAACTGCATTCGAAACACTTTGAAGCGCGAAATTTTGTTTGTTGTTGCTGGTGTTGTTGGTGTTGTTGGTGTCTGACCAACGCGGCGCGGCGCAGGCTTTCAACGGCATGGAGGCGGCGTGGGCGTGGCCGCACGGCAACACGGCAATTGCTGCTGCTGCTGCCGCTGCTGTTGCTGCATTTGAGCGTTAAAACTTCACGAACGAAACACAAAATCAAAACAAATTCGGAAAAATTCAAATTCAAATTCAAGTTGCGGGCATTGTTGATGTTGCTGCTTATAACGGTTATGCGATCGGTCAGCGCTACGCCAAAACGGTAACAACGTTGCCCAGTCAAGATGGAAATGGAAATGGTAAAATGGTAAATGGTAAAATGGTAATGGAAGATGCCGACACGACACTGCTGCAGCTGATGCCAGACGAAAGCACCGTTCGCTTCGAGTAGCCAAACGCGAATAGAAGCTAAACGCGACCAGCGGCCAGCGAGCAGCAGCAACAGCAACTAGCAACCAGCAACCAAACTGCCAACAACAGACGAGGAAAACGAGGCAACAACAACGACAACGACAACTTCGAGCCAAGCCAAGAAACCAGCTCTTCTCATGCACAAGCCGCCAGCCGCAAGCTGAAGCCTATCATCAAATGTTTTGTATACTCATACGATATTATCCAATGATTCTCCCGCCGCTGTTGCTGTTGCTGCCTCTGCCTCTGCCCCTCCTCCCTCACTGCCGTCTGTTGTTGGCCTCCGCATGGGTTGCTCGACCAAGCCGTGGCAATCACTGCAGATGGTTAGAGAATAAAACCCAACAGCTAATTTGCCACAAACAGAGCTTGAAATTGTGACATATTGTCACCTTCTGCGCCAACAAACTAAATAAATAAAACTCATTTTCGGGGGCTTCAAAAATAGAGTAAATAATCAACTAACTTCGAAGAAAATTTGCTGCATATTGAATTGCTAGCTGAATTATGTTTTTATTACAACAAATAATATTTAGTTTTTGAGTGTAAACAAAATAGTTACATATTCTGAAAAACTAAAATAAATAATCCAAATAACAAATATTACTTATTGAAAATTCATTTAATGGGCATTTAAAAGCAGAAATTCTAGCCGAATGATATATTCATAAAATGGGCGAAAAACAGCACAATCATAATTATAATAAGTATTTTGAATTGTGCAGCTCACAGTCACCTTCAACACGAACACTTTGTGAACCAACAAAATAAATAAATATAACTAATTATTTGGGGTTTCTTACGAACTGTTTAAGTATTTTGTAACGTAAATAAACATTTAAAAATTGAAATGTCAACTAACTTCGAAGAAGATTTGTCTTGCGAGTATTTAAAGGCAGAAATTCTAGACGAATTACATTTAAACTAGTATATCTTAGTTCTAATAAGTTGCAATTAATAAATTTAAAAGCAACTGGCAAGAACACAAAGAACAAGAACAAATTAAATCATAGTTTTCCTATGGCTATTTTTGTATGCGATCAGATTTTGCGACATTTCGAAAGCGAGTTTCAGTTCCATCAAATTTAAAAAAAACCGTTGTGGAGCTCTCCTGCCTGACCACGCCCACTTAGCTGACCCGCCCCCTGCTATTTCGATGACCATTCCTCCTAGACACCCACACACATGCATATCGCACACATACAGACACATTTTTTTTTACACACATATACACGCATCGATTACCAACCGCTTACTTTGTCAGATGTCAGCTCTGCACACACAGTGTATTAAATTCTTTGTCTTTGCTGTCTTCGCTGACTTAAATAAGCGGCAATTTGAACACAACTTATTGTCGATCACAATTTCATTAGCAGGCGAAGCTGCGGCTCAAATTTATTATATTATATATATTTGTTAAAATGCTTAGGCATATTTTGCCTTACCAACTCCTCACAGAAAAAATTACCCAACATAACTACGAAATTAAAAACTAGTAAATAGTATTAACCAAAACCACCTCAACGCTTCAACTACTCTGGCTATATTATTGTTATTATGTCTATGAAATATATTTTAATAATCTTGTTCTACTTTGTAGATGCATTTCTTTTTACGCCTTTTTCCTATTCTACATCTAGAAAACTAGCTAAAGTAAGTTCATAATGAATTTTTTATTATTTTATTGTATACTTAAATTTATTTATTTATTTTAATGCGCTAAATAGAATTTCTTTGTAATAGTATTTTCGTTGTAAATATTTTCATAATTTATTTTACTCTATTTTATTTTATTTCATTTTACAGAATTATTTTAGTTTTTTCTTTGACTTGATTATTTATATATTACTTATTATATTTTGTTTTATTTATATTGAATAATTTTTTCGTTGAATTCTACTTGTTTATTTGTATTTTACTATATTTTATATAGTTTCATTTTATTGTTAAATTTTAGTTTTTTCCGCTGTACTTGACTTGATTATTTTTATTTAATTATATTTTCAATCATTTTATAATTCTTTCATTGTATTTAACTTGATAATTTATATTTTATCTCTATTTTATAAAATTGCATTTATTGATTTATCTTAGTGTTTTGTTTTTTTTAGTTGTATTCAACTTGATTATTTCTTATTGTTTACTATATAAGTTTGATACATTTTCATTTTTTCCTACCCATATTTATGAAACTGAAAACTGCAAATGATCTGGCGAACTTCTAGAACAGCTCTCGCATTGCACTTTGTTGTTGTGTGTCAGTTGTCATGCCAATTGAACTGGCGTGTTTAATAAATATGAATTGAAGAAGAGACAAAGAACGAGAACCAGAACCAGAAGCAGAGTCGCAGCTAAAGCTGGAGTCAGAGTCAGAGTCGGAGTCAGAGCTGGCCAAACCAGACCAAAGACCAGACCAGACCAGACCCGACCAGGCCTGGTTGCTGGTTGCTGGTGGACTCCTTTGTGCAGCAGTTGCTCCACTTGCAATTGCAACTTGTTGCAACGGTGCTTTGTGCTGGAATCGCCAGCTTGCAGCTTGTTGTTGCCTGCTGCATGCCACTCGAATGCGACTCTTCCCCCGGAATAAAAATAGCACGCCTGGATGCTTGATGCCAACCACATGGTGATCTGAGTATCTGGTTATCTGCCTTGCTGCCTGGCTGTGGGTCTAGGTTTCGCTGCTGGGTTTGGGTTTGTGCTTGAATACCTCGCTCGCCTTGGCCAATGAATCAATGGTTGGAGCGCGTGCTCCTCTCTGGTATTTAGGTGACTGCAAGCTTAGGCTGCTCAACGGATGCCACAGCAGGTGGGCTGGAAAGCGATCTCAATCGGTCAGAAGATCGCATGTGGATCATTTGCCGCCGCAGATGGCAATCTCTGGTCCACTTGATCTCCCATTGTCTTGCAGTTCTAATTATGATCTCATCAGTTTTAATTGCCACATTTAATTGCCTTGACGCGATGCCGCAGCCAATCGATGAAGTCGGCCAACGCTCATTAAACGAGCTGCACTTCCTAAGAGATACAGCGAGAGATCTCGCATATCTTTTGAGAGAGATTGTTTAGCACCTGAGTGTGGTGGATTTAACAACTTTTAATGAGAGGCGGAACCGGGTTAATGTCTTTATCATAGGCGCAAAGTGCGAAGAGGTGGATCAAAGCTCAGCTGGTCAATCAATCAATCACAGTAGCTAACATCAAGCTTACTAATTCACTTTGCAACAATTCAATGCTATCATTAATTTCAATTATTATTTTTGGTTCAGTTGAAGTTTGAGAATCTGTTTTGTGGCTTCACAAGATTTTCTGATCATAATCTTCAGTATTCAATTTAATATTCCTGCTTTTTTTAAGAAGTTTAAATATGAATTCTATTTTTATCACTACTTTTTTCAATTTCATATCGATATGAATAATATGCTTTTTGAGCTTGAATACATTTCTTTAAAGATTCTACAAGAATATACATACATACATCAAATCAATTAATCTCTACTTTAAGCTCGGAAAGATTCTCAGTAAATGAAATATTCCTGTTTGTGCATTTAATATATCTATTATGGTTTGTGACTTTTCGCGAATATTTTTTTTTTTGTTCATGCCATAGTATATTTTACATTTGCTTTCTTCAATGCTACACAGGAGAAAATATTTAATTTGTATATGATTATTTTGTGATAAAAATAAAAATATAAATAGAAGGTAATCACAAAATTTCAGAAAATAAATATCTTCTTTTTTTAGTAGAGATTTCAAGAAGCTTTCCCTTAATTTCAATATTTCAGCCTTTTGTAAGCATTTCAATGTATCTACTATATATATTCTTAAGCAATGCTCCTCTAGGAATAATATTTAATTTTGAATTGTCAATTTTTATTCTAGGAAATGGACGAAATATTTACGCTCACATTTTCTTTTCTTGTGAGAGATTTCACATGTCATTGGTATCGACGATTTGTGATTTGTTTATCTGTAAGGTTAATGGCAAGTTTTTGCATTTGCATGAGGCATGATATCGACTGTCCGAATACTGGATTGGCAATTGAGTTTTTCCGCCTTTGAGCCAGTATTTTGCGGCTAATGGCCAATTGAGAAATGTCAACTGTTGTCGATGTCGATGTCGATGACGATGACGATGATGAGGATGATGGCGATAATGATGTGGGCCAAGTGAATGCAATAAAATTGCATTAAAGAGCTGCAAAGCACGCAAACTGCAGACAGTTGGCAGTTGGCAGCAAAATGGGGAGAAGTCGCTCTGATTTCGTGTCGACACTTGTCGCCATCATTTAAATGAGCACCGTTCCACTGTGGAAGTGGACTGGACCACTTAATGTCCCCCTCGCATCACGGCAGAGTGATAAAGAACAAAGCTTTCACCCCAGAGCGAAACGTTATTTGCGAATGCTGTGCGACTTTTGCTTTTAATTCATTGGGTTAAGACGGTAAAATGATGTGGCACTCACCAAATGTCCACAGAGGCGGCAACCAGCAGCTGGACACAGTCCAAGCAGCCCCTGGCTGCGGCATAGTGCAACGCCAATGCGCCTCCGTTGGGCCTTTCATTGCCAGAAATGTTGCCCGGATGCATTGGGCCGCCGGCCATGTTCATGGTCATCGGCATCCCGGCCAGATACGAGTCCAGCTGATGGGCGTGCATTCTGTTTAGGTTGTGATTGTTGTTGTTGTTCTTGTTCGTATTCGTATTCGTATTCGAATTGTTGCTGATATTGTTGTGATTGCTGTGGCTGTGCAGCTTGTTGTTCGTTTTGTTGTACAGCTTGATCAATTTGCTGCTGTTGCTGTGGCTGTTGTTGTGCTTCAAGTGTAGATTCGAGTTGAGCGCATAGTCGTTGATGGTTCTGCAAGTAAATAAATTAATTAGCATTTACTTATTTATTGTTTGAGTTACTAGAATATTTATTATTATTTTTTTTATTATTATTATTTTGTAATTTAATGTAGGAAACAGACGGAAGGAGGCATCTCCGACCCCATAAAGTACACATACATATACATATATTTTAAATCAGCGACTATAAAATCTGCTGACAATTCTAGTAAAACCATTTGATAGGGCAAAATTCAAATGCAGCTGGTATATTGTGGTATGTTTCGAAAATACTTTTTAGTACACTTCGGTATATTTCTTTGGTATATCACATAAGTCTATTGTATTTGCTTAAAATGGGTATCGAATATCTCACAGTCAAACAGTCTCGATTGTCGTTTAGTTTTGCTAATAGACTCTGTATGTATTTAGTTATTTTTTTTTTATGAGCTTTAAAAACCTGTAATTAAGTTAACAAACTTCTATTATAATATGCATGTATGTATTTACATGAAGCTTAGGCTGACCATATTGGTATACAAATTCTATAAAATTTAATTCAAGTTGTATGCAGAAGCAGTTTAATTAAATGACAAATGCTGAAAGCACAGAGAAAAATTGTATAATAAATAAATAAAATATAATATTAGTGAATAAAAATTATTAAGGCTTTCTTAATTATTTCTGTATATTCCTTTACGTTGTTATCAAATATTTGCTGGAGTAAGATTCCTCCTTTTAGCTACCTAAGTTGGTTATAGTTTGTATTAAATAATAATAATATTAATTGTTAAATAATGTCATGGAATAAGTTCCATAGATAACGTAACAAATTTTACTTTAAGAAAGTGCTGCCTACTCTTAAGCGCTGATCTTAAAGCGCGAGTTTAAAAATAATGAAGCAGCCTTCGAGGTGTGGGGCAACAAAAGACTTGAGACACGAACTTGCCAAAGTAGACAACACTTTTGAACACTTTTGAACGCTTTTCAACTGCGCCAGTTAATTATGAAAATTAAAAAGAGAAAAATGGAAGTAATTAACATGAACTTCACACACACGAAGCTCGTTGTGACAGATTGAATTTCGCTTGGTTAATTTGGCCCATGGCATGTTGGCTGCAGTTAACCGGGTCAGGTCCAAAAACAGGTGCTGACTCACTCACATCATCAGCAGCAGCAGCAGCTTGCCCCATGTGGCAAACACACACACACACACACACACGCATGTGGGGCGCCGCTTCCGCACACAAAAGTCGAGCAAAACTCATCAAGTTGGTCGCTTCACATTGTAAACTGGCGACGACAAATTAATTGAATAACAAAAATGTGAAGAAAGAGTTGAAAGGGGCAACGCCGAGTGAGAGTGAGGGGAGGGGGGTGAAAGGGGCAACTGGCGAACCGACAAAGTTGACTTTTAGCTGTTTTGTACGATGTTGTTAGTCTGTTTTGTCAGTCTGTGTGCGCTTCTGACAGAAAGCAACTAAAATAAAAGCCAAACAGCCGCAGCCGCAGCCACTTTCTTTAAATTTATTGCGTCAACGCTCCGAAATTAGTTTGCCGAAATGAGGTGCGCGTAGCAGGTGCCACAAGAGGGCGTCCAAATGCTGCACTCACAAGTGCTGAGAACGCAATTTGGACACTCGAATGGGGGCCAGTTGGTCAGTTGAACCAACCAGCTCAACTGCTCAGCTGTTTTTGTCACATGAAAGCTGACATTTTGCGTGCAAAAATCACCATAATCAACCTACAAACAAAATATGACAGCTTTTATGTGCAAAAGTGAAGAGCCAAATGACTGACTTGCAAATAGCCTAGTTAAAAGCAAACTTGACGGCTACAATAATCGATAAAAACTCTTTTTCTCGACCAAATACAATGTTCCTCTGGCTATACAAATTAAATCTAATCCACGAAAATAATAAGTAAATAAATAATAAGAAATACAAAAAAAAACAATTAAAATCCCGAACCCCAATTGATAAATTTAAATGCAAACGCATGAAGAGCGTTTGTAATCAGTAGGATTAGCATTTAAGCTCAAATTAAATCCATGCAAAGTTTTAGTTTTTGTCGACTCTTAGCCATGAAATAAAATATTTTCAAATAATATTTTCGAAAGTAAATTCAAAATCATGTAAATAAATGTCTTAACTGAAAGGATACTCCAACTCTCTAAATCTATCACTAACGACATCTAAAGTGGTCAATTATTAATGCAATAAGTATATATATACATACTATATATAAGAAAAATGTATAAAATGAGGAAATACATTTATATAGTGTGCATAGTAATAGTTATAGATAGTGTAATAGATAATTATATTTAGCTTTCGAACAAATTACTCTCAACTGTGGGAATTCTATCTGGAAAATTATTTGCAAAATGATAAATTGTATTTTACAATACTCATTTGTATAAAAATCTTCACTTCAAACTATTTCAACTGGACGCACCCAACGCTCTATGTCATAAATTCATTTATTGCTTTTTTTAACTACGTAAAGTTCATATCCAAAGTAATTTGTTGTGATGCAAATTGGTGTCGAAAACTTTTATGTGATATCAACAACGAGCGATAATACACGATATCAAGGAGATGACCCTCTAAATGTCCAAATGTCAATAAAAACTAAAATTTGTAAGTAATATCCACAGCAAGTGATACCTATAAGGTATAATGGAGATTTACGCTCTAACCGCTTATTTGCATCTAAAAAAAAAAAAATGTTGTTTAAAGGCGTGTCCTTTACGAAATATCGAAATATTAATAAATATTTTTATCGAAGAACACTAATTGCCAATTCTTTCACTATTTAGCAATTAATATAAACTGATAAAGATCGATAACCAAAAGTGTCTTTATCATTTATCGATCTGGAGTATTTGAAGGGATAACGCTTTCATTACTTTTGAGCATTTTCTTCACATTTTCTTGCACTTCAATTGGATTTCACTTTTCGCACACACAGTAAAAAAATAAGAGCACATTTCTTCAGCGATTGTTTACCTCAGCTTGATGGCAACATCGCGGCACTTGACGCATGGCACTTCGCAGGTTGCTTCTCCCGACTCTAACTCCACCTCCGATTGAGCTTTAGATGGAGTTGCTGCTGCTGCTTCAACTGTTGCTGCATCACTGGCTTTTGCGCTGCCCTTGTCAGCGACTTTGTCCGCAGTGACTGTTTCGGCAGTGGCTTTTTCCGCATCCACTTTGTCGGCAGTGCCCTTGTCAGCTGGCTTTTCCGCAGCGTCTGCTGCAATTGTGGCATACTGCTCCTCCGCTTCCGTTTCGCTGGCAAAATCCACCACCAGCTGCTCCTCCGCCTGCCGCTCCTCAGTCGCCTGTCCTGAGCACTGTCGCCGACTGAAGTAGCCGACGTGCTGCTCGACGCCAGCGTTGGCGTCCACCAGGATGCGTTCGTAGGCGGCGCTCTCGTTCTCGCTGAGCGCGAAGCGCTGCTCAAAGACACGCATGGGCAGCGCACTCTGGCGCAGCAGCGCCATGCGCTTGTGCCGCAGCTCGATGGAGAAGATGAGACGCACTCGGACCAGACGCCGCAAGCCCTGCTGCTGCTGCTGCTGTTGCAGCGTCGAGCGCGCGCGCTGCAGCCGCCGTCGATTGTGACGCAACTCGAGTTTCTCCAAGCCGCGCAGCGACTTGGCGGCGGCTTCGGCAGCAGCAACCTGGCTGCTGCCGCTGTAATCGACAGCCGAGCTGAGGTCCAAGGCGCTGCGAGTGCGACGCCAGGGCACCAGATCGAAGTGCGAGAATTTGCGTTCGCCGAGCTCGGTCCAGGGATGGAAATTGACGTGAGCGACGCCGCTGTTGCCGCCCTGCCGCAAGATCCAATCCGAGGAGGAGGCAGCGCTGACCGAAGGCGAAGCCGAAACCGATGCTGATGCTGACGGCGATGCTGTGTTGCTGGGGGCACGCACTTGACGCACGTGCGCGTTGCGGGCGCTGGCCTGCGGCTTGTGGCGCTTGTAACGCGGCACGAGGGTCGCCTGCAGCATGCGCTCGTCCAGACCGTAATCGCGGCGCAACAACTCCAGCTCCAGCTCCCTGCTGCTCGCGTTAAACTGTGCGCCGTTCCACACGATGACCGGTCGCGTCGACAGGTCCGCGGACAGTGTCGCCTCGCCGCTGGGCATGTTGCCACAACGAGTCGCAAGTTCTCGTTCTCGTTCTTCTTTGCTTTGTTCGTTGCTGGTTCTGTGTGTGTGTGGCAATTTGTTAGTTCGCTGATTGCTTTTTAATATTTTTGGTTTTCCGATGTTGCCGGTTTCCGTTGCGCGTTGCGCGTTTCGCGTTTTTTGCCTCGACGTCTGAGCGCCGTGACGCCGTCGCCGCAAATGCTGCTGGCCAAATTCAAATCTAACTCCGAGAGAGTTTATTTCTCTGTTTCTGTCTCTGGCTGTGGCTGCGGAGAGAGGGAAGCGGAGTTTTGGCCCTATGCAAAACGGCGACGCTGGCTGCGCAGTCGACGCTATTGCGATGATTAAATGTATGTAAGCGCAACAACATTATTATTATCGTCTTTGTTGTTGTCATGTTTGCTCAACATTGGAGCTCGACGGCGGCAGCCGTATTTTATGCGCTTTTATTGTTATTTATTTATTTTCACGCTTACTGCCATGTCACCAGACCAGCGCCGTCGACTGCGCTGCCTGCGTCAACAGCGACGGCGACGGCGACGGCGACGTTTCAAATGTTTCACTTGGCTGCGCACGCGTCAACAACAACAACAGAACACAAAAAAACAAAAAAACACCAACAATAACAGCTCGCAATGAGGGCCGCAGTTGGGGGACGATTAACATTGTTGCTGTTGTTGCATGCCCCATTCAAAAATTCACAGTTCACAGTTCTATTCTCAGCTAATTGACAGCCCGCTGCCCATTGAAATTGTCGGCCAATCACACTACTTCAGATCCACACGATATCGCATCCAGATACTCGTAAATCCCTTGTAAATTACTAATTTATTTCTATGCTGCCCAACGCTGTTTAATTGCCAAGTCGAATAACATGCAAATGTATTCACATATTCATAGAGTTCTAGCTTGAGTGCATCTCAAGTTGATCAATGAATTACGTGTTATAACATTCTAGGAATGTTTCAAAAATGCAATTCATATATTTGTAATGGCATGTAGAATGTGAAGCATATTTTAATAATAAATTAAATATTTAATAAAATACTTCAAATAAAATTGTAGAATTTTCAGAATGTGCTATGAAATGTGAAGCATGATTAAATAAAATAATTTAATAAAATGTTCAACAACAGTTTAAGAATTTTGTAAGACATTAAGTAGTTACAAAAATGCTATCAAATTTTAAGCTGAGTTAAATCATTTTTTTTTAAATATGTAAATAATGGTCTCTATCAAATTATTTTATAGAAATTTCTTAAGCCCTGCCGCTTTATTATTATTGACACATTGATGAATTGCAAATATGCTATAAAATTTGAAGAATATTGAAACAATACAAAATGTATAAATATTGAAAAAAAAAAAATACAGTAATAATATACTGTATATTTATCTTAATTAATTCGATGCAAATGTGCTATACACTTTAATGCACATTAATAATATTATTTACTCATGTAAACAAAAAATGTTGTAGAATCTTGTAAGACACTTCTAGCTTACTTTTTTCTATACTATTAAAAATATATTTTTTAGAAAATTCATTGCACATTTTTTTATATAATGTTCACCATAAAAAAATTCAGTTCGATTTTATTAACAACTTGAAGCAGCTTATTAATAATAGCACATTAATTTGATGCATTAAATTCAAGCTAAAAATAATAGCATACTTTCACTGGCAATGTTTTAATTACAATTACTTCAAATACAAAAAAAATAATATGCAATGGATTCAAAAATACTATTTTAAAATGAATATTTAAATATTCTCCTTTAAAAATCTTTTATGGAATTTGTAAAAAATGATAATTCATACAAAGTACATTTAAAGACAACTTAAAAATAGAAAAAAGGGTATACAAAAAGTGCAATCGATCTGCGATCAACTGAAACTATCCCAAATTCGACACATTAGCTAGTTACATTTAACAGAGTTAGTTGAGGAGAGAGAGAGAGAGGAGTCGTAAATGATATTGGGATTTCTGAGTTATATTCAACAGTTTATGGCGGGCAACTTTAGATGATTGATGTCATGTTTTTGTTGTGCGTTTTTATGTGTGTCACGAGTGTGTGAATGTGATTTGTATTTGTGAGTTGGATTGGATTCGAATTGGATTCGATTTCTGCAAGCGATGCTCATGATGATTTTGACAACCTTCGAGTTTGTGTCGAGTTGATTTGAATATAAAAAGAAATATGTGAAATGCGGTAGACGACGAAACCAAAACAAATCTATTAAACATAATAGACTTTGTTATACATATACATACATATAGATTTGCATTATAACATGTTTATATGTCGCCTTTCTAAGCTGCCATTTTGGCCTTAATTGCAGCCCTCAAGTGTCAACTAATGGACGTCATCTTTGACATTTTCAGCATCAGTTAAGTTTCATTTTCATTTTCATTTTCATTCCCATTTCAATTTCATTTGTTTTTCGGGGTCGCACAAAGAGTTGAGATGAGCCAACGATTATGAAATGCAAGAGATGAAACGAAGGTCGAGGATGGTCATATATGTACATATATAGTATATACATATTTTATTTTGATATACTATGTATGTAAATGCAGAAGCGGAAGTTTCGTCAGGGCTCGAAATGCGGGCGGTGACATTCAGCGAGCGCCATTGAACCAGAAATCACGAAAACTCTTTACGCTGCTTGAGCATGACTCATTGCCAGAGGGAGGCAGGCAGGGAACGCAAAGGGGCAAGTTCCGGACCTATTTATGAGGCAGGCGCGAAATCAGCTCAAGACCGTGCCACCTAACTTCGAACCGAACCGCACCGAACCAGCTCAGTCAATGGGAACGCTCAGCTAAATATATATATCTACTAACTAACTGACTAACTAACTGACTGTCTAAATGTCTGACGCGCTGCTTCTGTGTTTATGGAGAAGAACTTGCGTTATGCTTGAGTTGAGCGACATGCAAAAGTTCTGCAACTTGATCAAGGGAAAACTACTTTACTATATGCTATAAGCATACATATTGTATATGTGTGTAATTACATGAATAATTGATGAGTAGAATCGTCTATTATACGGCAAGTACAAGCTCTCTAGATGCCAGGTACTTAAGCAGGGCGAGTTGCAGCAACAGCGTTTCAAATTTTAGAGAAACTCTAGTGCAACAATCGTTTAAGTGATGCAATCAAGAGTTTCTCTACATAGTCAGAAACATTAAACAAAAATTTTTAAAACTAGAAAAAATCAGCGATGCAATAAATGATCAAAAAGGTAAAATTACATCCATCTCGATACACAAAAGTCATCACATATCAGAAAAATTAAAAAAATATAGAATAGCTTAAATTATTCAAAAAGAAACAAAACTAAAGTGAAAAAATAAAAATAAAAAAAGGTTTTTAGAAAATAAAACTTTAGTTTTTCTCAATATACAAAACTATCGATAGTCAGTAAATGTGCGAAATAAATCAAAACAATAGATAAAAGGCTAAATTTTGAATTAAAAATATAAAAACCAAATCTAAAAACTAATCTGAAGTTCTAAGAAATATATATCCAAAAAATTAAAAAGTTGTAAAAAGATGTAACAAAAAATATAAACAAAAATGTGTCAAACTTATGATCGATAGTAAACTCAAAACCAAAAATACTATCGACAGTCTTATCGATAGTGTAGGTCCATATAAATTGCAACGGGAGCTTTCAAGCTCTACCGACTGCAGAGCTTTGTCTGAAATAAGTCCAATATCCCGTAATCTGTTAGAAAACGAAACCCCAACCAGAGAGCATTATAAAAGTTAAGTAGCCACAACAACAACAACAACAACAACAAGATCAAATGCTTCAGTGAATTTGGGTGCAGCAACGAAGAGTCGAGTAATTTCTTTAACTGTGCTGGAAGTGGTTTTATTACAAGCTCAATGAGGAAGATGCTCGTAAAACTTGACCAGCTACTTGCTGAAGTCGTTAACAAGACAGAGAGAAGAACTTGCCTTTAATTAAATATTTAATTTAATTTTTAATAGCATATCGAAGATAATTTAGCGCACAATATTAATAAAAATGATATAGTTGAAAACGTCGGTGATTTTCTCCGTTCGATTCGATCGCCACAATGGGGCGCTTGATAGATTGAGGCTGAGGTTGCGGCTCTCTTCCAACACTTTTACTTTTCGCTTTGTTATCAAAAAGCAGAACACCGCTAGCGTGCTCTAACGGTAACAGAGTTACCATCTTTCCTCTTCGCTCTTCACTCTTCGTCTTCTTCGAGCCGCGTTTGGCTTTTGGCCGGCATTCACATTCAAATTAGCTCTTAGAATCGTGTGGCATTTTTTTTGGGTTTTTTGGATTTGAATTTGGAAATTTTCACTTTCCGCATACGAAAAGAAAGCAAAAGTGAAAGAAACTAAACACAACGGGAGGAAGTGATTGATTGATCAACGAGAAGTTTTCGTCAATGAAAACGCGCCAAATTCAAAAATCCAAATTCGCTGTCTCTCTCTCTCGATCTCAGTTAACGCTTCCGCTCACACGAAAGCTCGGCCCAAAAGCTCGGGCCAATCGCTGGCAAGTAAGCCACTCACATGGCCAAGACAAGCACTCATAATTCATATATGCACTCATTTATTCAATCGGTTCATCCATCAGCTGCGCCGTGAAAGTTCAAAGCAAACAAAACATTTGTCTAACAACAACAAACAAGTGGAAATAACGAGTTAACCAGAATCGCACAGCTCTCAAAAGCGGATAAGATAAGCGAAGATGCCGCAAAGACAGCGGCAACCAACGGCAACGGCAACAGTGACAGCAACAGCCACAGCAATGTGCAACTGCAACAATAGGTGGCACTTGTTGAATGTGACACAGCCACAAGTCTCCCGTGCGAGTTCCGAGAGTTGCGGCAACATTTCTATGCAAACAGAGATCAGAGACCCAGTTTACCAAAATCTTAATAAACAAGTGCTCGTTTTGTGAGAATACCAATGGATAAACTTGGGCCTCATAAGATAACTTTATATTATTATAATTAATTAAATTTTCTCGAAAATTCGAAAATCAATTCATAAATCTAAGAGTGAAGCAATGAAAATTTATGAATAGTCCAAAATTTCTAAGATAACTCTATATTTTGTAAATAAATATTCTCAAAAATGGAAATATCAATGGAAAAACCAAGAGTAAAGCAATGATTATGTTTTTTGCATAAATAAATAAATATTCTCAAAAATGGCAACATCAATGGGAAAACCTATGAATAATCTATTAGTTCACGTTAACATTGCTATAGAGATAATTAATGATTTTCGTATTATAATAACTATTTAATTGCATCAAAAATATTCTTTATTTTAAACTTATTAATTGTTATTGCAAAATAAATAATCTTTTACAATTGTCAAAAATAAAAGAGAGATTTTAATAACTTTCCGTTTTTATTTATCTTTTTAGGTGAATTATTTCATGTTAACTTTAAATCTCCTGTCAATGTACATACATAATTACATATTAAATACTTTTTTCTGGCCTGGACAACACCTAAATCTCATCAAGTTTCATTTGAAAGCTATAATTTTTACAAATTTGTTGCCAAAATTTCAACACATAGTTTTCTCATAGTAAATATTTGTATCATTATTCATAATAAAAATGTGCAAAATTCTGCAGCAAATTTTAAAAGCAGCAAAAGCAGCCATCTCAATAGAACAGTTGACGAGTTGCGCAACCGTTGTGGAGCTCTCCTGCCTGACCACGCCCACTTCGCCGACCCGCCCCCTGCTATTTCGATGACCATTCCTCCTAGACACCCACACACATGCATATCGCACACATACAGACAACTTTTTTCTTCACACATATATATGTGCATAGATGAATCCATTACCAGTCGATTACGAACCGCTTACTTTGTCAATTCATATGAAATTCGTTGTCTTCATTGAGTAACAAGCTGAAATCTCAACTTCAAGTCGATGAGAAAAAGGAGCCTGCGATTTGAATTGACAAAAACTAGTATTCGTAATTATACGTGAAACAAACTTGATGTTTCTCAATTGATATTGTCTACCAGCAATTAGTAGTAATTGATGCCAATAATAAAACTGAATTTTTCGGGAAATATCTAATAGTCAGCTTGCAGCGTATTTTGAAGTAATTATTATTTTACGTGTTTAATAAGGTGTCATTATTAATCACATGAAAAGTTGCAACGTAAAACTCCATAATTGAGCATGATTTAATTATGGACATGTATTGCAATGGAAACTTTTTGATTATTTTTGTTACCTTCACTAATACTAAATAAGTTATTATTAAATGCACTACTTTCATTAGTACTTTTTACTATTAAATATTTAAAAATGTGTTGTTATTATAAAAATTATTCCTGGCGGTGAAGCAATAACTTTTCAATGCAAGAATTTAAAGTCCATTAAAATATTTTCAAACATGTATTTGATACACTTCTGAAATATTCGTTATCTATATACGTTTTTGTTGCATACAGAATAATGTTAAGCTGATCACAAAAAGTACTGCCGAAAACAAATGTATTTTTATTTTTTTTGAATTTATGAAATTTAGAGTTGTTGTTATATATCATATTTACTTATTGTATTTGATTATTATTTAATCATTTTAACTATCAATATTTCGAATTATATTATTACTTTTAATTTTTAATTTATTTTATTTATAATTGTTATTCAGTTTATGATTATTACTATAATATTTATGGTTATTAATTGAATTTCCATAGCTATGATGACAATTTCATTGGATATCAGTCACAACACTCAAAAGCTTACAGTTTATGGCCAGAGTTGAAGCCGGCTAATTTCGTTCAGTGGGGGATTATGAAGACCAAGTGAACAACAAATGGCCAATTAACGGCAACGGCAACAACAATAACAACAACAGTAACAACAGCAATGGCAATGGCAATAAGCAGAAAGCAATAACATCAACGAGATTGGAAAAACCTGTTGAGCCATTGAGCGTTTCAATATGGAAAATGAAAATCAAAAGACAGACGCGTCGGCGATTTCTAGTCGAGTGTCGAGTTAAAAATGTCGTATGTAAACGCTTTGCCTTAATACTTAATTGACATTGGTGGAAAGTTGCAACTGCAGCGAGGCTGGGCCGGTTGTTGACCGAGCGATTCGTTAACCATGGTTAACACCGCTATTAGCCATCGTCATCGTCATCGCCGTCGCCCGCGCCGTCGCCCGCGCCTCAAAGTCTGGCGCAAACGAAAGCAAAAGGATGACAGGGATCGGTCTCGGGCAGCGGATTAAACAGCAACTTGGGAGTCGGGTTTTTGGGCTCGTCTTGGCCATGGGAAACGTGTTGCAGCTGCCAGTGGCAAGTTGCAAGTTGCAAGTCGCGGCCCGCCTCTCAATTGGCCAACCAGAAATTTCACTTTTTCTTTTGCGCATTTCGCAACTTGGTGGCAACTTTAGTTTGATTTTTTTTGCTGTTTTTTGTTGCGCTCACAAACATATTGAGTAGTTTTCAGTTTGTTTTTTTGTTGTTGTTGGTAAGATTCGTTCATTTCTAAAATGCTTCGAAGATTTCGAGCAGAAAGCGTCGCTAATTAACGCAAGAGGCAAAAGGCAAACAGGTAATGCGAAATCAAAATAAATACACACAAGTATTAGCCGCAATTGCAATTGGTCATTTTGGGCAATTTTTGCCATTTATCTTTGCTTAATCCACAACTTATTTATTTTTTCTCTTTTTTTTTTGGCTGTTGCAGACACGCGAGTTGAATGCACGGCGACGCAATGTCACGCGATGACTGGGTTGCAAGATCTTGCCACTTTCGGTGCATGCAACATGGTCAGCAACTTATCTAACTCGTTATTACTAAGCTTAGCTGTGCTCGGTAATAGTTCTTGGCAACGGTTTCTTCTGCTTTTCGGGGACACTTTAATATTAAATATTATCGTACATTATATTTGTCACAATAGCTCTGATTACTTCAGTTCAATTAGCTATTATCAATTACGAATATTTTTCATTAGACAAATTTTTAAGAATATTAATTTGAGAAAGCATGTTGCTGTTTACTTATTGACATTATTTTAAGTATTTATTTATTTTAATTTAAAGTCAACGGCTATTAAAGAGTCGAAGTTGAAGAAATTGCTAAGTATATTTTACTATTCTTAATTTTAAAATTTTGTATTCACCTTTGCATTCTTTAAATATTTAAAATTGTTAGCAATAAAATACTTTCGTTTGTTCCTAATCTTATTTCTTCAAGAGTCGACAGTAGACTTAAAAATTAAATGAAAAAAAAAGTAAGCGGAAACATGATTTCTGAAACTAATCTCTTGAAAGACTGTATCTCATAAAGCTTCTCTAAACTATAATATCTAACAGAGATCGACTACTTATTATATAGGTAGGTTTTTCTAGATATCTGCCACTTCTTACTAAACACCTAGCAAAAAGAAAACACAAGAAGCAGCCGAAGCTGAGGGAGTGGCAAAAAGGGGAGGTGACTGAAACAGAAACAGAAATGCAGAGAAATAGTAGCATAATTATAGCAACGTCTACTAAGGTAATAATCGGCAACGCGGCCATAAGAGAAGAGAGACAGCGGTGGAGGAGAGGGAAGGGGTCCGAAAAGGTGTGTGCAACACCGAAACCAAATACTCGAACAATTTAATGCGCTTCTCAAATTCTACTGGTAAACTTACAACAGCGCAACGCGCAACGCGCCACAACCGTGTGTGATCACATCAGTAAGCATGGATATGGATAGCTGCCCCGTTCGCTTGTTCGTTCGTTCGTTTATTATCATGGCCCGCATAGTCCATGGAGTATATATGGTCTATGGTATCTCTCCAGCAATACCGTAAGCACTATTGTTGAATTGTGCCTGGCTCTCGACCACATTACAACACATTACGACTAGGCTTTGCCCCGAAATTGTAAATAATTAATTATTAATTGCAACTCTCACCATCTGAGCCTCGCTCTGCTCTTCTGCTTCTGCTGGTGTCGGTCGCACTTATCGCAGCGAGCGGCCCAATCAACAAACAATTTGGATTGTATAACTCATGAAGAAACCGCTCAATTGGACACCCTTAATTTAGAAATCAACAAATCAGTGTAAGTATTGCAATTGTTTTAATTGAGACATTTTTGAATCAAGACTTTCGTAAAACGAGGTGTTTAAAACTGGGTGAAAGAGAGCGACAGAGAGAGTGAGAGAGCAAGCTTCAGAACTTTTCCTTTTTATAACAATTTATTTAACAAAAAAATTTAAAAAATTTTCTAAGAAGGTGACACAACGTGAATGCAGTCGAAATTTGACTTTGTTATCCGATATATTCCCATTACCATGCTGCCTAGCAATATAAATATCTTGGTGAGTTCTGATTCCGATTGTCACTTGGCACTTTGTCTTAATATTATATTATAAACAATTATTAATAACTTACACTCGTTTGGTGTTTGTATCCAATTTAAGAGCAATCTAGTCGACATTTTACTTAAGCGGAAGACAGCACGAACATGATCACAACACACACGCACACATTGTTATCGTTATCGCTATCATCGTTATCGATCACGCACAAGAAGAAAAATAAAGCAACTTAAAACTATATGTTGATTGAATTGCACAAGTTATTCACTATGTAAAACAACAGTTAATTTGTGTTTATTGTTGTTAATGTTGTCGTTGTTGTTGTTGTTCTTTAGCGCGAGAATCGCAGAAAAAAATAGATAGTATGTAGCGTGGTGGCGGCTGTCTGTGGCACGTGCTGCACGAACAATGGTCGACGCTTGTTTGAGCCGCAACTCTTTCAGTCTGCGGTCTTCGAGTCTCGGACCCGCGACTCGAAACTCGCAACTCGCAACTTCGCTTGGCCACCGGTCGCCGTCGCGGTCGCCTCGTCAAAGAAATGTAAAAGCCGCAGTCGTGAAAGCTTTAAGCTTTTGCCTATTTGTTTACATGCTGCTGCCGTCTTCTGTTTTCAGTTTGTGTACCAGTTATGTATGTATGTGTGAGTGTGTGTCTGTCTGTGTGTTGTCTTTGTGTGCGTGGCTGATTTTCGATGCGCTTTTTGCGCATTGCTGGACTCTTGTTTTTGTTTCTTTTGCTCGCTCGCTCTCAACGTTTTGTCTTGCCAATACTCTTTCTCTTTCCAGCTGCTGCAGTCACTGTTCATT
This sequence comes from Drosophila immigrans, assembly GCA_963583835.1. Classification (NCBI taxonomy): domain Eukaryota; kingdom Metazoa; phylum Arthropoda; class Insecta; order Diptera; family Drosophilidae; genus Drosophila; species Drosophila immigrans. The sequence goes on along the minus strand of OY757144.1, from coordinate 16,134,790 downwards.
TTGCTATACAGCATCTTCATTTATTCTTATCACAAATATCCTGACCGATTTCTTATTTCAGTTAGGAAACCATTATTCTCTTGAAGCTAGCAATAGTTTTGGAAATCATTTCAATTCAAAACTGTAAAAATAATAAACTATTATTAATTTTATCGAGTCGAAGGTAACTGAATTACTTATTATTAGTCTAGTTGTAGTATTTTTTGTATGGCTTCTATTTCTATAGTGTCATTGATATATCTTAAAAAAAAACATAATTTTGTTGGGATACAAATTAATATAACTGAATGACTTATTATTAGTTTAGTTATGCCATTTTTATTATTTTTTTCTTGGTTTCTTCCAGTAGTATATTGTCGATAATTGTAAATTTTATATCACATCCAAAACAGTTCCAGTCTATATCATTTTGCATGTAAATTTCGCTTTAATATATTGTATATCTTTAATACATCGGATTTTGTTTTGTTTGACAAATTTTGAGTTAGATTATGTAATATTTTCCGATTGATGTTTTATTGCAAAGTTTCAGTTAACGCACAGTAGCTGTTAGTAACAGTTCGGAAAAAATATTGTTCGTATTTACCTTTTCAAATCCAAATAAGTTACAAAAATTTAACAATTTCTTGTATTGTTTTTGTAAAAGAAGTTTTGTGCAATTATCGACATTATACTGTACTATATTTCGAATTTTAATTCAATTCGTAGACTGAAAGAGTGTTCAATCGTCGGAGATTGCTCGCTGCCTTAGTTTTTACACATATTTTTTGCCGTTTTCTTATCTTCAGTTTTTTATTTATATTTTACTTAATTTTATTCAATCGAGCTTGTGTTTGTTGATGTTTTTTTATGGCTGCTGCCGCGCCGCTGCCGCGTCATGCGCTTCTAGGCAGCGGCTTTTGTTCGTCGAGGTTTCTAACGGTAATGACGTTTCTTCGTCTACACACACACACATGCTCATAAACACACACACAGACACACGAGTCGCATATTGGTCAGCTTCAGATACTTATTCATGATTATTGCCAGCGTTAAGTTCAGTTCAGTTCAGTTCAGTTGAGATTCGTCAAGAGTTGAGTTGAGCCGAGTTCAACTGAACTTTCTGTGCATTGCTCTCATTTAAATGCAATCAGTGGATAGAGGAGCTAATTAGTCGGATATTTGATTGACAACACAATTGAATAGAATTATGAAAACACTTCATTAGCCACGCCATTATCGACAATCATCGTCATGTTCACCATGATGATGATGATGACAACTTTTGACTATCAACTCATTATTGGCCAGCTTTTCTTGCTTGTTGCAAGCACGTGACTGAATCACACTTCAAATGAGACAACCTTATAAACAGTTCTTTGGTACTATTTTTGTAATGTATTTGTAGTAAAAAAATATAGTAAGTCTCTAAGGCCGACAGTTACTAGGATAAATAACTTATACTATACGGAAAAGCAACTCTTTTGAGCTACTAAAAACAATTTATTCTTGCGTTTTAAATTATGCATTTTGTTCAATTTATGCAGTTTCTTTTAAAACGTCAACGCGAAAATTAACCAACGTTAATTAATTAGGTGTATGGATATAACCTTTCAAGACCATTGGGTTTAGTTATATTATCTACCAAAAAGAAAATTACAAAATTCATATACAAATATGAATTGTTCTAATAATGTTTTCAATTGTGAAATATATTAAGGTTATTTATAAAGAAACGGATAAAAATTAGATTGAACTTTTTCGTTGTTTTAATTTTTGCATTATATTGAAACTAATACTTTTTATTAAAACATTATCAAGCGAAAGTTTTTCCAATTCATGTAAATTATTGATTTGCTAAGTAAACATATAACTTTTTCAAATGTGACAATACTTTTTTTGAATGATCATATATAAATATATAAAAATGTAACAGAAAAAAACTCAAACTTCTGATGATGCTAAGAGCAAATCTAAAACCAAGGTTTCATTGTACAAATTTCAATTTAATTATATACCGTCTTTTAAAACTACTATTCCTACTGATAAATTTCTTTTAAAAATCAAGCCGACAAGTGCTTTGTTGCTTGGTAGCGGTATTCCACAGTTGAGCACACTCGATTGTACCTTTCCTGTTTGTTTATTATCATGGCCTGATAAGCGCACACCTTATTTATTTTTCAAAATTTCCCAAAAAAAATAACAAAATTTATACAAGGACGAGTTTTAAAAGAGGTAATAAAAGGAGTCTCACAATTCGAGGGCAAATATACCCTATTACCATATTGTAAGCCGGGTATAAATTAAGTGTGCAACATACCTGATAGCTGCTGATGTTGCGATTTTCGGCTGCTGCTGCTGCAGAAGTCGCATGCTGCCGCCGAAGCGCTGTTGTTGCTGCTGCTGTTGCAGCAGGTGATGATACTGCAGCTGTGGATTGCAGTCGACGAGTTCGGGATCGACGCCAGGATACGGAGCCGGAGCATTCAGGTTGCAGCTGAGGCGACTGGCGTGCGAGCCGCGCTCCGAGTTGCACTTGGAGCCGCACAGCGAATTGTCGCAGAAGCGGCAGCATTTGTTGTAGCTGAAAGTCGAGGTGCAGAGCGTGCAAAAGGAATCCAGCTGCGATTCCGCCTGCTCGTCATCGTCGTCGTCCAGATCGGCGTCGGCATCGCCGTCGATGTGTTGCAAGTTGCTGATGCCGTCGTCGTCGTGCAACTTGTGGCAGCGCAGCTTGAGCGTTTGGGCATTGCTGCTCTGATCCTCGTCCGATCCGAAATTGTAGCGGTCGCTCTCCGTGTCCTCCTCGGCCAGGCTGCTGCCCGCGCTGCCGCCCTCGCCACGCCCCCCAAAGCTGCTCAGCGGACACGAGGGATACCGAGTGAGCGGAAACTGTCGGACATTGTATTTGCTGGTCATCGATAGGTTTTCGTTGAAATAAATCACGTTGGCAGCCCCGTTCGTTCCTTCCGTCTCCCTCTCGTCGGGCTGCCTGTCCCTGTCTCTATCTCTGTCTCTGTCTCGGCTGATGCTCAGATCGTGATATTTGCGTAAAAAGGCCGCATTGCAATCGGCTGCCGTGTATTCGTGGAGCTTCTTCGGCTTCGGCATCGACTGCAGCGGCGCATAGATCAGCTGTTGCTGCTGCTGTTGTTGTTGTTGTTGTTGGTTTTGGTGATGCAGCAGCTGGGGCTGCGATATTCCGTTAATCTGGCTGTTGCCGGCATTGTTGTTGTTGTTGTTGTCGCCTACGGAAATGCCGCCAGACCGCAGAAGATCGAACAAGCGTTGCTTGAGATCGCGCATGGCGGCTGCATCAGCGTCTGTAAGAATAAATTGGCAGCAATTAATAACTTTTAGTTTCGTTTAAAATTTTTAAAATAAATCATACGTTGTCGGCCGCCATTTAATTTGCCAACGGACGCTCAGCTTTTTGTCATGCGCACACAGCAGACAGACACTAGTCTATCGGTTATGCTATCGATAACAAAATGTTTAAAGCTGAGACCGATTGCAATAGTATATATTTAAATCAAATTATTTGATTATTCATTTATTTATTTGCCGCACATTTGTTACAATAAATAATTGAATTAATTCCTATTATTCTTGTTATATGCTAAAAAATAAATCACGCGTTGTCGGCCGCCATTTAATTTGTCAACGGACGTTGAGCTTTTTGCCATGCGCACACAACCGACAGATTGATTGGCTCTATCGATGGTGCTTTCGATACCATAAATGCTTACTTTAATACGCTTTACATTGATAAAACTAGAAACTATATAAATAAATAATTGATTTGAAACTTTTTGCCTATTAAATTATTTATTTGTTCCCCATTCAATATGCACATAGCAAGCAGATTTCGTTCCGATGCATTCGCTTACCGATAACGCTTGTAATGTTCGCGCATAGCACGCAGCTTTTTTACGGCATGCCAGCGCGCACATGTTGACCAAATTGAGTAAACAGCCATCGATAGGCAAACTCGTTGTTTGGCTGACATTCGTTTATTTAGGTAAATACTACGCAGTGTGAAGTGAATAAATAGTTAAATTCAGAGTTAAGGATGAGCACGCAGCGCGGCAATGCGAGTCGCACACGTGCGCAGAAGCACAAGAATCGGCATGTCTTCAAGAACGACCTGCACGACAAGACGCCGCAGCAGATGCGCCTCAACAAGATGCATGTGTCGACGGTCTGTCAGCGCTGCAAGGAGGTGATCGAGTGGAAGATTAAGTACAAGAAGTATAAGCCCCTGACACAGGCCAAAACCTGCGCCCGCTGCCAGCAGCGGACGGTGCGCAAGGCGTATCATGTGATCTGTCGCGACTGCGCTGTGAAGGATCGGGTGTGTGCCAAGTGCCTGAAGAGCGCCGACGAGGTGGCGATTGAGGCGCCGGAGCCGACGCCGCAGGAGGAGCAGCAGCTGCAGGTGGAAATGGATCGTTTGATCAAGTCGTTCTCGGAGCGGAAGCGCCGTGCGTTCCTGCGCTTCATGGAGAAGGGCCGCAAGAAGGAGGGCGAGCCGGAGGAGCCGTTGGACGAGGAGGGCCAAGAGGCGCAGGAGAAGGCGATGCGTGTGCGACACACACGAGAGGAGCTGCTAGAGAAGATCAAACAGCTGAATCTGGCCGAAGACGATAACGATGACGATTTCGATGATGAAGACGATTACGACGATGAGGATGACGACGACGATGAATCGGATCTTGATTCCGATGAAAGCGACAGCGATGAGGAGAGCAAAGTGAAAACAAAAGCCACGCCTACGAAAAGTTAAACGTTACAAAATGCTTTATATTTATACACTATGCTAGTTAATATACAAACATTTTTTTTTCACAACGTAAACTAGTTTTTCATTTAAATAAGCATATAAATACAACTATCGCTTGCTCGCCGCTACCATTTGCAACTGCTGGCGAAATTGCGTGTGAGTAATCGAATATGTCTATACGCTTTGCTGCCGCGCAAAAGCTAAATGCTGTGCCACTCTCTGCTCGCCTCTGGCAAAATAAAGTGGACAGCGTCGTTAGCAATTTGTGAAATTGTTTATTTTGTGCAAAAACTAATTTAAATTAAATATAAACAAATGGCAAACGGCAAGCAGCGCAGCGGCCGTCGACGTCGCAACAAGAAAAACGAAGACGGCGCCGCCCAACTGCTGTCATCGACTGCCGCCAAAGCGAAAACAAACAAAAACAAATCAAAGGAAAACAACAACAACAGCAGCAGCAAGTCAGATCAAAAACGTCTACCGTTTAGTGAACAAATTGTGATGCAGCATCGCGTGCTTGAGTTTCTGAAGAGCGACAACAACGCCGAGGAGTTCAGCGGCCTCACAAACGCCCAGCGCAAGGAGATCCATCTCTTTGCCCGCCAGCAGGGCCTCAAGACGCGCAGTCGCAGCACCAACGGCGACCGCATCCTGACCATCAGCCGCAAGGACAGTCCGCAGCACCAGCCGCATCAGCGACTGTCCAAGGCCAAGCTCGCCGTGTCACTGGAACTTCAGCAGACGCTGCAGCTGTCGCTTAATGCGCTCGACAGCCGCCAGATGGCGCCACTGTCGTGCCACTCCGGCGAGTACAGTCCGCCAGGTGGCGGCCTCGTCGCCCGTCCTCGTGTCCCGCGCCAGCCCCGTCCCAACCGCGCCATGGCCGCCGAGCAGCGCCAGCTGCCCATCTACCGCAAGCGGGCGGAGCTGCTGCAGATGCTGCAGTCGAATCAGGTAATTACACTTGCACCCAGAACTCCACTCCTACTAACATCATGACACAGCATTCACACAGCATTTAAAAGTGCGTAAATTTGAATTACTCTGAACCATTTCCAAAATCTTATTCTTGATTTTGATTAATATTCAATTCATTATTGAAAAAATCTACATTAATTCAATAAGAAAAAAAAAACACTTATAAGGCGTGTGTTATAACATGTCCTGTCAGTGAACTATCAACGTACAGCCCAAACGTAGTTAACAGCTTTTTCAACTGCAAATAAAAGGGATTTCTCTTAAATCCAGATCTATTTGAAAGTTCACCTTAAAATTGCTTGATTTTAGTAATCAATAAAGAGACTTAGAGTAATGAAGTAAATTTAGAAAATCTCTAGCATGTACTTCAACCAGTGCTTAGCGAAGACACGAACCAGCTGGGCAACTGCAATAAATACTGATTGTTTTGTTGACAGGTGGTCATCATCAACGGCGCCACGGGGTCGGGCAAGTCGACGCAGGTGCCGCAGTTTCTGCTGCAGCAGGCCACAGATCGGGGGCAGCTGGCGCGCATTGTGGTCAGCCAGCCGCGTCGCATTGCGGCCGTCAGCGTCTCGAGTCGCATTGCCGAGGAGCGCGGCGAGGCTCTGGGCGACACCGTGGGCTACATCATACGCATGGAGAGTGAGTACCCGAGAAGCACAAGCACAACAGCATTTAACTAATCTTGAAACTCTTGTCAATTGCAGGCCAGCACAGCTACAATACCGTGCTATCGCTGACCACCAGCGGCTGCTTGCTGCGCTCGCTGGCCATGAACGGCGTCGAGTTCTTTGCGAACACCACGCATCTGATCATCGATGAGGTGCACGATCGCGATCTCAACACGGACTTTCTGCTGCTCGCCGTCAAGCTGGAGCTGGAGCGCAACCGGCGCCTCAAAGTCATACTCATGTCGGCCACCATGGATCTGCAGGCGCTCTCCAGCTACTTCAGCTGCCAGGCGCCCGTGCTCTATGTGGAGGGGCGCAGCTTCAACGTGCAGGTCTATGCGCTCGAGCAAATCCTCCAGGAGACCGGCTATCGCACGCCGCAGATGGTGCAGCTGCTGGGCAAGCACGACGAGGAGCAGCCGCCGCCGAGCCAACAGCAGCTGCTGGAGGCATACTTGAGCACGCATCACAAGCAGCAGGAGGCGCACATTGATAATGCGCTGATTGTGTCGCTGCTGGAGATGCTGTTGCGGCAGGGCGCCAAGGGGGCGGTTATTGTGTACTTGCCGGGCTACCAGGAGCTGAGCATGCTGAAGGATCAGCTGGAAGAGACGCTGCCGCCGCATCTGATCAAGGTGCTGCTGCTGCACAGCCAGATCGAGGGACGGCTGCAGAGCGAAGTGTTCCATGTGCAGCCCGACTTGCAGCTGAAGATCGTGCTGAGCACAAACATTGGCCAGACATCGATCACGATTGCGGATCTGTTGTATGTGATCGATACGGGACGCGTCAAGATGAAGACGTACGACGTGGCGACAGGCGCCTCGCAGCTGGACTGCACCTGGATATCGCAGGCGGATGCCCTGCAGCGTACGGGACGCGCCGGGCGACGCACCAACGGCATCTGCTATCGCCTGTACAGCAGCGAGCAGTTCCAGCGCTTCACGCGCTTCATTGTGCCCGAAATGCTGCGGACCACGCTCGACGAGATCTGTCTGCTGGCCAAGATCGCCATGCCGCAGCGACGCCTCGAGCAGTTCCTGTCGCTGGCCCTCGATCCGCCCGACACTGCCGCGGTGGCCAAGTCGTGCGCCAGCCTGAAGCTGTTGCAGGTGCTGCACGACGCGGACGAGAGCGTGACGCAGCTGGGACGCCTGATTGCCGAGCTGCCGCTCAGCGTGTCGCTGGCCAAGTGTCTCGTGTACAGCGTGTATTATCGCTGTGCCGGCAGCATGTCCATCATCGCGGCCTTCTACTCGGTGCGCGATCCGTTTGTGCTGCCCATGGAGCGTGCGGCACGCAGCGAGCAGCGCAAGTTCCGCGAGATGCTCTCGGTGAACGGCAGCAGCGACGCCCTCGGCCTCATAGTGCTCTACAAGGAGTACGTGTTTGCGCGCTCCAAGGGCGCCCGGGTCGCCGAGGAGTACTGCAACCGCAACTACGTGTCGTACAAGCTGATGGATCTGTTTGTGGCCACGGTGCAAACGTTGCGCAATGCGTTGCGTCGCCTCATCAACGGCATCGACTTGCCACTGATCAGCACCAACGATCGCAACATGAATCTGCTGCGCATCTGCTTGGCGGCCGGACTCTATCCCAAGATTGTGTACATCGATCGGCCGCTGCTGGGCCGTCGGCGCTTCATCGGCGAGGGCGATCCGCATGTCCAGCTGTCCCGCAACTCGGGCATGTCGCTGTGCTTTGCCAAGCGACCGAGCTGCGATCTCAGCGACTGGTTGATCTACGGCGAGAAGTCGCGCACTGGCGGCCACGTCACCAACATTGAGCATGTCACGCTAATTAGCAGCCTGATGGTCGCACTGCAGTGCGGCAAGGTGGCCAAACTGGAGCCCATGGAGCAGCTGCCAGTTGTGGTCTACGACACCGAGGGGGAGGAGGAGGACGACGACGAGGAGCGCGGAGTGGAGCATGAGAGGATTGCGTATATTGAGAGGTCTTGGCTGTGCATCGACTCGTGGATACGCATCGTTGTGGACACCGATTTGGGCCGCCAATTGCTGAGATTGCGCGAGCATCTGGCCAACGAGTTCATGGACATGGTGGCGGGTCGTCTGATGCTCACCGAGCGCTGCCCCAGCGTGGAGCACGTGAAGACGCTGCTCGATCTCAATGCGGCCCGCTCGGGTCTGGCCGCCAAAGACATTGTGCTGTAAGCCAAACGGAATGCGGCTTAAGCAAGTATTAATGAATTGTGTAACTTGATTTTGAGAGAGGAGGAGGAGGAGAAAGAAACACTCAACGGATTATCGAAAAGAAAATGAATGTACAACTAACTATAGTAACCATATAATGCTATGTATTCTAAGTACAATTAATACTCTAGAATTTAATCCAAAGAAATCGATGGCTGTTCAGGATTTTAGGATTGCAAATTACTTTATTATAGATGTGCTCCTTTGTGATAACGAGAATTCGAGTCATACACCAACTATTTTTTTTTTTTTTTTTTGCGCGCGTGTGTTCTTTACATTTTTGGCAACAAAAGACAACTTGAGAAGATGAAACACTTTTAGTATTTAATACTTAAGGCGATCTGAATGGAGGCTGACCAACAAAAAAAAAAAGAGATTATAAATATTCAAAGATCGTGTCACTTTGCAAACTCTCGATGTTAGGCACCATTATAATAAACGAGTGCTTAAAGCGCTCGACATGAACGATTTGAACGTGGACTTTATTTCTGTGGGTGAAATTGCGATGTGTGCCACAAGTGGCACATGGAATGAATGTTGGCTCGATAATTTGCTTACAGCGCCATGGTTCAGTAACAACAAATATTAAAATATATATATATCTTATGCGATATTTATGTATATATATGCGGGGCACAGCAGTTAATTGCATGGAGGCGCGACGTTGCAGCCAGCAGTCAATAAACCTCGACTCGACTCGACTCGACTTGCAGCCACTCCCCCTCTCTCTCTCTCTCTCTCTCTCCCTCTCTCCCTCGCTCGCTCGCTCGCTGATCTCTTAACAATGGCAAGACAGGCAATTTTCAGTGTGTGATGCAGCAAAGAAAGTGAAATTAATTTGTTACTTGTTTTCTGCTGTTGTTGCTTCTCTCTGTGGCTGTGGCTGTGGCAGCTGCAAGTCGCAGGTTGCAGGCTTCCAAAGTACCCACAAGTATTGCTCTACTTAGATATGGGCAATCATTGCCATTGTGTTTAGTTCAGCTTTCAAGTGCTTTGATATCAGCTTAGCGCAACTCTCTCTACCCCTCTCTTTCTCTTTCCCACCCTCTATCTCCCTGTCTCTCTCTCTTTCGTATCAATCAGCAGATTAAATCATGTCTTTATAAGTTTGCCACTGAACTTGCAACTGCAACTGGTTGTGAAGCAATTAACATTTGAAATTCCAATTAATCTTGCAGTTTACATTTGTAAAGTGAATTTCATCTACAAATATCAGATCATTATATAACTCAAAGGTTTACCGAACTCAATTTATTTTATTTAATTTATTTTTGTATGTTGCAAATAAATTCGGAACTTAAAAATAAAAAAAAATAGCAAGAGGTGCTAGTTTATTTGCCAAATTAAGTTCTTTTTGAAATTTTTGATATTTGCCTGATATATTAAATTAACGATCACATGGGATTAGTAAAATTTAAAAATAAAATAAAAGCAGAGTTGGAACTTTTTTACAATTAACATAGTTCACACTACCACCATATTTTTTTTTACGAACATTTTATGAAGCAATTACATCGTGATAATCTTTTTTTGTCATGATTTTAAATATGTTGAGCTTTATGCATTTTCATTGAGCATAATCATTGTGTTAAAGTCATTCCATTATAATTTTATTTGAGCAAAAAAAAAAACACAAAAAATTAGACTCATTATTAAACTTACTTACTGATTCAATGATTTGAAATAATATCAAAAATAATTATTAAATGCATGTTGATTTGTGTTTTTTATTTTGAGAAAAACTTATAGACTGGAAATGTATCCAGAACAATTTAGTAAGGTATACTGCCTATAAAAATATATGTGTATATTTTTTTTAATTATTAATCTAATAGCGAGACTGATGAATTGGTGCTTCGTGCACTAGGTCGATTAAAGATAATGCATATATAGATCATTGATGATTTTTATTTTGAAAAGGACTTATAGCCTCGAGCTGTAACCAGTTCCATTTTTTATTTGCCTCCAAAAATGAATTTGTATATATTTTAGCGAGTCTGATGAAGCGGTACTTCGTGCACTAGTTCGATTAAAGATAATATATTGAGTCTGCGATAAGACTCGTCCCCGTCCCCCGTCCCCGTCCCCCGTCCCCGTCCCCCGTCCCCCGTCCCCCGTCCCCGTCCCCGTCCCATTCACGGTTCATTTGTTGTCACCGCTGCTGACCCACAACTGCATAAATGAATAACTGAGCATGTCCATGGCTCTGAAAGTGCTTCGAGTGCTTCGAGTGGTGGTTGGTTCATTCAACTCGAGGCGACGCGATGCGACGCGACTCGATCGACTGCAAACTGCAAATGCCGGTTACCACTTCCACTTGTTAGCCAAGTTTATTGTCCAGCCGTTAGCGCGCCTTGCGCTTCATTCAAATTTGTTATTGCTCAATTGAGTGCTCTTCGAATGCATAGAGTGAGTGCATGTGAGTGCTGTGTGTGTGAATAAATGCCGGCTGCTGCAATTGACTCTGATTTTGAACTCTCGCCTCGGTTCAATTACCCACAATTGACACTCATTGTGGCAAATTGATGTGCAGCCCGAAGCCGAAGCCGAAGCCGCAGAAGAAGATTGACGGCCATGGCCAAGAGACTCCCGGCGAGCTTCTAGGCCAAGCCAATCTATCGCCTCCAATGCCAATCAATCTTCACTGCATCGATATCGATGGATGCCTCGTTGCGTATTGGTCTTGCGGCTTTTGTGGTTTCAGCTGCGGTTTCTTATTGCCCGTTATCCGTGCCCAAATTGCAGAGCCGCCAGCCAACTGTGGTTGCAAATGCCTCCGATTCCAGTCATTCCCAGGAGCAGCAGCAATGCCATTGTAATGCCTACACAGCTCTGCATAATTCAGTTCTATCATTTGCACACAGTCGACAGTTAAGTTCTTCAGCACAGAATGCTTTAAAAAAATTTAAATTAGTGCGCCTTTTAGTCCATTCATATTTAAGGAGACAGTTCAAATTGCAGCGCGATATAATTAATTTTTATTTAGCAACTGATTTTCTGTGCCAAATATGATTAATTAAGAATCGATTCTCTCAAAAGACTGTTCAAAAATTGTCATTTGAATATCGCTTGATAATTAAGAATTTAATTTATTAATTAACATCCAACTCTAGATACGAATTTGTTGTTAATTTATCTATAATATATGACAAATGTCAGACCAACAAAGGCAACGAATCTATTCGGAAGCGATTACAAGAAATAACGATTTAATTAGCTGCATAAATAAATGCAAAATGAATAATAATAATTGAGACCCAAACGCTTTGAACTTGAACCCGATGTTTTAAATGTTAACAATTTTTAAAATGCTTCAAATTATATTTCATTTAAAAAAGATGTTTCTTGAGAAACTTCAGAAAATTAGATAACATTGTGCTTGGCTATTTTTATTAATGTTGCAAATTTTTTTAAATGCATTAATTTAATTTTAATACATTAAAAAACTGCAGTTGATACATACATATTTACTATATTAGTTGTCTATTAAAAAATATATATTTCTTTGGAATATTTTATTAAATAATATTGTAGTATAGATAAAAATAGATTTATTTATTAAATTTTTGTCAATTCAAAAACTTTAATAAAATATCAAAATATCAGAAGATACGAAAAGCTGTCTAATAAATAGTGCCGATTTTAGATAGACAAATCGGGAATAAAATAAAGAAATTAATTTTGGTTGGCTAGTGTAGGAAAAACGAAAGAATTTTTGCAATTGGCAACTGCAACAAATCATGCGAATAGAAGTTCGAAGTATTCATCACAGCTGTGCTCAAATCATATTTTTGACTCTGGATGCAAAAAAAAGATGAATATGGAAGTGTGTGTGAGTGTTAGTGTGAGTGTTTGGGGTTGTGTGTGAGTGTGTGTTAATGAAGCAACTAAAGTTGATGAGCAAACGACAATTGATTGATAGACAGCTGAATGTGTGAGTATGAGTGTGTCTCTAAGTGTGTGTGCGAGTGTGTGTGTGAGTGTGTGTGTGTGTGTTGTGCTTGGAGCAGCAGTTACAGTTACATAATTACACAAATTGATTTCACAGGCCCGCGGTGCTGAGTTGCTCCCAAAAATCGGGTGCCAAAGATGATGACATCAGGCAGCATCGTCAAACAAGAAGGAGAGAAGGAGATGGAGACAGAGGAGGAGGAGGAGATGGAGACAGTGGCAGCCACAAGAGACGTTGCCGATGTTGCCGCATCACGAAATGCGTTTTGGTAATTCCAAAAATAAAATTGAAAATAATCATAATACTTACTTAGTATGTATAGAGACAGCGACGGAGGAATGACGGACGGAATGAGTAGAGAGTCGGAGACGGACAGCAGACAATGCCCTGGCCAAGCTGTGGCAGCAACGTGGGGCATGCGGCATGAGGCTGAGGGCATGTGGTTTACCCTGTGCTGGCTGTCACGCCACCGAAAAACACATGCGCAGCTGCCTGCGGTTGTTGCATTAAGAGCAAAAAGGCAACCCAAGTCAAAGTTGGAGTCAAAGTCGAAGTCGAAGTTGGAGTTGGAGTCGAAGTCGAAGTCGAAGTATCGTGCAACGGTGAAAGTCTTGGCTGGGTCAAATCAATCAGCCTGGGCGGCGACCTGGCCAAAATGCCAAATGTTTTTCGTTCGTTTTTCCCTCGTAAGCCATTTGATTTCATTTCATTCCATTCCATTACATTTTGTTTTGCTTCGTTTCGTTTGTGTGACTGGCAGCTAATTAATTTTTCATATGCTATTTTTAGTCATTTTTCAGCCCTTCCCCCCCCCTCGACACGACTCTGCATCGAGGCACCTTTCGCAGACTGCCTCCAAAAGCAACGCCTAATTATGTCATTAAAAGCATTTTCAACGATTATGCGTTCCATGAACGCGCTGCCCATGAAAAACTGTCGAAACTTCTGCCATTCATTCGTTACACTCACTCTTTGCCTCTGAGTGCCATGTGTGGCACTCATTAGCATTAACATGATCCAAGCGGTTGTCTCGCAATTGCACAAAGAGATCTGTTCCCACTCCAGCTGTACCCACTCATCCAGCTGTTCCCACTGTTCCCTTTTCTTCTCACTTTTCGCATTTTCAGAAGAAAACAATTTAAATGAGCTTTCAATTAAATGCAAATAAATATTTATGACATAGCAGTCATAAATAATATGAATTTTAAAATGCTTGCATTTCAATTATTATTCCTAAATACGTGTTTGTAAATCACGTATACAATAACACTACTTTTTTATTAGTTGAGAGTAAAGCATTTTTGTTTTTAATAGCCTCATTCTGAATACGACAATTTGGTAAATGCAATTATTTTCAAAAATTCGTATCAATAATTTATAATTACACATATCAACTTGTAATATATGTATGTATGTAAATTATTATTACAAAAAATTTACCAGTTTTAGTTATCAGTTGATATTTACAGTTGCGAATAATTCTTTGTGACATACATTTTCATAATGTGTATCAAATTACACCCTGGACTCATCATTTTAGTTTGTTTTTTGTCTTATGATTAATCTAACCGAATTTTAAAGTCTATATTCATATGCTTAAGACTATGTATACTTTTTTCATTAATCAAATCAGTTGAAATTTACAAATAATGATTTGTGATATAAATTATTATAATGAGCTTCTGATTATTTTTGTAACTTTGCATTAGTTAACGATTAACTTGGTCAACTTTTAAAGGATAGTTTTATATTGTTTAAAGTATGTTTATTTGTATATTAAAGAGTTTATAGTCAATTTGAGCATAAATTTAAAATAAAAATAAAAATGCAAAATTTATATAACAAACAAATTCTGAGTCAGTTACCGAAAATAAAATTAATAGAGAAACGAAAATTCAAACTTTAAATTTTTAATGAATCGAGCAAAACTGTCTATTTAAGCCAAGAATAAAAATATATAAATATCATTCGGAACAAAAATAAAATAAATAATCAATGTTTCAGAGTATACATTTTGTATTAGTTTTTTTTTAATAAATTAAGCACATGCAGAAAATAAAAAAAAACAAACAAAAAGTCAAAGTAGCTGAAGAAATAAATCTGGCTAAAAGAAAATTATTCAGGTATAATGTTTTTGAAATAGTATTGTACAACAACTAAATGGAAAACTCATTAAAAATTGTGTATATATTTTTTTAGTTGTCTTGCCGATCTCTCTGCATATTGTTGTGAAAATGAATAAAGAATTGTTAAGTTTAATAACATCTAAAGAGTAGCTATAGAATAACTACGAGTAGCGAGCGAGTTTCCATCTCGTCTAACAATACCGTGAAAAGGGCTTATGAGTGTTGTTGTTGTTGTTGTTGTTGTTGGCCTGGCTTTTGGTGTGAGCGTGTTTTTTGGGCCTTGTTTAGAGTGTTTGCTGTTTGCTTTCGTTGGCGCATGACGAAAGGCTTTTGGACAGCGGTAAAAGTGAAGCAGCAGCATCGCATTGTGATCGCTGCTCGCTGCTCGCTGCTTGCCACTTACCACATTGGCCAAATATCTGGCCGAAAGTAAAAGCGAAGAGAAAAACGAGAGCGAGATGGCAGGCGAGCAAACAAGTCAGTGCACGACACGACAAGACACGACACGAGAAGACAAGTCCGTAACAGGCAATCGGCCTGTCTGGCATGTGGACCAAAAAACCATAAACGTTCACGTATTTGTGTTTGGCCAATGACAGCAGGAGCCGGAAATGACCGGCAAGGCTTTTTTGGCATTGCGCAACCTCAGCTTGATGACCCAAGTCACTAGAGAGAGACAGACAGTGTGTGAGTGAGAGCGAGAGCGAGAGCGAGAGCGAGAGCGATGTGGTTTTTGGGGCGACGCTGCGGAAGCTGAAGCTGTCGCATAACGATCAATCAATAAGCAAATTATTTATGCATAAAGTATATAAATCGATCGTAACATTATTGGGTCTTCCATTTTATTCGCCAGTTTCTTGCATTTTGTTGACAGCGAAATTTGTTTTGTTGTTTCGTGTTTAGTCGCTAAATCGAATGGCCATTAAAAAATACCAAAAGACCAACTGTAAAACTTGCGTATTTTCTTTTCTTTTCTTTTCTTTTCCGTTTGGCAGTGGGCAACAAAAGCAAATCAAATAAAATCGCCATTATGCAACGCCGTGTTTATCTTTCTTCCTCCCGTTTGCAGCTGCATCTCCAGAGTTCAAGCGTATTCACAAGACGTGTATACATACAAGTATATATATATGTACATATATAGTATATCTGCTAGTATGATATCATACTGATGCTGACCTCTTCAGCACAGCGTTTTTAATTAACAGTTGCAAGAGCAGCCAGACATCATTCAGGCAACGCCGAAGGGGCAAGTGATGAATGAAGCAACCATTAAAGCCTCAACATGATAAATGCGTTAGATTAAAGCCAAATAACACTTGGCCAACAACACGCCAAGACAGACAGACAAAGAGAGGGAACTGAGATTAGCTAGAATATTATCCTCTTTTTAGCACATCGCTGATGTCAACAATTTCTTTACAAATTAATATTTAATATTATTTTTAACTGCAAGCTCCAAGTACGGCCAGTTTCTAATTATAAAGAGGCAAGTAGGTTATGCTATTTATGCCGAGCTTATACTAAGAATTAATAATTATTTTATATTTGAAAACTACTTTCTGTCCAAAGCATAACACTAATAATGCATATATGTATGTACATATTTAAAAATAATAATAATAATAGAAATAAAATTCATAACAATCATTATTATAAAGTTTATATTTATCTGATAGAATTTAGTTACTTGTTCAACGTTTCTTGCCTAATTGTTATTAAATATAAACGAGTAGAGACTCTCACTTTAATTAATTACTATTTATGCCTGTAGGGAAAGAAAATCCATTAAATAAATAAATAAATTAAAATATGTATATTGTTTCCACTATTTATGTGTTTCAGTGAATATTTAATATTTTTATATGAATTTTCCTTTCATTATTTGAGCACCAAGTTTGTTTTAGTGAATCTACAATTTTAAATATTTGCGCGTTTGCTTCAGTGTAGTATTCCTTAATTATTTTAAATACTCAAATAACTAAATGCTTAATTTAATACGAATAACAATCAAAGTTCTTTGTGCTTTCTTTCCATGGACGTTATTATTATTTTTTTTAAATATTCAATAATTATAATGAATTTCATTAAGGAGCCTTTAGTGAATTTATAATTTTTATAAATATTGAGTAGTTGAATATGAATTTTATTTGCATTATTTAATGACCAAGTTTGCTTTATTAAATTCTGCCATATTTATTTTAAAAATAAAAACTAGAATAAAGCGAAGTCTTCTCTGGGTTCTCTGATTCGATATTTATTTGTGAAAAGCTCTAATCTGAAGCTGGCTTTAATCTGATTTGGCTTTTCTCGCAATAGGTTCGTTGAGATTTATTATCCAACTCAGACTTGTATTAGAAAATCGAAAGGTTATGCTTGGCAAACAAATCCCTCATCAGGTTGAGCGCGTCTTTGGCCCTGATTTAATGGTCTTGTGGTTTGCGAGTGTGTGTGTGTGAGTGTGTTTGTTGTGTTGTGTTGTGTTGTGTGTGATTTTTATCGTTGGAAAGTTGATGCCGCTTTTTGAAATAATAAGCCGAGGTTTAATACCTATAAGACCTAAGCTCTCCGCCTCCTCCGCCGCTTCAGTCTGGTTCAGTTTTTGGCATTGTGCTGACTTATTGGGCCGCAGCTTATTTATTTATTATTATTATTATGATTATTTCTTCGACTGAACACAATGCCATACATACATATATATATATTCCGGTATGGCAACAAATTTCACTTTCTGCGCGATCTTCAGTTACAATACCAAATACCAAATACCAAAACGATACAAATTTCGTGTATAAATTTATTTGTTGCCCGCCATCGATTTGTTATTGTGCGGCAAAACAAAACCGAAACTCCCAAAATGATGATGATGAGGCGGCTTCATTCTTCTACCGACACAGGTGAAGGGTTGAACAACAAAACAACAACGAAAATGGGGGGATCCAAGAATTGTTGCGACGTCGACGACGACATGTTGAAATGGTAACAAAAAGCGGCCAGCAGACAATTCAGATTGAGGCATTTGTCTAAACGATTCCAAAAAACGTCAACTTCAATTCCGATTCGAATGCGATTCGAAAGCGAGCAGAAAGGCAGCGACAAACAGCGACAGACGGACGGGCAGACAGACTATAACTATTATGATTATTATTATTATATTTTATGCATAATTTGTGTGACCAAAAAAAGTGAGAAATGCAGTGGAGCATTGATAATTATGTTAATTGCCTGGCCGAATTGTTGAATATTATGAAAAGGGCTGTGGACTGGACAAATGTGCAGCAATAAATAAATTGTCGCATTGCTTTTCACAACAACAACAACAGCAACAAAACAACAAAAATACAGGTGCCACAATGATGAAAGTGTATTCGCCTCGAGGGGTGACAAATATTGTTTGGCTGTGTTTTGTGCACTGACAAAACAGCAACAAGCAACAAGCAACTAACTAACTTTCATTCTTGGTCTCTGATAAAGATACCTTTTTGTAGCGTTGTCTCAGCTCGAGTCGTTTGTTGTTATTGTTGTTGTTGTTGGCTTTTTGGGTTGCCACAGCGCTCTGATTATATGGTACATAGTATTTCATTTGCTGACAGATGTGCACGTACAACACATCAGCAACAGCAACAGCAACAGCAACAACAGAATAACAACAGACATCTCAACCACAAGTGACACAGCCAGGCAAACACCGATTCTTGAATGCCCTGCCACAGCAAAGCGCGCTTCAAGTATTTGCTTAAACGTACTTTATATTATACATATTTATTAATTTATTTTTTGCAATTAATTATCTCAAATAATTGAACTTGAAAGTAGCAAAGTAAACTCAAAAAATTACATTTTATTTATTTATTTTTTGCAATTAATAATCTTAAATAACTGTTCCAAAAATATAATATGTCTTCTATTTAATAACATGTTTATTAATTTATTTTTTACAATTTATATTATTCAATAATTGGAGAAATGAACTCTAAGAATTGAATTCGTCATAAATTAAATTCAATTTTAATTAATATTTTATAAAATAAAATGTAATATAATTATGATTGAAAGCAGCAAAGAAAGAAGCTAAGTTTTGCTTATATATTTGTATTTGTCTACAATCAACCTACTTGTAAATAGATTTTTATTTATTTACTTCTTGCAATTTATTATGAACAATAATTGTAATTGAAAGCAGAAAAGTGAACTCTAAGAATTTCATTTTCCTTACATATGTTATTTTATAGTATTTATTTTGTAACTGGTAAATATATTGTATTTATATAATTTTTACAAATGAAATTCTAAAACAAAAGCGAATTTTGACAATTTTTTTAGCCTCATTCATACATTTATTTTAATTTTTGTATAATTTGCAAATCAATTCTTTGCTCCGTCCTATATAAACATACTTGAGCTGCTCGAATATTTTTGAATTGCTGAATTTAGACTTGCCAATCCCAAATGAATATATTATGATTTTCAGAATTGATCCACCAAACAGAACCAAATAGTGTTTTTTAATATTTGTTCATATAGTATTTTCGACATTTTGTTTGCCAGAATCGAGATACCCGCGAGCTTGGCACCGAGCAGAACTGAACGCCATGTCGATGGTTACACGATGGTTGGCATGGGTGCTCTGCAATTATGACGATCCGTTAGCTTTCGGATGCCAGTTCTCTATCGCTGTCGCTGCTCATTGGGGCAATTTGTACGCCCAGGAAGGGGCTCAAAAGTTTGCAGCGTTCTCGCAGCAGCCGCCCCCAAAGTGTATTCTCAGCAGCAGCAACAGCAACAGCAACAGCAACGACAACTGGGTAAAAGCAAGAAATATATTTTACACGAGCAAATTGTCGCTGCCTCCATTTGAAGTTCACAAAAAATGCTTGGCTAAATTAAATGTAAACTTGATGCGAAGGAGATTTATTTGAATGGCTGGGGCAAAAAGTGAAAAGCGGGCGAGCGAACGACAACTGAATGTTGTGGCTGTGGAAATGCATTGGGTGGCAAATTATGAAATTAGTATTATGTGAAATGGAGTTAAAAGTGTGATTAACTCGACGCGTATGTAAAACTGCGAGCCCAGAGACAAAGACACCAGCAGCAGCAGCAGCAGCAGCGCCAACAAAGACAAAAGCATTCAAGCATTAGACATAAAGCATACGGCATAATAAGCTCACAACAACAACAACAGCAACGAATGCCAAAGACAATGAAAGTCAAGTGTTGTGTGTGCGCGTGTGCGTGTGTGTGGCAATTAATACCATTTCAGTTAGTTTTCGCAGCAACTGTTTTCCAAGTGAGCAAACCGTCGCTCGACTTCATCTCTGAGCCCTGCAACCACATGTTGTGTGCCAAGAATCGGGGTTTGTCGTGTGCGGAGAAAGCACCCGAAAAAAAAACCGCAAGCGCAACGTTCCAAGCTGCATGCCAGTTCACGTTCGTTGCCTAAGTCTTTTGTTCTGCCATGGCAAAATAAATACTAAAAACCCAAAACAAAACTACTGAAACTGTAATTGTTTTTGTTTGTTTGCGCTAAACTGACAACATGCAAGCGCATCGCATCGCATCGCATCGAATGTGTGAAATTATTGCCAAGAATTCAATTTATAATTTACAATTTACGATTTTCGTTTTCAGTTGGTAATTGACTCAAATTGCCTGAGTGCAGCGCTCGCCTAAAATACACATACATATTTAGTTGTGTGGCCAAATATGAGTTATCGTAAAAAGAAAATGCACAGGCCGACGAATTAATAGACCATGAACACGACGCTAGACGCTCTCACAATTTCAGCTTAATTTATTATCATACATATTAATAAATCCATGGCATCCACAGATCTGGGCTAATCACTTAATCATTGCGCAGCGTTTTAGAATCGCTTGCGACAATTCTGATCAATTTATTGAAATTATTTTTAGCACTCACCACTTGACCAATTTGAGCTGCGGCAAATGCAAATAATTAATTAATTACTGCTCGTTTCTGTTTCTTTATTGTATTTGATTCGATTATTCAACAAAGGTACAAGCAACTATTTTGAGTGAGCACCACACACACACACAAAAACCATACACAACAAATAATTTTTACACGCTTTTCGCAAAATATTCGAAAGATGAAAAATGATGTTGCAGCATCAGCAAAACAAATACAAAAAACAAAAAACGAAAAAGCACGCACAGACACGACTGGGGTTCAAGGATAAACGGCGTTAAATTGTAAACGGGCAACATGCAAAACGTTAAATGCGCGCGCTTCAAAGCGAGACACGACAGCGATGATAACGCGACGACGATAGCGACGGCGGCGATCCGTCAAACACGTTTCCCAGTTACAACCTCCCAACGGAATGATTTGGCCAAATCTGCAGCGGCAGCTCCGAAGCTCGGCGACAAGCGCAGCCACTGTGAATCCGACTGGCGCCGGCAACACACACAGAGAGAGCATGGAAGAGAGAGAAATGGGAGAGAGAGAGAGCCAGCTCAAAGCCGGCTGCAGCCATCTCGAGAGAGAGAGAGAGAGAGAGTCTTTCACTCTCTCGAAGAAAGTCGAGTCTGTTTGCGAGCACATCTCTCGCAATTTAGATCTATGCTAGATCAGCTACTGTTTGAGAAATGCATCTCATCAAATTGAAATTCGAATTTGAAGTTGTTCCATTCGAGAGATACGATTGACATTGCAGTGCCGTATTTCAGATACTTGTAGCTGGATGCTGATAAGGAACACAATTCTAATTCACTTGATTTGCTTTCGACAGCTTTCTGCTCATACAGCAGCTGGCTTTCGAGTCTTGACTCTTCGCTTATTTCCAGCATTCAAAATTGCACTTGTCTTCGCAATTCATTAGTCGTCTGCCTAATGCAATAACGGCTTGTCGCATTTATTGTAAATCAAAAAATTAATTTTTAAATTGCAGCTGTTATTAAGTATGCTTTTTTTAATTTCACATATTTTTATTGGTCATTTTGATTGACATTTAATTAATTTGTGGAATGCTGTTATTATTTGGTTCATTCTTATATAACAATTTCGTTTTACACATTTCAACTTTTTCCCACAATCCCATTAGTATTTTTTGTTTTTTTTTAATTTTGCTAAAACTCATTTCTATTTTTAGTTGTAAGCCACTCAATTTATTTTTAAATTGCAGCTGTTATTAAGTATGTATTTTTTTAGTTTGACATATTTTTATTGGTCACCCATGTACGTTTTATTTGGTTGACATTTAATTAATTTGTGGAATGCTGTTATTATTTAGTTCATTCTTATATAAAAATTTCGTTTTACATATTTCAACTTTTTCCCACAATCCCCATTAGCATTTTTATTGTTTTTATTTTATATAATATAATTGTGTTACATATTTTAACTTTTTGCAACATTTTCCAACAATGCAATTTTTCTACAACTGGTTTTTATTTTTGTTGTAAGCCACTCAATTTATTTGCAGATTGCAGTTGTTATTAAATATGATTTTTCTTAATAGTTACTTATTTATTTCCATAGTGGTAATTTAAGAATACTAATCTAGACCTTCGATTCATTTTAATAGTTTTTTTTGTCACTTATATTGTATAACGTATTTAATCCCTTTTCCAACAATCCTCATATATTGTCAGCCATGCAATTTAGATGCAGTTTGTTTGTAAATTGCAGTTATTATTTAATAAACATTATTTTAATATTTGTATTTAACATCAATATTAATATATTACATATTTTGAATTTTTCCAACAATCTGCGCTTTTATATGTTGTTATTATTATTTACATTTATATACTTTCAAAAATTTGTTTGACGACCATATATTTAACGACTTTTTTAGCTTGTTTTATTAATTGTTTTTGTGGAATTATTAAATGAGCTAATTGAGTGTCGTTAGCTAATGAAGAAATCTATTGAGTGCGCTTAAAAATAAGCCAAGATACTAAGTGAGATCATCATTTATTTTGATTCGAAAAATAATGTTGTTCCCATCTATTTAACTATAAATTGAATAATGAGAAACTATTGCAATTTCAGTGACTATTTATTGAATCTTTTAAATTATATTCGAAATATGATTATTTCTTACATAAAAGAGGATATAGAGTGATCGTAAATTATTATTTTGAATAGGTGATATAACATGCACATACTTTTCTGAGTTTGCTTCGTTGTGGCAGGAGTGGCAGCTGTGGCACTTGAGCAAACTCTGGACAGGGATCTGCTTGCCACACTTGCAGCATGTTGACGTTGTGCTGGCACAAATTTAAAAAGTTCATTGTGTAAGTTTTCATTGCATAAGCGGGGCACATTTTGTTGGCGATGAGTTCACTTTCAAAATAAATAATAAAATAATAATAAAGTAGCCAACTACAAGATACGCTGTATTTAAAAGCGCGTTTAACTTAGAGATAATATTGAAACTTGACAAAACTTGCACTTGTTGTAAGTAAACATTTTTGAATTAATTAACGACAACCTCAAAGAGAATTTGAATCAAAGTTTTTCTTCCCACATTTTTTGCTTCTTTATACTGTCGATAACCGAAACATTTTTCAGTTGCTAAACTCTGCATAATATTATGTCAAAATCATAAGCCTTAAATAAAGCACAACGTAAACACAATATGGATTACACATGGTGTAACAAAAAACGAGAAAAAAAAACGAAAAAAAAGGAAAGGCTGCAGCTGTTGTTGTCGTCGGCTGTTTGTCCTCGGCCCACACGACGTATGCGCAACGCGCAGTGCGCGAAGCCGGAACTCTGCGCTGAACTGAACTGGACGCGATGCGTCCGCACGTTGTCGCTTTTAAACAAAGCGCTAAGCGTGCCGCAGGCAAATTGCCGCTTAATTGCTTGCAATTAATTTATTAATTTGATTTCACATTTTAATTAAAGGCAACGCGATGCGAAGGCACTCGGAAATGTCCGAAACGTCTGCCTGGCGTGCGCAAAGAATCTAATGAAGCGACAAGCGTCAAGCGTCATGTTAATGTTTTTTTTCTTTTCAGTTTCGTTTTTTTTGTCATTTATTAATTTTGTAGTTTAATGTTATTAATTTGTTTCGTTTAGCTGCGTTTTTTTGGCTATGCTTTGTTTACACCTCAGTCAAAGATCATTAGCCAAAAGTCGCTTGAATTCTTCAGCTATAAATTGTGCTGCCTGGCAGCCCAGAAGCATCACAAGCAATTGGAGCTGCGTCTCAACAACACAACAATCCAACCATCTCAAAGAACGCAACAATCTCAACATGAAGGTAAGGTTCTACAGCATCTACATTAATCTACCGCCTGGATTCTAATCCTTTGTCCGCTGCAGGTCTTCGTCTGTCTGCTGGCCACCTTGGCCCTGGTTAATGCTGGACAGCGCGGCGGTGCTGGCGGTGGCGGCTATCTGCCTGGCGGTGGTCGCGGTGGTGGCGGCGGCTTCGGCGGTGGCTTCGGCGCCGGCTTCGGCGGCGCTCGCAACGGCGCTGGACTCGTCTCGCATGTCTCGCAGGCGCATGGCAACACCAAGGTGCACATTGGAGGCGGCGGCGGCGCTGGCGGTTCCTATGGCGGCGGTGCTGGAGCTGGTGGCTGGCAGGGCGGCGCTGGCGGTGGACGCGGCGCAGGTGGCTATGGCGGCGGAGCTGGAGCTGGTGGCTGGCAAGGAGCGGGCGCTGGCGGCTATGGCGGCGGCGGAGCTGGCGCTGGCGGCTGGCAGGGAGCTGGAGCTGGCGGTTATAGCGGCGGCGGTGCTGGCGGATATGGCGGCGGCGGTGCTGGCGCTGGCGGCTGGCAAGGCGGTGCTGGTGGCGGACGCGGCGCTGGCGGCTGGCAGGGAGCTGGCGCTGGAGCTGGCGGCAATGCCTGGGGTCCACCTGCCCAGTTCGATTACACTGTGAACCATGGTGGTGCAGGTGCCGGCGGTGCGGGCGGCTCTCGTGGTGGTGCTGGCTGGTGGAACGATTAACTGCATTAAGTTGGCGACCGACAGAAATTGTAAAATGTGCACGAATACCGAATAAATGATTTGAATCCAAGCGCCAAATGTGTTTTTAGCTCTTAAGCGTTGCCAGATGTGCATAAAAGGCAATGGAACCGACTTCGACAACAGATGGCGCTCGTGCGCAACGCTAGCTGGCTGATGACGCTGCCAACTGCAAGCCAGCGCTTTGACGCCAGGTGGAGCCACATTATTGCAGGTTGTTATGACTTAAATATATTTCAATTTAACTGCAATCCGTATTAGGAAGACATTATTATTTATTTGATTTTAGTTTTATTCTCAAAGTCGACTATTTACAAATATGCATAAATTATTTATTTAAAAGCTAAAATTGTATTTGATTATTACTATATTATTTCGAACACTCCATTATATATATGTAGTTTCACAAATATTGCAGATCTAGGTCGTGATTTCAGTCTATTTATTTCCAAGCTGTCATCAGTTCAGTTTATAACTTAAATACTTTTGTGTTTAACAAATGTTTGTTTGATTTGCTAAAAAATCAGATTTTTTCAACGTTTGTTGGCGATTGATTTTCTGTCCACCAAGTTCGTTGCCAAAGTCTTTCGTTACCCATCAATCTTTTGCCATCGGCCGCTGTGAGCACTAGAGAACGCCTCTAAGTTCCTTGCGTGACATGTAGATGGCGCTGTGGTGTTTTAACCGGCAACGGGCAACTGATGTGAACTCTAGAGAACGCCAAAGAGCTGCTTGCGAACTGTAGATGGCGCTGTTGCTGTTTAACCGGCGTCAACAGTTCGTTGCCTAAGTCTTTCGTTTGGAAAACCTGTTCGGTTGGGCAGCTCTCGCGATGTTTGCACCGCATTCAACGGGGCGAGTTCATGGTCAGGGTCAATGTCGGCGTCGGTGGCGGCATCGCTGCTCGATGCAGCCAATGTGGCGCAGTGTCGTGACAGCTGTCGACTCCGTGTCATAATTGGAGTGACTGGGAAAGGATAAGACGGGTTATGAGCAGGAATTGCGAATGACAGCGAAACTAAATGAACAATCAAGTAATCAATGGGCTTTGTTTTGTTATTATTATTGCCAGTTTCATTGATTTATTTGACGCCAAACCACGTGTATGGCTTTGTGGTCGTTGTCTTTGCATTCGACGCTCGATGCTCGATAGTCAAAGTCGCTTCCGGCGCGGCATTTTGCTTTTGTTTGATTTGCTTTGTTGTATATTTATTTTGCATTTGAATTTGTTGTCTCTGTCTCTGTGTGTTTGTTTGTTGCCTCTGCCTTTGCCTTTGCCGTTGGCTTTGCCGTGTGCTTTTTGGCGTCGTCGTGTCTCGCTTGAGATGGCCCAGACAGAACCTTGGCAAGGCTGCGGCTGCGGCTGCGGCTGTGACTATAAATGTGATCTACACTACGCGTATTATGTGTTTTGCATATTGTGCATAAGCCAAATAAAATTACATAAACGAATCACACGTTTTTGTTGTTTTTCTACTTCTTCTCTCTGTGTTGATTTTCAATTGTTTGGCTTATGTTTAAAATTTGTTCAACTGGTTTTGACATCTATAGCCAAATATTTGCCGTATTCCTCTAGCATGTTTAGCTCCAAGTCAAAGCAAACTCTCTGCCTGATTTGGCATTGAGTGAAGACCAATTATTTCGCCATACATCAAACATCACAATATTGTGACTTGTCTGCAAACTGAAGCTGAAATGTGACTTGGAAATTATTTAAGTTAATTTTTTACAAATTTAGTTCTCATGCTTTTCTGATTGCGACATTTATCATAACTATGAATTACAAGTATTTGCAATAATAATTGATTTTACGATTAATTGCAAACATTGATATTCAATGGGTTCGACAGCCATTCGTTGTGATATAATTGCACTTAGCGCGCATGGAAGCCGCTTCTCAAATTAATCCTGATTCTGGTGAATTAATCTGTAATTAAGCAGCAAGTTTTATGGTGCCTTAATTCAATTACCATTGCAATTTATATGTTTTGCATTCCCATGAATTCTAGTTTGAGCTCGCTACTTATGGAATACTACAAATCTACATCGATGATGTTACTAGCATCAAATGTATGTAAGCATGTGCGTCTTGTTATTTATGTGCACTTTTAATTGCTATGGAAAGTCAGCTAACAGCAGCAGCAGTTTATGCAAATCAGAGATTGTTTCGCACTAACTATGTTTGCACATACCGGCGAGTATTCATACGAGTACTCGTATTCGTATTCGCAGTCGTACAATGCATGCTTGCTAGAACGAATGTTGCCTTAAGTAAGTACGAGCACAATTTGCTTTTAATTTATGCCACACGGCTGCATTAAGCATTATTATTACTGGCTGCCCGGCTATACAAATTGTTTATGAGTGTCATCAATTCTGCAACCCTATAATGATAATGATCACAGCGTCCGAGGGTGGTTTCTAGCGGTTTCTATTTATCTTATGATTCATTAATAAATAAATTAATTATTTTCGTGTACGCAATTGACATAATTTTTTCAAGAACAAAAGCTTGTGGTGCAATGAATAATTTAAAATAATTCGAATAAACAGACATATCTTTAACTTTAGTTTTCATTATTTAATTAATAATAAAATAGATTGTACTTTCATTATTACGTATACGTAATTGGTATAATATATTTGTGAAGTTCACAATGTAAACATATGTTAATTAAAATAAATTTGCAGATTATTAATTAATTGAAATAGGAAAGAAAGAGTTTGAATCAAAATTTGCTGGAATAATTAAATATATTTATGAACTTTGATTCAATTTACTTTTATTTTGACTTGTGCGTAATTAATATAAAATGTATGTGTTATATACATAAATATTAGAAAGAACACTTTATTCAATTTTTCAGGAAGTTGGTGGAGAAATACAATAAATAATTAAAAATCAAATAAAAAACTACATAACTAGAAATGCGCTAGAATTCAAAAATATATGAACTTGTATTTTTAATATGTAATGTTCAATTAAATAATTTTATTTTTATTATAACGAATGTGTAATTGCTGTATTAATTTTGTGTTGCACTAACACATATATATATTAAAACAACAACTTCTTTTATATACTTAAGATGGTTAGTGGACCAATAAATAATTTAAAAATATGCCAAATTAAAAAATTATTGTTCACAAAATAACTGAAATGAAACATGTAAAATACATAAATACATCAAATGCAGCTGCTGAATTAAATGGACATTAAGGGCATTGCAGTCGTTTCAGTTTTGCCACGATTTTCGTCCGATTGACCCATTGAACTGCCCTCGCGCGTGAAACGTGAAACAGCTACTTGGATATGTGAAGATGGGAGTACCGAAATAAAATGCAAGCTAGCATTCACCTCTTTGTATTTAGTCGTTACTCGAGTAAGTTGGGTAATTTGTTTGGCGTTACTTCACAATTAAATATGATAATTTCAAATGGAAGCCTTCAAATTGAAGGCGATGCGATGGGAAACAGATTTCAGAAACAGTTGGCGGCCCCTCGGCGCCTGTAATGAACGTTATTCTATTGTAACAAAACGTGTTATGACCTGCGAGCCTCAGCCTTAATGTACAACTAACATACTTCACCGCATCTGGTGTCTGGCATCTAATGAACGTGTTTGGCCTGCTGTTGGTGGCGCGTGAGGCCCCAAAAAACAGGTTAAGAATAGTGTAGATCGAAATAAAGCCACAGCCACATTAACATATCAGCATCACACAACTAACATATTATATATATAGCACAGCATGGAGACATAGATCGTAAAAGATACGAAAATTCTAGATAATGCGCAACATTTTCCCAACCACCAACCAGCTTGAATGAATTTTTTGTCGGCTATATAGCAGCTATATAGTTAGTATGCCACAAGTGGCAAAATTATCAGTGTTTCATAAACCGTACAATTTATTCATTTATGCAAATCTTGGGGCGAAAAAACAAAAAAACTCTTGACCAATAAAAATGAATATAAAAGCGGTTTCATAAGCAAATGCAGATGCTTAGAATTATTCTATAAATAATTGTATAGTTCAACACTGTTGAGTTTTCGGTGACCTTATAAACACACTAGCTTAAAAACAATGCAACCCTTAATTGACGAATGTCAACATTGAGTTCGAGATTTCCTCAATAGATATAGTCAATAAATTGGCCGGCACCCTACTAATGTACATATGCATATATTTAAAAGGTATCCAAGTGGCGACCACTTGACTGATTGTCGGTCTATACAAATAAATATTGTGGTTTATCGAAGATACCCCGTCAAATATTGAATAATATTATATTATATTAATAAATATATTTTATTGAATTGCAATTCTTATATCCACTACACTATAGGCGCGATAATATATATGATTGCAATATATTTTAGTTGCATTATTTTTTATTTCCATATATAAAATAAATGTATTTTACTTAAATATTATATAAAGATAATATCTAAAAGAATATATATTTGTTATTTATATATTTATTTATTGTCTACAAAAAGTATGTTTATTTGATTGCAATTTATATTTTACTTGATTGCACATTCGACATCTACAACTAAATATATTTTATGTTACTAGTAAAATCGACAACTAAACATATTTTATTTGAACACAAATTATATATCCACAGAAAGTATTTAATTTGATTGCCATTTTACTATCTTATTTCTGATATCTTGAGCAGAATATATTTTATTTGATTGTATTTATTTTCTCACCTTTCCTTACTGTCTGACTCTTCTGTTCTAACACTAGTCTGTTACACCCATCGAGTCCAGCCATAGCACAGGTTTGTGCCAGAGTTTGGCATAAATTTGGTGTAGGCCTTAAGGTGCATTGAACTTGATCGCAAGCAAAAAGCTATCGAGTTCTGTTTGTATTTTCTTAGTACCAATAACTACGAATGTGGCCATACAAATACAAACATATATAGATAGAAGCATCTACTATATAGTATGTGACAGATAAATGTAGCCATGCTCAGCGTGGCCAATTGACTATGCAAATATGTGCCAAAACATAGACACACTCTTAGAACCGGTTCTCGATTGCGCCTATTTATAAGCGATGATGTTGATGATGGGAACAGCTTCAGCCGCAGATGATAATCGAAGCATATTGATTTAGGCTAGGCATTACTGGGGGGCTTCCTGATCGTCTGATTTAATGCTACAGTTTGTCAGTCCGTCTTCGGAGACACTCACAGCGCTTATCGCGTGGGGCCTTGGTCTGCAAAACGAGCAGAACACCTGACCAGCTACTTGATCCACTGCCGCAGTATCATTAATCAGTCGCAGTCGCAGTCGCCACTCGGCAGCTTCACACAAAACAGCAGCCTGACTGAATGCCTGACAATCGCTTGATCCATTGCTAATTTCGCTATTGTCTTATACTCTAACCAAGCATATTAGCATTCGCTTAATTGACATCATTTGCCAGTCTATAAAATCTGTTTAAATCAGAAGAGAAGAGCAGAGTAGAGAATAATACTAATAACGGCCATTTGAAGACTACAACATTTAATTCATTTGGAAATGGGTGCAATAAGTTATATAATATTGTTTGCTTTTATTTTTGATTTTGAAAGTATACTTATTTTGTAGCAATTTCCATACTGATAATGATTTATACATATTTATTTTATTAACGGATAAAAGAAAGGCTTTATGTTGCGCATTTAATAATCTTTATTTTAGAAAATTTAGTTTGGTTTGTGCTTTTTAATATTGTGCTTTTAATTTACGTAGTTAATTTTTTTCAATGGAATAATATATATTTCGATATAATATATTAATGTAAAATATATAAATGTAGTTTTGTGATTTATTTATTGCTATTTGTAATATTTAAAATTAAAGTTTGCAAATCAGGACGGTAGTCACAAAGTTGATTTATGGAATGTGCTTTTTAAACTCATATTCATAAATATGAACGCTATTTATTATTTTTAAGTTATGTGTTAATAATTAGCTGTCTGTAGTTAAATATAGCAAAATGCTCATTGCAACAGACATAAGTATTTATTTAATTTGTGTTTGCTGGAAAGAGCAGTTCAGCTTAAATATCAAGTGCAGTAAAATAAAAAGAATGTAACGCACATATTTATAATATAGTTAAAGGTAAATCACATAACTGCTGTGAAATATATTAAAATAAAATGAAATAGTAATATAAATTTGCAAATATATTAAAATATATTTAAATGTATTTTGTTTTGCAAAATTTCAGACTATTTTAATGTGTTTTATTATAATTAATTTTTTTTAGTAAATCAAGACAGTCCGAATTTATATAGTTAATTTAAATAAAATAAAAAAATAATGAGAATTTGTGAGCATTAAAAGTGGTTTGGTAAAGGATAAAATAATATTTTTAATGCAATTTAAAAATTCCAAGAAATATATTTGGTATACAAATTTAGTAAATGGAAACAGTTCAAATAGTTATATTTATATTTATTACTTCAATTAAAATCGTGTGGGAATATCTATAAAATATTGTAAGCTGCTAATGGCAGTGGAAGTGTATATTTATTTGAATCCTGTCTGTCGAAAAGAGAGAGCAGCTGAGCTTCGGCCATTCACAAGTTTCGCTTTCAGCATGTCTTGTGTTTTTTTGCTGTTGTGTTGTGTGGTGTGTGATTACTTAAACGCAGTTAATTTGTTTGGCTTGTGGGCTAACGCGGATGGCAAAGTTGGCAGATGGCAGATGGCCGATGTCAGAGATCTCTTCGATCGTGGATCATTCGAGCCGCGTTGCCAACCAAATTGTGTTTGACACTAAACAATGCTTGAGACAAAGTCGCGCATGCGTGAAGATTTGCATAGTTATCAGAGGCGATCGGCAAACAAGACACACAAAAAAACAAAGCGATGATGTTCACACACACACAGAGAGAGAGAGAGAGAGATCAACCACTTGCTTATACGCATAAAAATGTGGGTTATTAATTCTTTTAATTGGTCAAATGATCAATAGATACAACTCGCAGTCGAAGTCGAAGTCGAAGTCGAAGTCGCACTCACACCCAGCTTCTTCCTCTCTCGCTCACGCTCCAACTCTGCACTTCGATTGATTTTTTGGATTTTTTTGGGGGTTTGCTATAAATGAGCGTCGCCCTCCATGGTGTAGAATTAGTCAACGCTTCCGTTTGTCT
The DNA here is from genome assembly GCA_963583835.1 of Drosophila immigrans. NCBI lineage: Eukaryota > Metazoa > Arthropoda > Insecta > Diptera > Drosophilidae > Drosophila > Drosophila immigrans. The sequence continues at coordinate 16,102,978 of OY757144.1, read as the reverse complement.
TGAGCAGCACACGCAACTCGCAACTCGCAATCGTATCTCGCTTCTCGTGTCTTCAAGATGAAACCGTTCACCTGCATCTTCGTTATCCTCGCCGCTCTGCTGGCCACCAGCCAGGCCTCGCTTGAGGGTCTCCTCGGCGGCGGTGGTGGCGGCGGCATTGCCCAGCTGCTGCAGAGCAAACTGGGCGGACTCGGCGGCGGTCTGGGCGGCGGCAACGGCGGCGGCTACGGTGGCGGCAACGGAGGCGGCAACGGCGGCGGCTTCGGCGGCATCCTCGCCAGCAAACTGGGCGGCGGCGGCGGCGGCGGAGGCGGTGGATACTCTGGCGGCCAGGCTGGCGGCTACTCCGGCGGTCAGTCCGGCGGTTACTCTGGCGGCTACTCTGGTGGCCACTCCGGCGGCTACTCCGGCGGTCACTCCGGTGGCTACTCCGGCGGTCACTCGGGCGGCTACTCCAACGGTCCTGCTGAGAAGGTCATCATCGTGAAGGTCATCAACCAGGGCGGCGCCTCCTCGGGCGGTCACGGTGGCTACTATGGCGGTCAGGGCGGCTCCTCTGCTGGCGGCTGGTCCGGCAACCAGGGCGGCTACTCCTCGGGTGGCTCCTCCGGTGGCTGGAACCAGGGCTGGTAAACACAGCAGCAAACTGTGTCCTCGGGACACACAATTCACAATTCGAACAGGGAGCCAAATAGCCAAGAAACTGCAATTTTTGTACAAATTGTTTTCTATACTAGTTCATTTTTTTTTAAATATCTATTTTTTTTTTTTTGCTTAGTTTTAAGCCGCAATAAATAACCAGCGAAATTTCCATTTTTAATTGGCAACTCATGATTCTGTCGGAGGGGGAGGCGGGAGGGAAACCGGTTCGGTAAAAACCGCGGCAACTGCTTCCTGTTTTGACCCAATGGACGCGGCTTTGGACCGCCAATCGACAATTAGCTTTAATGCGACATTTATTGGCGTGAAGATCGCCAGCTGGTAATTGGCCGACAAAGACAAATCAATTTGGCGTGCCTCACATTTTATCGAAGACAGTTAAACGCTTTGTTGCCGACTCCAACTTCAACTTGATTGATCACCATTCATTCGGTCCGTCCGTCCGTCCGTCCGTCCGTCCGTCGAACGAATCGAGGCAGCCAACAAAAATTGATTTAGTGCCGCCCATGAAAACTGCAAGTCGTCGTAGCCAAAAAGTCAACAGGTTCAAATGCCTCTAAATACCCTGTAATCAGTCAGCATTCAAGACAGCGTTGGTGGCTGCTGCAAATCGATAGCGAAATCACTGCTAAATGGTATTCATCAATTAAATATAAATCAATTTTTCGAGGGCATCTTCAAGTCGCGCAATTTCGCTTTTTGCTTGGCTGCACGCTATTTGTTGCAAGATCAAGCAACGATCTTTGCCATCTACAATACTTCCACAACCAGTTATTAAATTCTAACTACGAATCGAGCGCACTCAAATACCCTAAAATGAAATAAATTTAAAAAAAATTGGTAGCTGATTTAAAGTGCAACAATGATTGCTCTAAGCATACTATTTAGTTGGAGTTGTATATTCATTTTAGATTTACAATATTTTATTTTATTTGAATTACTTTTCTTTACGTTTCTATTGTAGTTTATAATTTTATTTAAATTACTTTTTATTTGCTTCTATTGTGGTTTATAATTTTATTTCATTTAAATTACTTTAGTCATTTTTTTTTTATTTTATTAATCATTTTTCTCTAGGCTTTTCTGATATCATAAATTTCTGCGACAAAGCTTCTTTTGAGTTTAGATATATTTACATATGTATAAAAGAGCTTTAAATCTTCATAAATCATTTTTCTGCTTGTGCTGCTACAGGTTATATCCAATTTTAACATTAAACTTTTTGTATTATAAGCATATTTTCGAACATTCAAAAAATATTAATGGGCAAATGAAACCCAATTAAGCCAATTAATTTCATCTGCAAACTCATTTTATTTAATATTAAAAAAATAACAAAATCAAAAATTATTTGTGAATAGCGTGACAATCAATAAATTTATGATTTCTACTTGCAAAGTGTTAACGAAAAATATATATAAATTAAAACCAGTATAAAAATAATTAAAATTTCAAACACTTGGAATAAAATAGTGTTCTAGTTGTTTTGATTATATTTTGGAAAATTCGATTAAATAATATTAAATATTAAATAACAAATTTGTCTGTTAGATATTGCAACGTTGAAAATATTTCAATCAAATAAGGAAATAACATAGCTTAAAATTTAAACACGAAGTTTACATATATAAAATATTGTTCAGTTATACTGTAAGAAAATCATAAAAATTTCTTTAAAAAATTCCTCATTATTATGAGTACTGATTAAAGTATTTGAATTAAAAGCAATTAAATACAATTATATTTTAAAATCGATGTTAGATGGTTTATTAAATTAAACATGTGCCAATCACTCACATCAATTGTAACAATATGCAAATAAATGCGATAAGCAAACTGCATTTCTGCAAAGCTGAGGCATGTGATTCGCTGGCGTAATCTCCTCAAATTGATTGATCTCTGTGCGTTTGTTGCTGGTGACCCAATTAGAATGTGCAACACGAACACGAACACGAACACGAAGAGCTTGCAACTTGGCGGCGCGACGGTAGCCAAAAGCTGGCGACACGTGTGCAACGCCAATAGACAATTATGAGGCCGAGAGCATTCTGAGTAATGGCTGCCATAAAGAATTGGCCGTCAGTCAATTGCTTTGGCCCCAAACCGCAGAGCGGCAACAGCAACTGAAACGACTTGAGGCTGCTACACAAAAATGGCGCGCCAATAAATCGATGAACATTATGTGGTCTTGGCCAATAGAAGAATTTGTTTGTCAGGTGGCTGCGATTTACCGATTTTCGGTCGTCGATTTTGGAGCAAGCCTTCTAGACCTGCAGGGCAGAGCACAACAAAGCGTACGAAATTGAAAGTTGGCATAATGAGGGCCCACGAAAAAAAAGAAAAAACCGAAATACTTGTAGAAACGAAGCCAAGATCGGTGAACGAGCTGAAAAGATTTGGCAATTACATCTGATTACGACGACGACGATGACGATGGCGATGACGATAGACGAGGCGAGAGAGGTTGGCAGCTGCATCGCCGACCGAGACTGAGACTGAAACTGAGACTGAGACTAGAATCTTAGATGCGCCAGCCAGCCAGCCAAACGCTGCGTATAAATAGCCGAGAGTGCGCCCAGTTGGAAATTAGTTACTGCACAGCAGCAGCAGCAGCAGCAGCAACAACTACTCCAAGAAGCAGAACGGCAGCAACATCTGAAGCGATGCAATCGATACGACGTCTGGCACTGTTCGGTCTCCTGGCCCTGCTTGGCGCCTGCGCCTACGCCAAGCCGCATGGCTGGAGCAGCAGTGGCGGCGGCGGCAGCAGCGGCGGCTGGTCATCGGGCGGCATCTCCTCCGGCTGGCCAAGCGGCGGAGGAGGCGGCGGCGGCTGGAGCTCCTCGGGCGGCGGCGGCGGTGGCTGGAAATCAAGTGGAGGCGGAGGAGGCGGCGGCTGGAATCTGGGCGGAGGCGGCGGTGGCTGGAAGTCGGGCGGAGGCGGCGGCAGCAGCGGTTGGTCCTCGGGTGGCGGCAGCGCCTCAGTCTGGCCCAGCAAGATTAGCATCAGCTCCTGGCCCTCAAGCGGCGGCGGCGGCGGCGGTGGCTGGAAATCCGGTGGAGGCGGCGGCGGCGGCTGGAAGTCTGGCGGCGGCGGAGGCGGCGGCGGCTGGTCGGGCGGTCTCTCTGCTCTCTCCGGCTGGAAGTCGCAGGCGCTGTCGGGGCTGAGCAGCGGCTGGCAATCAGGAGGAGGAGGCGGTGGCTGGAAATCAGGAGGCGGCGGCGGCGGCTGGAAATCCGGTGGAGGCGGCGGCGGTGGCTGGAAGTCTGGAGGCGGCGGCGGCGGTTCAAGTGGTTGGTCTTCCGGCTGGAGCTGGTAGAATCTGATGAATCCGATTACTCGACGACAAACCGCAACTGCAACTGCAACTGTACATACAGCATATAGCAATTCTCCCAATTTTTTTTTATACCATTTTCCTTAATTGTTAAAGCGCCAATAAATCTTTACAATGATGTAAAATACGAGAAAATATTTGTTAAATTTGATTGCTGTTAATTGCAGTGCTTAGAATTGAACAAACTGCTTTTTGATTGTAATCTCTGCGGATCGCTTCATCGCAGACGTCTTGCAGTTGAAGGCTAGTTGCGGTCTTGAGAACAAACCAACAATTTATGCTGCAAATTTTACAATTTATATGCTAATTGTAGAACAAACACTTTGTGCCACAAATTTATGTATTTAATTATTTACGCGCCTCGCAATTTATTTGAGAACTACTACTGAATTTAAATCTCATGATATTGAATAGTCTGAATATGAATGTTATTTTATTTGAATGTAGCGCAAGAATCTATGATTTTATAATTTGTATGAAAACAGTGAATCTAAAATATCGAGGGGACTTAGAAAAATACTGCAGTTGATAGAAAGTTAAAGGAACCAACAAACAATAATATTATAAATATTCATAGTTCGTTATATGCAGACAAGAATTTAATATTTTTAATTTAATTGAATTGAAGCAGAGCTCAAACAATTCTTGTAGTGAAAAGTTAAAACACATTTCAAGCTATATATTCAAGCTGTATAGAAAAATCTAAATGCTACAAAAAAAAAAGAAACTAACAAACAATAAATAATATAATAATATTATATATGCTCATATCAATCAAGTGGAGTGCTGCTTTTTAACAAATAAAATAAATAATATTGTAAATTCAAATATGATTAGTTCATGTTGTCACTTTTGTAAGGAATCGAATTTCGGCAGTGAATTTCGATGTTAACTCGAGTGGAAGTCGGTTTATCCTTTTATCCCGTTGAAAGCAGCTTTATCCGATTCTATATTCAAAAATAAATACACAAATGCATGTTTTTGTTAGCAAAGTAAACGTTTCTTTATTAGTACAATTAGAAGTTGAGTAGCGGAAAAGTAGGAAGACTTGAGAAACTTTGGGTGTAACTAGTAAATAAACAATACAAAAAAAAATACTAAAATTATATAACTATATAGCTATATAGTTGTACAGGTATATAGTATTGGGTAACGCCTCTAACTCTAAATTATGATGCCGTGGAACACATTGCAACCGGAGGAGCAGCAGGAGGAGGATCAGCCGGAGTATTTGAGTTTCGATTCGTCTTGCAGTTCTCGTTCACTTGATGTTGTGCTTTGCGGTTGCATGATTTACCAGCCGCCGCCGTGCTTGCCACCGCCACCGCCACCGCCGCCGCCACCGCCATGCTTGCCACCGCCGCCGCCATTGCCGCCGTGCTTGCCACCGCCGCCGCCATTGCCGCCTTGCCAGGACACCGAGCTGCCGCGATTGCCGGCCAAGGACTTGCCGCCGCCGCCGCCACCACCGCCATAACCACCGCCGCCGCCTTGGCCGCCGCCGCCCTTGCCGCCGCCATAGCCGCCTCCTTGTCCGCCTCCGCCGCCGCCGCCGCCATTCTTTTGCCAGCCTCCTTGGCCGCCGCCGCCGCCGCCTCCCTTGCCGCCGCCATAGCCGCCTCCTTGGCCGCCCTTGCCGCCGCCGCCGCCACCGCCGTAGCCACCGCCGCCGCCGCCGAGCAGACCGGCCGAGCTGAAGGCGAACATGAGGCCGCAGAGAAGCACGAAGAGCAGAGCGTAGCGCATGTTGGAGTTGGAGTAGATCCTTTTAGACGTCGAAGAAGAACTTGGTTGCAAAACTGTTGCTGTTGGAAGCTTGTGGACTCCACTGATGCCATTACCAGGCCCAGCACGCCGCTTTTATAGTCGACTTCAGTCGAGTCATGCTGCACTCCCAAATGCAACGCGGGGGCGGCAACGACGACGACGACGACGCTCCCAAAGGCTACTCGGAAGGCTGAGAATCAAGAATCGAACATTGAGTGCTGAGAACTGCGAGTTGCGAATGGGAAGTCAAGTGCTTGGGGCTGTCGAATGCGCATTGCGCACAGACAAAAGTTTTCAAGTGCGGCACACGCGGCGCATACGCAACGTTTATGCTGGGAACAACAATAATATCGCGCATACGCCAGCGTGCACGCTGCACTTGTAAACTGCTGAGCCATAGCACTGTCATTAATTACGAGCGCTTTAGCCGCGTGCGCCTCGCAAATTTGTCTGACAATTTACGATTTACAATTCAAAAATTCTGTAATTTTTCATTCGCATTTTTGTTGTCGTAATTAAATTGATAATTCTTCGACTGCTTGTTGGTTGTTGCTGTTGTTGTTCTTCTTCTTCTGTTGGTGTTTCGCATGCACACGACTAGTTCAATGTCAATTGCAACACAAACACACAGCACAGCACAGCACAAAGCAAAGCAAATAAAGCAAACAAACAAGCACTCCAAACGCAAACTCAAAAGGCAAAATCAAAGCCAAACTCTAACTCAAAACTCAAAACTGAAAAGACAAAACGTTGCTCAAGCAACTCAAGCAACTCAAGTTACTCAAGTCTCTTGCCATATGTTGCATCAACGCATGCTGCAGTCGTCGCCTCCAAGTCCATGACGCGACCTCAGCAAACAGCTCAAGCCATCGACGAAGCATTTGTGCGCGGTGCACAGTGGGCATAAAACACTTGAAGCGCAATTCTAATTCTGCTGCACAATGACACGAGCTTAACTCGCATTTCCGATTTTGTATTGCAATTGTCTGGCCCTCGATTAATTCTATGCCATAATTTGTAAGGTATTAATGCGAATAATAAAACCTTTATTCAACCCTGCCTGTGCAATCGAATGTCTGCATTTTATATTGAATGTTTTTCTAATGCGACCTTTGCGAACGTTCATTCAACCCAATAGTGCTCTATATATAGTTTACTTCCGCTACAATTAAAAACTGTATAACAAACTGCTTAATCAAGCCATTTATAAATTAGTAATTATTTATTCATTTGTGTACTTCACTTCTTTATGTTTATTTATTTTATAAACATTTTATTATATTACATTTTGTTATGTGTAATATTATTAGTAGTATATTTAAAACCTTTAAACCATTTTCCACATATGTACATTTATGTATTTTATTTACATATCATTTACACCATATTATATATATATATATTATTATATTATATATATTATTGGAGTTTTCTGTAATACATTCAAATGTTTTTTTGATATCACTAAATTTGTATTCTAAGCAATATAAAATATACCTTATATGAAAACTATTTTTCACATATTTGAATTTATGATTTTTTTACATTTCAGTAATAATTTTGATTTGTTCATCTGTTGATTTTTAAATTTGCATTTATTAATATTATTTGTTTGTGTTTTATTTAAATTATTTCGTTACTTATTTTTTAAATATTTAATTTATTTCCTACAAAATATTAAAAGTAGCTTAACCATATTCCACATATTTCCAAATTAAATGTAATCACACCCCATATAAATATTAGTAATTATTTATTCACCTATTTTGTTCGCATATCACATTTATAGAGTTTTTAGAGTTTAGAGTTTAGAGTTTTATTAATATAGTTTCTTATTTATGCTATATTATTAATGTATTCTATACATAATATTTTAAATAGTTAAACCGTACCAAGCTAATGTTTTCCGAATATTTACATTTTGTATTTTGCAAAAAAATTTAAATTTCGTATAATGTATATTTTTGAAACTATTTTGTAGCCGTTAGTTTTGTGCTTTTTTGAAAAGTATAAAATACAGAGTAGTCGATCATTAATCGCCCCCAAGTGCACAGCAATTACATATTATTATTATTACCAACTAACTACTCATAATTAAAGACTATTAACCAAATCGTGTTGCCTTCAGCAGAGACATCTCCCACCAGCAAAGCACATCACTTGAGCTCACTTCACTTCCAAGTCAGGCAGCTCGAGACCCGGAAACACATCGTTCTGCCTGCCTTAATGACCTATCCGTTTAGAGGCTTCGAATTAACATAAGTTATTAAAGACAACGAAGCGGACCATAAAACTGTACGATTGTTGATGGCATCTGGTCACACTGTGGCCAAGTCTGCGCATCTGGTGAGCGAAGATTGCGAATGCACAAAGTGCGAGTGAAGCCAGTAATTACAGAGAGTCAAGTTAGAATTTTAATTGTTATGGGTCATAATTCAAAAATCGCATCCATGTGAATTTCCAAACAAAAGCGTAAAGCTGAAAACTAAAATAATAAATAAATAAATGGTGGCGTCAAGTTCGGTCAAGTGTTGGCAGCCAGAGATCGTTCGTTATCGTTCCCAGGCAGATTTATTGGTGGCAGCCAAGACGCCTCGTCAACAAAACGCAAGTTGTGTGTTCGTTACAGTTGAGCATCGCTAACAACCAAATAATTCATAGCTCTAACACCAATTAACAATTTGATTAATCACACATATTTCAAGCACTGTATGTCCACAGCGAGAAAACGCATTCTGAAATAAATTAATGTTAAATCAATTTAAATTCATAAAAATTACACAAACTAGTACAAATTATTCCATATACAGCCGTAAGATCAAAATGAAGACCAAAATTCTATAATGAATTGATCTTAATTCAAGAATGTGATAATATCAAAATTGGCTTGAAATTTACAGATTTTTACCATATCGTTCATTTCAAGAGAAAAAAACAGAATAAAATGATTGTATTGCAAATTTGTTGATCTTAGAAAATTAATTAAGCAAGATTTCAATCCTAAAACAATATTTGGTTAAGCATAAAATTGATATAAAAATATAAAAATGTAGATTGAAATCTTGTTTCATGAATTTTGTAAGATAAAAAACTTGTTTCAAGAAAATTGTTTTTCAATCAAAAAGTTATAGAAATCTGGCCCTAAGAATTTTTTACCATTAAAAATGTTATTTAAATCATTTATTTTGAGATTAAAAAAGTTCCAAAATATAAGATTTATAATCAAAATAAAAATGGAAATCTTTTTTCAAAAATATTTGAAAATTACGATGATGTAAAAATTTCTGTTTAAGATCGAAAAGTTGAAATATATAAGTTCTCTTCTAGACCTTTTTAATCTGAATAAAATTGTTTAAGAAATTAAGATTGAAATCTTGTTTTTTTAATTTTTAAAGATTAAAATTCAGCTTTGAGTTGTTAAATTGAAGGTTGTTATTCTAGTTTCTGGAAAGTACTGTTTCTCTCAGTGCAGTTGCCTCAGCTGTTGTCTTATGCTAATTGCTTGTCTATGAAATATGGCTTTAGAATTACGCTTCAATCGTTCGAGTAGAAATCATGCGATCGCTTGCTTCATTTCCATGCAATTTGTATTTCTTTAATAACTTTAAATTTAAATTTACAAAAAAATATGTTGTGATATATATATGAAAAAAAAAAAACAGTTTGTAATGCGATTAATTCATAAATCCCGATATCCCTGGCTTGGCTTAGTCCTTTTGTTGTGGCTTCTACCAGCTGCTGCTGCTGCCCCAACCACCGCCAGACCAGCCGCCATGTCCGCCAGACCAGCCGCCCTGTCCTCCGGACCAGCCACCGCCGCCAACATTGCTCCAGCCAACGTGTCCGCCATCCAGCTGGACCACCTTGATGATCTTGGGCTGCGAGGAGGACCAACCGCCGCCGCCACCGCCGCCGCCGCCGCCGCCGCTCAGCCAAGGACCGCTGCTGCTGCTGTAGCTGCGCCAGGGACTCGAGCTCCAGCCGCTGCTCTGCCAGGGGGAACTGGAGCTCCAGCCACCGCTGCTGCCGCTGATCCAGGGACCCGAGCTCCAGGGACTGCTGTGTATGATGCCAGCGGAGGCGCAGGCAATCAAGGCGGCAAGTACGATAAACAGTTTCATCTTCTGGTTGTCCTGCTGTGCTGTGGTTCAAGTGTAGCAGTTGTGAATGATCTCAAAAGCCACGCAACGTTCGCTATTTATCGCACTTCGCCTGGAGCCCGAGGGGAGAGTTGGCGGCGTGGCGGGTGTCAAGACAAGAATCCACAAAATAAATCGTACTAACTGCAGGTGGGGGTTGCCGCTTGGCCTCTTGGTCAGCTGATGAAAAAAAAACCAGACGCTGAAAAACAACAAACGAGATGAACGAGGCAATTGCAGTTTATGAAACCACTTTGCGCATACGATTCTTGACCAGGGTCAACTAGTTTACAGCACTTTACGAGCATCTGCAAAAGCTCATCGGCCACAACAGTTGTGCCCCTCCTTCCCGCCTCGCAGCGAGTTGCCAAATTGCACATAACTCACACGCTTGATGGATCATTTCCAACGGAAACCGTCGACCGTCGACCGTCGTCTGCCTGCTTAAGCTTAATCCCCATCGAAACGAACAGACGCCGCAGCAGCAGGTGACTCATTTGTCATGTTGGCGGCCAACGACGCTGTGCCACGCTGTGCCACGCCGTGGCACGGTAGCTGCACAGAGTTGTGGCTGCCACAGTGGCCACCACTTGGCGTCGCTTCGCCTCGAGGCGAGCGGCAGCACAACAAAGCCAAAGCCGAAAATAACGCGCGAGCATCATTAACGGCAAATTACTTTAACGCTCCGCAGTTAAGGGATTAATCCAACAGCAAACAAAAATCATTTAACTGACAAACTGAATATACCATAAAGCATTAAATATTTTTCGATTGAAGCTTGGTTCGAAACCTTGCAATAAGTACAAGTAAACTCAATTTAAATTAAATACAAAATATAGATGGAATTCACTAAAAAATAATATAATTACAGAAAAGAAGGGATATACAATATTAAATAAATTAAATAAAAAAGCTGCCAAAATATTTGTTTTTAAATATTATAAATTTAAGCTACAGTTCCAAGTGGTCTTAAGAGCAGCAGCAGCTGCAACACAACAGTTCTTGAGTTGTGCAACCGTTGTTAGGCTCTCCTGCTTGGGCACGCCCACTTAGCCCACTTAGACAACCACACACATGCATATCGCACACATACAGACATATTTTTTTTCACGCATATATATACGAGTCGATTATCAGTCGATTACCAGTTTCTTACTCTGTCAAAGTAGACAAAGCTTTTGGTGACGTGATTTTGTATTATTATTTTATTTTATTATTATTTTATTTTCTATTTATTATGTATTTTATAATTATATTTTTTGTCTTCAGGTGAAAACCTGACTAGTATATATTTTATACATATATATATATATATATTTATTTATTTATTGAAGGAATTTACAATTGCTACATGTATAAATACAGTCACAACCTAACATCTTATTAGGCACTAAACGTTGTGCAAATAACTTACTTCTAAAGGAAACACATAAATAGTGATTAATAGGAATGTTATTTCAATTATAATAATAAGTATCTTTAATTATTTATTTATTTTAATATTAAATAAATTATGTTGGACAATGTTTTGTTAATTTATCTAATTTTGATCTAATAATGATTTGAGCAGTACTTAGTTTCATATTCTATAACAAAGCTTTGGCAGCAACTTTTAATTTAATTCATTAAGTCGACAAAGCTTGCAGAGATTTTCGAAGCTGTTGGGCAAATTAAACAGCTCCTTCAAGTCAAACAAGTTGCAAACTCTGTAGCCCTTTAATATTTTAGTCGACTTCTACTACTTTCGACCAGTGTCACTGCAGCTTTAAATATAAGTTGCTAAGGTCAAGCTGTCTATTTGATAGCATCGTCGTCAGGAGCCGTTTCTTTTGTTGCCCCGATCACATTACAACATTCTCCATTCTCTTGCCAGTCTCCTGCCTGGCCTTGTCAATGTGGCTTGACGTCGTGCAACTTCTGCCAGGCTTCACTGTACTCGACTGGCCCCTATTCAGCACTAATTTGTTGTGTCTCTGATGCCCTGTAGTTAACGTTTGCCAAGTCGGGTAGCTGAGCGTCAGACTCAGGAAAGGAAACACAAATTGGCAAAGTATTTGGCTGTGAGGCGACCAGTTTATATGTATGTATAAGTCGTCTGCTACTTGTTTGGGCATTATAAACAAAAATTAATTGAATTGTCAACGCGCAACATGCAAATTGCATTCGGCGGCTTACGGTGCAAGACCTGGCCAAGCAAACAGCTTGCAACATGCCACAAAAATATTATAAAAATAATCATGAGTAATTAAATGCAGAAATCAAGCAAAATGTTGCGTTGATAACTTACGTTTAAATTCAAATTTTTATAAATTTGCGCATTTTATTTTTTACTAAACAATTTTATTTAAAAAAAAACAATTATGAAAATATTGTGTAGATAACTTTATTTATTACATTTAAATTAACATATTTAAATTATAATAAATTTGGATATTTAATGCTGATTTTAATTTTTGCATATTCAAGTAATGTAAAAATTTATTTTTATTTTTTTTTGTACACATTGAAGTAAAGTAAGATCAAAGAAAATAAGTTTAGATAACTTTCTTTCTTACATTTAAATTATCGTATTTACTGCTGATTTTGTGTTTGCTTATTGAAGTAAAGAAAAAACATGGAAAATAGGTTTAGATAGCTTTATTTCTTACATTTAAGTTAACATATAAATTTGCGCATTTTATATGGCTTTTTTTACATTGAAGTAGATTACTTTATCTCTTACACTTAAATTAGCATATTAAAATGGTTAAAAGTTTGCAGAGTTAATGCTTATTTTGTTGGCCCTTTGGCCATCATTTTGCGCAAATCACAAAACCAAACGTCCGATGAATGAATAATGAATGAGAGTTTCTCTCTCTCTCTGGCTCTGCTCAGCGGCATTCGCCACATTTCTGGAGGCGAGCCGAGCGGTGAGTAGAGGCCATCCTGCCATAGGGCTTGGCACTGTTGATCTCCAGGAAGTAGTTGCCCTTGAGATGCGTTGGCACCGCATAGCCCATGGGATGCGTCTGGCCATTGCACAGATTGTTGCGCAGCCCGGTGATCGAGCTGCAGCGCAGGGCCATGAAGTTGAGCTCGTTGCCGGGATAAATGGACTCCTCGAAGTATTCCCAGGCGCGCGAATGGGCGCAGGTGACGGTCAAGCAGCCCGAGGGCAGACTGTTCAGGCCACCGGGATAGAAGTCCACATCTCCAATGGGATCGCGCTTGCCCAGCACACCCGGATTGCTGTGAATCACGTCCACGAACTTGGCGTCGCCGCGCAGCAGACCCGACAGCATCTCGCCCTCGTTGAAGCAGGGCTTGGCGGGATCCAGGCCCGTTATCCTGGCCAGCGTCTTGCCCGTCAGCTGCTGCACGTAGCGACCAGCGGCACCCACGATATGCGCGCCCAGACTGTGCCCGATCAGATGGATTTTGCTCTCGTCCACGGTGTCCAGCAGCTTGACCAGTCCCCGTGCCAGGTGCAGACCGATGTCGTCCGTGTTAAAGGCCGACCACGAGTACAGCGTGTCCACGAAGCTGGCAGCGTCCAGAGCCTAAAAGACAGGTATGATACAATTTAGAAATGAAAAAAACAAATTAATTCTTATATCAACTTACAAATTTACTACAGCTTAAAGTTTGTAAGAAATATTGCAAAGTAAATAAACATATATTTAAAGCTTGTAATAAACTACAATTTAAAGTTTCTTAATCACTATTTTTATTATCAATTTTTTTAATTCAATTTTAAAATATTAATTTAAAAAAAACTATAAAGCTTACATTTCGTTATACATTTATTATAGAATTGGTCAAAATTACAAAACAAACTAAATGCTAGAAAATAAATGAATGCATATTTCTATTTACTAACACCTTACAATTTAACGTTTGCAAAATATATGAAAAATATTCAATTTATTTTCTGTTACAAAACATGCATTCCATTAAAATTTTATAAAATGGTCGGTGTCTACAATTAATCTGTCTCTCTTCTTCAAAATGTCAATTCCTCAAAACTTGCATGAAGATATTTAGTAATTTCATTTATAGTTTGCTCTCAACAACAAATTTTTGCTTTCTAGCTCACTTTTTGCTTTGCTCGGTAAAGACAAATAAAATAAATATATTCTGACAAAGTAAGCGGTTGGTAATCGATGCGTGTATACATGTGTGAAAAAAAATATGTCTGTATGCGTGCGAAGTGCATGTGTGTGGGTGTCTAGGAGGAATGGTCATCGAGATAGCAGGGGGCGGGTCGGCTAAGTGGGCGTGGCCAGGCAGGAGAGCATAAATAAGATTGTCCAACTCATGATCTATTCTATTGCAGCTGCTGCATCTGATTTAAAAAAAATATTGAATTTATTAAATAATTCCTCGAAACCCAGAAATAATTTTGTATGACAATTGTTTTACTTCTTCATAGAGCAGAGAGATTAATTTGCGAACTATACTAATCAGTTGTTGTTGCTGCCTACAATTTCTGCGAATAAATTAAATACTTGAAGTTTTATGGGATTGTGGAAATGCTTAGAATTGTGTCCCCTTCAGAGTTGTCATTAATTACACATATAAGAACAAAAACTGAATAAAAAAGATGTATCTGTGGACAGGTAATCCGATTATAGGCTCAGACTAATTTATATAAATCTGGCAGCGCGTCTCGGCGAAGTCGAATTACAACTTTTACTCCCAAGATGGGGGCATCTCAAAAGCCGTTTTACTTGCGACATAAACGAGAATTAACAGATGATTGCAATCGTCATTATACGAGTACTACTAAATTATGGCATTGCGTATTTAATTTGTCGCGAGCGAAAATTTATGAGGTCGCAGTGCTATCAACGAGCGAAGCAGCAACATTGACATTGAGCGTGATAAGAGCTTGAGCATCGGCAGATCAGGTAAGAGGAGAATAAATAAGGTTGCGGAATAATACTTTAAATAGAGAGCGGCGCCGAAAATGATTTGCTGAGCTGTGTTGGCAAGAATCTGTTCTATTTTTGTTCAATGTTAAGTATAGGATCGAAAATGAATGGTATCATTTGTTTATAACTTTGAAAACTTAGTCTAATGAATTCAATTAGCAACGCAAACAACTTTATCGAACTGTTTATTAAAAAATAGGGAAAATGTATGTTAGAAACTTAATCAGCCTAACGGCTTCAGCTATATTATTCTTGTATAAAATTTAAAAGTTTTTCAATCGACTCAATTAGGTAATATAAATCAAAATGTATAAATTTCAACAGTGCCAAATAAACAAACTTTTTCAAACTACAAAATTTAGTACTAAAGAAATTTTATGTTGTAAACTGAGCCATAGAATTGAGTGCTTTTGATCAACTTCATCCTCAAGAAAAACTTTGTCGAACTACTGAATCAAATATTAGCACTATACTACAAAAGAGCCTCCAGGCATCAACTATATTATTTAACTATAGTATTAATTTCTTTTGATTAAATTCACCTTAGAGAAAAATTAACATACATAAAACTAATGAATTTAAAATTAATTCAAGGCCTCAGCTATATTATTCTACAATAGAATTTAATGACTATTATTTTTAATATTTTTCAGGTCTAACATAATTTGCCCTCCAGGCTGATAACCTAATTCCAAGCCACAATTACTGCGGATAACCAAGTAAATTTGATTTGTTGTAAATCGGTTTAACTTGTCAGTCGACTCACCACAAAGTTAGCGTCGCCGCGACAATTGAAGGCTCGGGCGAAATTGTCAATGGTTTCCGTATCGTTGACCTGCGTCGTCCAGCCGGTGGCCAGAATGACGACGTTCTTGTGGGGATCGAAGTGAGGACTGCGCCACATCTTCTCGGCCTCCAGAATGGGGAACGATTCGCGACTGCAGCCGTAGCGCAGTTGGAAGAATATTCGGTTCACATCCGGTGTGTATTTCGATTTGATTTTATTGGAACTGAGTGCCTGCGAGCCTGCCGAAAAAGAGTTGCCCATCATCACTTTCACCACACAACTAGGTAAGCCACTCACATAGGTAATTGATGGAGGAGGAAACGTACTCGAAGGGCAGACCGACCAGCAGATTTTTGCTGCTCTGCAGCAGAGAGTCGGGCGTGGGCAGCAGCTTGGGATCGATGATGCTGCTGCCGACATTGGCGATGGAGCCAAGGACATCGGGAACCGTCCACTCGATGCCGCTGCCCCCGCTGGCCAGCAGCAGCAGCTGCAGTCCGACTCCAATTAAACTCAGCTTCGGATCCATTCCAGACAATTGTCGCGATCGCATTGAACGCCGGAAATCGCAGAACCCAAGTATTTATACTGACCCCACGTCCATGTAGGCCTTTAGAATCTCCGAATCCGAATGCGAATGCGAAAGCGAATACGAATGTGAATGCGAGTGCGAGTGTACGGGTATATGAGTGTATGAGTGTATGAGTGTACGAGTATGGGTGTATTTCATGCACATCAAAACAATCAGATAAGGTTCACTTGTTTGTTTGCCTAATTAGATTCGTCAATCTCACTTACTCGCCTTCGCCTCTCCTAATAGACATATTCTCAGATTGCAATTTCCACTCACATCTGCAACTTATTTCGAATACTGAACGAAAGTAAATCGGCTTTGAACCAAAACAAAGCAAAACAAACACCGATTACGACACACTTCAATTTATTTTATTTATTTATATTTCATCGAGATTGTCGCTTGTCTCTACACACACAAAAACAAAGCACTTAGAACCGATCACAGTTGCCTGGCTACCTATATACTCTACGCTTGATAGGAAAGCATACAATATCCATTTATCGATTTTTTATCATTTCACGATCGAACATTTTCCTCTTTTTCTAGTAAACAAAATAAGATATAAAAAAAAAATTAAAATAGTATTTCAACTTTTACTTTACACTTTAATACATATTTTTGTATAGATTTTTTGTCATCTTCCTTTTATTTTTGACACTATAATTAAACTACCCTAATTGTCGCTGTATTGATATGATAATATATTAATCAAACTTATATTGTTAAATTTTATTTAAAGCTTTTATTACATTTTATACATTTATTACATTGTAACTGCGTTTCTGTTGTGGAAATTTAAAATTTGTTAATAAAAAAATTTGTTTTAGATTTATTTATATATCCCAGTGCTCTATTTTTTGTTAAACAAATTCAATTAAACTGTGTAATTCTAGATTATTGAATCACTTTAGTACATAACATATTTTTTACTTAGTCTATATCCCATAATCTTGCGAAACTAAGCGATTGACCGCAACCTTGATAATCATATTAAATTGCATCGATTATCAACAGCATTAAGTGATCTGTCGCGGCACGAAGTCCATGACCAAGTCACTATGATCCGCCCAGCACTGAGAGTATGTTTCCCTCCCACACAAGTTGAGCTACGCCCAAATCATATTAATGGAGCCATTACTATGCTGCAGACGTGCCGTCGATCCATTCCGAGAGCCACGAAGCCGACGTTGCGACGTCACAAAGAACTGGTTGACATCAGCGGCACTCATAAAAATTTCCCAAACCAAAACACGAACAACAGCCAAACATTTGAGGCACTCTAATGATCCATTTCCTATATATACATATATCTCATATTTTGACTTTCATTTTTTAAGTGTATTTGCTGCGCTGTGTTTCGTAAATGTTTCGGCAGAACGTTTGAATGTCATTAAGAAGTGCATGATATGGAAATTCCCATATTGGCGGATTTGCCGACAATTTATGATATGATTTGACAATTAATTGATATCTGAGATTGCAGTCGACAGCTTGCATAACATCGCATGCAAATGGCTTTTAGATGAGCGACACATTCCATTTTAAGTAGTATAATATTTATCGCCGACAGCGAGAGTCAATATAAGAAATACAATTATAGCAATTTATGTAGAATTTGGAATTTGAAAATTTAACGATTTCTTTTTGGTGATGTATTCCCAATTTGCAGACTACTACTGTTCACTTATGTTTTGTAACGAATATTTAAATCAATTAAAAAATAAAAGTTAAATTAAAATTTACAATTTAATGGATCAGCTATTGAAAGACAATTTTCAATACTGTTCTCATCGTTAATTATTTAGGACCTCAAATTAAAAAACTGCCCACGCTTTTCAAAAGTTGTAAATCTCATTTATTTGAATATTGAATATTTAATGGCAAAGCTCTGCGATAAATTCACAATATATTATTAATTGTTCATATTACATAAGATAAAACTTTTCAATTTATTATTAAAATAATTAAATTTCAATTTAAACATAAATTGTAATTTATTTTATTTAATTATTTCTATATGAATTTTGAATACTGAATTGAAAATATAAATTGTCAATACAGATCTTTTAAATAATTCTCTCTCAAATATGTTGAACTTAACAGCAATTGGAAGTAAATGTTGTTTGTTGCTTTTCTGACGAATTAGCATTTTTTACTACAATAGAGCCTCATTATAAATGCTGTGAAAGGCATGAAAACAAATATATTTTTCTCTTTCGCCCTGAGTAGCTGAGTTGTCTTTAACATTTGTTTTAAATTTGAAACTTTTGGAATCATTCATCTCGTTTTGCTGAAGCTTAAAAAAATTATTTTTGGTTTATCAAACTTCATGTTTTTGTGTGTTATAATCTATAAAAATAACCTTGCATTTTGCACTAAATCCATGACTCACCTCGTATATTAAAATTAATTTACTAAAGATTAACTAAAGAGTGCGCTCAACTTGTAGAAATAAACTCTATTGCCCCTTCCCAGAAACATGTCACTCCTGTTTTGACTGTGCTTTTCAATGCGGAAAACTTCAAAGAGATTAATCAATGTTCGTTTATTGTTCCAACATTGCCAGCTTTGTGTTGGGCGAGCTTAAAGATCGGCATTGCAGGCACCGCAAGCACTGTCGCTGGCCGTAAACGTGGCCGGATCGGCCTCCTTGCCGTAGGGTTCCGATGGATTCGCCTCCACGTAGTAGAGTCCCGATCTTGTGGCCGCATAGCCCATGGTCGCAGTTCGGATGTTGCTGCAAGCTCGGCCAGTCCAAAGGTTCGCGTAGGCGGCACAATAATTGCCCTTGAAGTTTTGCGTGTTATTCGGATAAATCGATTCCGTGAAAACGTCGACGGCCCGCTGATGAGAGCAGCCAATGGCCTCCAGGCCGGTGCAGCCGCTCTTGATGGGCACCAAGCCCTGGACATAGAAGTTGCCGTCGCCAGCATCGTCAGAGGTGCCCGCCAAGCCCGGATTCGTGATTATGAGGTCCACATATTTGGCATCGCCACTTTGGGTGCCCGGCAGCCTGTCGTTGTCGTAGAAGCACGGATTGGCCGGATCGAGTCCCGTGACACGCGGCAGCTTCGTTCCATCGCCCAGCTCCGCATAATACCTGCCCGTTGCACCCGCGATCTGTGCCCCCAAGCTGTGCCCAACCACGTGCACGTTCCTCGTCACATATCTGCGATCCAGCTTCAGCAACGCCTCTGCCACGAAGCGTCCAATGGTCTCTGTGTTCACCGCCGCCCACGTGTAGAAGGTGCGGATGAAGTTCGCGGCATCCAGTATCTGTGAAGCAAAGTGGTAGTATTATATTTATTTGTAACTTGCAATTCTGAAATTATGACTGAAAACTACTTTTTAAATGACACTTTATTTTTGTGCACAAACTTTTCTTAAAATCAAAGAAATAATTCAACTAATATCTGTGAAGCACAGTGATATCAAACTATTATTACTACTATTTTTATAAGTCACTTGGAATAAAATTCTAGAAACAATCAGTCTATTCGGAGTGCTAGAAATGTTGTCTGCAAACTATTTTTATACCCGCTACCCATAGGGTAGAAGGGTATTATGACTTAGTGCCAACAGAAAATGTATGTAACAGGCAGAAGGAGGCATCTCCGACCCCATAAAGTATATATATTCTTGATCAGCATCAACAGCCGAGACGATATAGCCATGTCCGTCTGTCCGTCTGTCCGTCTGTCCGTCTGTCCGTCTGTCCGTCTGTCTGTCTGTATGAACACCTGGATCTCAGAGACTATAAGACATAGAGACACCAAATTTGGCAAAAATGTTCCTTCATACCCTACGCAGATCAAGTTTATTTCAAAAGTTGGATGCCACGCCCCCTTCGCCCACAATAAGCATTTATCTAGAAAAAGTCAAGTTTTTTTTTATGTAAATCGCGTATAACTCCAAAAGTTCTTTGTGTAATGATGTGTAATTTGGTAAGCCATCTGCGCTTGACACTCTTAATATACCCTGTAATTTTGGTAAAAATCGGATAAGTAGAACAAAAGTTATTCGCGAAATTATTTATCAAAATTGTTGTTCCCAATGCATATGGACGTTTTAAGTGTGTGATTGACCTAGAGATATCAAATTTGGTGACAGTATTCGTGTAGGTCTTACGCAGATCAAGTTTATTTAGATTTTTGCCACGCCCCTTTCCGCCCCCAAAAACTGTAAAAGCCGTTATAATAAACCTAGAGCATTGAATTTTGGTATGCATAATAATAATTATATTCTCAATGATTCCTGTGAATTTGGTTGAGATCGAGTTAAAAACAAGGAAGTTATTAATGAATCAATTTTATATGAAAAATTCACTTGCAGCTGCTCGCGCTTTGTTTGTTTAGTTGACAGTGTGACCATGTCGGTGTTGTGGATTTCTTCCCGCTATTTTCAAATATATACAAAACACAAGTTTCAGTATATTTTTGGTATATTTGTTGTTAAAATATCATTAAAATTTTTTTTGTTCTCTCGAAATGGGTTGCGGGTATCATACGGTCGAGCACTCTCGACTGTAGCTTTCTTACTTGTTTAAATGGTGTTTTATTTTTTGCATAAATTATATTTTGTAGGCGAACTTAGTTAGGTATTAGTTTAAAAACAATTTGTCTATAAAATTGTCTGTCAGCTATTAAATGTGATAATTGAATTAATTGCAGTTTGGAGGAATTTAAATGTGAATTTGTAGCAATTGTTTGATAATTTTATGCGATGATGAATAATAATGTTATTTTACACTTTACCAGCATTAAAATTTTTTGTGAAATAAAAAAGAAGACATTAGCTGCAATTGTTTTTGTTGCAATTTTAAAAAATGAAATATTTACGGTCTGCAAAATACCTTACTCGCATTTAAATAAATAAATGGAAGCTAATATTTTGTGTACAAACAGACTTATCTGGTAATATAACTTGATAGCTGAACTTATTTCTGAACAGTAATATTTTGCAATAATTTGGTGTCAATTTAGTGAATTTAATTTATTATTTATTTTGGGAACAGACTTATTAACTGAACTTGTTGTAAAATATGAGCCACAAAAATGTAAATAAACTGTCTGTCTGCCAATTTAAGTAATAAATAAAACCCCAACTCTGAACTGAACTTGTTGCAAAATATGAGCTGCAAAAATGTAAATGAATATACAATGATTTGCACGTAATACTGAATGAATTAGTTATTATTTGTAGGAAACAAAATAAACTAACTCCCAACCGACCTTGCTGACTAGTTGTAATTTCTAAGTGAATATAGCTGATGATGAACAAATTGCGCACATCTCAAAGTAGGTGTAAATAATTCTGGAATTCAAGTGTTCACCGTGGAGTCGAGCTTACCATGAAGTTGGTGTCGTTGCGGCAGGCAAAAGCCTTGGCCACGGGCCCAGCGTTCGACCTGTTGATGGTCGTGCCCCAGCCGGTGATGAAGATGACCGTCGGGCGGCGCAGCGAGAAGCTGGGCTCGTTGAGCAGGTCTTGGGCGCGGTTGAGGGGCACGCTGACGTTGCGGCAAGCGTCGACTTGCAGCACGAAACTCATGCGTTGCATTTCCGGGATGACTGTCGAGTGATCGGCACTGCGCTCCAGGACTGCGTTGCAGATCTTGTCCAGTTGCTCTTGCAGCAGATTCATCTGGAATCTGGTCACAGCGCTGTTGCGACCCAACAATCCAATCGATTGGGCTGCAGCATCTTCGGCGGCTGCGATGGGGCACGAGAGTTGCAGCTGCAACAGCGGCAGCAGCAGCGGTGGCAACAGCGATAGCAATGGCGACATTCTATTTGAGAGCTGCAATTGCCCAACAACCTTTTATAGGTGGCATCTTCAAAGGCAAATGGTCGCAATTTCATGATAATGCAATATACAATATATTTATTAGTCTCTTTTGAGTGTGAATGGGAAGTTCTCTGCTTAATCAGCTGCTCCGCGTTCGATTGAGCCACAACACGTGCCCAGTTGTTTAACAACCGCCAACAACTAAAGTTAGTTTAACCAAACCCAACCCAGGCCAACAAAAGTTAGTTTTCTAATCGTTTTCCCAACCCTCCAACGATTATTGATCAGTGATCATTTGCTTCCCGTAACAGCTGGCCATTGACTCGATCAGAAGTTAGTTTTCAACTTTACAATAATAATAAGCAATAGCTAAATAAAGAACTAGTTGAGCAGGCACGACTGGCACATACCCTCTATACGAAGAGCAAACAGACTTAATTTACTTTTTCAAGTCAACTTAGCAATATTTAATTTCATAATAAGTCATTTTCATGGCAGTGAAATATTTTATTGACTATGTTTTATTGAGTAAATGATCTTGAACTAGAACCTAATAAAAATATCATGCTATTCAAATCCACGATATAAAATATATTAATTGTAAATTACATACATTTTTTATTCAAGTAATTCAAGGTATTATTTATAATAGATTAACGTATTTCTAGCTTTTCTTTAACACTATTTGCTTTAATCTAAAATCTTGAACCAAAACTCAATACAAATTCCGTTCTCTTCAAGTCCAAGCTGTAAAAAAATCTACTAAATATTTAAGACAACTAAAATGAAAATGATTCACAAATAATACACATAAAATATTTTTATTAAAGTTCTTTTATTATGGACTTAAGTATTAATAGCTAGTTTTTCATTATTTTTTATTTAATCTAAGTTTTTGAAATAAAATAATTAAAAATTAAATAAACTAAAATATGGGTAGTTAATACTATCCACGAACAACAAACTATAATTGTTGTTATTTATGTGCAGCATAAATATAAAATGATATTTATAAGGTAACTACAACTCAGATTTCTTCTTATACCCATCCGTCGGTTTCTTTGCTTACAGGGTAGATGAAAACAAAAGTAAAAATAAACTATAAAAATATGGAAATATTTGCGTTAGGAAATGCTACCGACAAAATGCGAATTAATAACTAACTTGTCCGTTGTAGCTGTTGCTGTATTTGTTGTTGTTGTTGGTGGTGTTGTGGTTGCTGTGGGAGTACGCGCAGCAATCACTAGCAACAACAGCAGTAATAAGCAGTAACAACAGCAACAGCAACAACTGCAGCAACAACTTATTACATTGGTAATTTGTGTGCGCAAAAGTTTTGTGCCCCATTGCCCCGCTTGGCTTGCTCCTATTATCGTTGTTGTTGCTGTTTGCTGTTGCTGTTTGCTGTTGTTGTTGCTGTTGTTGCTACTGACACGCTAACAGCAACAGCAACTACGAGCGCTTGCAGCTGAAAAGTTGTGGCTGGCAATGTGTCAAAAATTGTGATGAATAAAAGTGTAAGCTAATTGTTATACGTGTACGACGAGCACGAGTACCCGCACATACTCGTCTCGTATATTCACGACTCAGTGAATGTTTTTGGGCAACACGATCGCAATTTCTTACTCTACAAATAACTCGGGTTTAGCGTGCATTTATTGTCTTGGGAAATACTCGACTGCAGCCAACTTTGTGAAATGCACTCGATGAGTATTCTAATTTAGCTGTTCAGCAATTTGCTTCACCTACATATATACGTGCCAAATATTTCAACAATTTTAATGTGTATATAATTGTGAAATAGATTTTAATTGATTTTGTAGTTGGGAAACAATTTCATAAATTCCATTAAAACTTATTTTGAAAATTGTTTGAATACAATAAATAATTATAAAATCATTTTCCTTTGTTGACGCAGATTGAAAATCTTTGTGAATAGTAATTTAAATTTTATAACTTTATTATCTTAAGTATATATTATGAAATTGGTTTGCATTTATTTAATTTTTCATGAATATTTCTCAAATAATATTAATATTCATCTTATTGAAAATCTATTATACTGTGATTTATAACTATTTTTAATCATAATTATCTTTAGCAATTTTTTGCATATATCAATTCAATTAGCTAAAGTTTGAGAAGAAATTACTTTAATTCGCGAATGTTGCAGATTAAATCAAATATTTTCTAAATATACAAATATTCTTCTATTATTAACAAATTATTTTAATTCTGTTCAATCAGATTGAAAATCTTTCGTAATGTAATTTGAACTATAAATGTTCTTTGCATATAAATTGAATTAGGTCAAATGGTTTGTGTTCAACAATTATTCACGGATTTGATATGCCGGATAATAATAAATTATCTCAAAATATATGTGCGATTTATATTCAATGCTGCGCGCAAAAAATGATTCACTTATGATCTCCCAATGTTTGTTTGGCATACAAATAAAGCAATAAATTCAATGATTCATGGGAAATTTTAACATTTTGATGAACTACAAATGTGTTGCATATAAAAGGGATTAGAAATTCTGAACGAAAAATATAAATAAGAGAATGAAAAGATTATGCATTTAATAGTATTATTTTACTTATTATTATTTATTAATACCGTATTACCGTATTCATTCAGAATTGCAATATATTTAATTTAGTTTCATTCTCAATATTATTAATTTGTATTATTACAATGATTTATTATTAAATGTTATATTAGTATTTTTATTAATATTTATAGTTATTTATTTTATATTTTCTTACCGAACCGATCATTGTAAATTATCAAAATGTAATTGCCAGTTATTGTTAGACTAAAAAGTTTTTAATGTATTCATATAGTTAATGTTATTATTTATTTCCGAATTTCCATATTTAATTGAATAAAATAGCAATTTATTGTTGGCTCCACATAGTTTTGTTGGCATTTTTCAATGTCGCAATTGTCGTGACAAAACCAACGCATATTCCGAGTTAACCACGGCAAATTGTTGTCACAGCTACACAGCTACAGATACATTTGTATCTTTGCGTACGTCTAATTGAATGAGTGATATTTTTGCTGTTTCGTGGTGATTACTTCGGCAATCTTGTGCAGTCGCTTGCTTGGCATTGGTGACGAGTCGTCGCATCAGCGAGCTGCAACAACCTGCTGCCTTGTCGCTCTGCTGGCTAACGCATTTAATTGCCACAGTGTCGAGAGAGTGGTTGCCACAGTTGCCACAGTGGCTGGCGTTGCACAATCGCAGCGACTGCAGCTTGCTAACTTTTCGAGCTACCCTCGTCGCTGCTGGAGTTTGTTATTTGTATTTAGGTTTTTTTTTTTTGGGCCATTCTACAATCGTTTTGGCCATCGTTTCCGTTTTGTTGATCAACGCAATTAGTTGCCACTTGGCGACTGCGTGCGAGCTGCGAGCTGCGATCGCTTTTGCTTGGAGGAGGGCGGCAGAAGGTTGGAGGTTGTGCGGCGGCTGCTTCCGCATCGACGCGGCTGCTTCGCCTTGACAAGATCGAAACAGCGCCTCGAAATTCGTTATGCAACACGTAATATTTTCACCTGGCATAGAACTGGGGCCGCTGCGCCACAAATATTACGTATACGCACGTTGCAACAGCTGCTGCTGCTGTTGCTGCTGCTGCTGCGGTGGCGGGCGCCTCTCATAATTGCGGCTATTCACTGGCCAGCCAGCCAGCCAGCCAGCTAGCCAGGCGTATACGTAATCTGTACAATAAGTGCACAAAATTATCAGCTGCAGCCGTCGTCGTCGTCGTCGTCGTCGTCGGCAGATGTCCATTGCAACATGGATGGCCCAAGTGAAGCCAAGCCAAACAAAAGCGCAGCTCAAAAATGTTGTTGCTGCTGCTGCTGTTGGTTGCGGCTGGAAAATGCAGGAAAATGTGTGCCAAAAGGCAGCGTATAAATGCCACAGCGCTGGCCGAAAAGAAAATAGTCGACTTGCACCATTTCGCCGCGTCGGTAGCCAAAAGCAGCAACTGCTTCACACACTCCTCAAAAAAAACACAAATCACAATCGAAGAAAATGTTCAGCTTGCGCTTGAAACTGATTCTCCTGCTCGCCCAGGCTGTGTTCGTCCACTCGGGCTACATTGGCGGCATCCCGTCGGCCGGTTTGCTGGGCACCTATGCCGGCGCCTTGAGCGGCGGCGAGGCCTTGTCCAAGCTGGACTTCAGCGACTCGCATGGCGAGCACGAGCACGAGCACGAGCACGAGCACGAGCACGAGCATCTGGGCGGATTGGGGGAGCAGCTGAGCGAGCACAGCTTCCCGGCGGATTATGGCAGCAGCGATGCTGGCGAGGAATACGCCGAGGCCAGCGAGCATCACGAGCAGCACTACGAGCCGGAGTTCCATGAGGAGCAGCATCACGAGGAGCAGCCGGTGCCTGGCATCGATCATGGCAAGGGCGCGTTCAGCTACAGCACGCTGTACGAGTTCAAGGATCGCGAGGAGCACGAAAAGCAGCAGCTGGAGCACCAGGCCGAGGAGGAGCATGTGGAGCAGCAGCTCGAGCTGGAGCATCAGCTGCATGTGCTCGAGAACCATCATCATGAGCTCGATCTGCACTAAGACTGTGATAGTCGTATCTTCGATTTTCCGCCCCCCTCGTTTCCCATAGCCAATATTTTTTTTTTGTTTTTTTTTTATCACCTTAACTATATGCTATATACTATTATATATTGTGTCCTTTCAATAAATCACATAAGTTTATCACATAATCATACGAAAGTGCCTCCAATTAAGCAGGCTTTGTTGCTGGCTGCTGAACAATTTATAAACAATCTACAATTTGTTCATAAACAATTTTCAACTAGAAATCTAACAACTAAACATTGACGCCATGGATGCAACTGATCCAACACGAAACCTCAAGCGGGCGAATTACGAAGCTTCTCGGATGGCGGCTCCAAAGAAGATGAAAAAGTCTTTGCAACAAGATGATGTGCCACAGCCATCGAGTGTGCAACGCAAAAAGCGCTTCCGCCAACAATATCCACGGACCAAGAAGTAATTTTTCACTTTTCAATTGATTCTACTTCCTAATTCGCTTGCAAAAACAAAAACGAAACATCATAATATATATAAATATAAATAAATTCATGTTGAAAACAAAAAACAAGTATGATAAAAACTAAAAGAAATAATTACTTTATTAGTATGCATCATAAAAGGAACATTATGCAATATTAAAGGGTAAAACGCAAATCCAATTTGGAAACGTCTTTCAATATAAATAAATAAAAAAATTCTTTAAATTGGCAAACATCTTGCGAAAATATAATACAAAAAAACAAAACATCTTAAAGAAATATAATAAAAAAAGAAATTAATTACTAAACATAAAGAAAAATAATAAAAAAAAAAATTAATTAGCAAGCAAAAACAAAATAATATTACATTAAAAGGAAATTAATTATTGAAATGCAATAAAAATAAAATAAAAAAAGTAATTGTTTTACATAAAGGGATAATAATAATTATAAAAATATATTCAATTAGTAAGCACAAACAAAGAAATATAAAATTAGCAATTGCCATAAAAAAAAACAAGTACATTTAGTTATTTAGCATAAAAGAAAAGTATTCAAAGCAATAAAAAGAAATTCAATTAATGAGAGCAATCGTCACTAGCGTCCATGGGACTTGATGTAATGCGTTGGTTGCCGCTCAAAGTCCAGATTGTCGCTGACGCTGTGGCGCGGCTCGTGGTCCTGGGGCAGACCAGGGATGTGATGCCAGTTGGGCAGGTGGCTGGCGGTGCTGACGACGTTGCCGCCCTCGTGTGTCTGCAGCAGCAGCAGCTGCGTCTGCTCGTCGGGCACCAGCTGCAGCACAGCCGAGCTGATCTGTATCCACGGACCGTAATCTAATCACTCCACAAGAACTTTTGATTAGTCATTTAATTATTTAGTTACATATGCAGTATTTAGAATACTTTAAAGTTCTCATTTCGTTATTGTAATTATCATATTTCCGACTCTTCCTATTCGACTTTAGAGTAATAGAAAACTCGATTGTATATTACGCATACGCACCGTTGGTCGCACGTTTGCCCTCCGGCTGCTGTTGTTGCTGTGCTGCTGCTGCTTTGCCGGCAGCTGCCATTGGCAGCAGCATGAGCAATATTAAGTAGCCGCCACGTATGCGCATTGTATGGTAGTGGAATCAACTGCAGTTGCCGACAATATTGTGGCTTATTTATATGCCCAATTTTGGCCGGATGTTGCACGCCATGGCTGGACGCCCAACGGGGCCCAACAACGTTGACATCGAAGCGCATCAGACATCGATCGCGCTCGCCACGCTCGACTGCCTGGGAACTCCAAGTAACAGCATAAGTGCAGGCCTTTGGCTAATTGATTGACTCTCGATTGGTGGAAGGTGCTCTTGACATTCCAATATTCTTTGAATTCGAATTTTTAAATGGATGCAGGAATTTCGGGTGTGAGCTTCATATTCTGCAATTATTTGAATTGGATTTAATTGTATTCAATAATTCATATTCAATTTTTGATACTGACTATTTGCAATTTGCGTTTATATATGCATACATAAATAATAATATTATTCATATTATACGTCATTATTAAAAATGTTATCCATCAAACAAAAGTACAATCAAATTAAATACAACTAAATACCTTAAGAAAATGATAAAATGCTAATTTCAATGGTAGCTTCCAAACATTTGAAAGTAAGAACTAAGTTGTGAAAGCCTAACAAAATTATTGTATTTACTTTTTACACTTGGAATAAATTAATAGAACACTTTAATTAAATAAATGCAAACGAACTAAATACATTGTTGAATTGTTAAAATGTATATATTAAAAATGAAAATTGTAGAAATTATTACAATTGAAATAAATTGATCGATTTCAACGAATTCAATTTTAAAGTTAAGGGCTTTCTTGAAATTTATAAATTAATTGATTAGAATTGTAATATTTTGATTGTGCAAAAATAAATGAAAAAACCCAAAAATGGAATCAATTAATTTAGCGATTCAGTGAAATCAATGTTTTGCATATTAATGGCCCTAATGGATTTTCCTATAATTCAAACAAAAATGAATAAATACAATTAATTAAATCTGGATTCACGTGGTGAGTGTTTTGAGCATTCGCTGTCATCCCTATTTGGTGGTGAATTTAAATACATATATGTATTTTGTTTTGTTTTTGGGGAAAACACAAAATGGCACTAGACTTATTCTGGCCAAACAAGAAAAAGCGCGTCAGCGTCAGATTCGTTAGCATCGACATTTGATCACAGTTAGCAGCTAGGTGATAACTGATTTATGTGCTGCTGTTGCTGCTGTTGCCGCTGTGTGCGTAGAACACAATGAACTCAGACCATGGCCTAATGCCAGCGAACGAAAAGTTCCCCCCGAAATAAACAAAAGCGGCGATTGAAGTTCTCGATTATGTAACCCGCTGCAATATAAGGTCAAAATAATTTGAGAGTCCAGCGAACAGCGCAAAAAAAAAGAAAAAAACGAAGGCGATTGGCATTTAGAGGATTTGTGTTTTATTTCAGTTTCTTTTCTCGCTTGCGTTATTTACAAAGCATAATAAAAAGCAACAACAGTTTTCAGATAAAGTACAATAGTCGTTGATGTATTTTTCATTTAAGAGCTAGACACAAAAAACAAAAAAAAAATAGTAGCTGAGTAAGTGATTAGATTAGCGCTGATCGTAGATCGTAGATCGTAAGTAGGTAACAATATCGTCGTCGACCCAGGGCAATAATTTCGCTGAGGTCATCTTTGCTGTGGCAGTGATGGCGACTCGTCTTTGGCCAGCTTAGCAGCCGGCTGCGAGCTTCTCCCAGATGCCGCCGCTCTTCCAGCCCGAGCCGCCGTTGTTCCAGCCACCGTTGTTGGTGTTCCAGCCGGAGCCGCCGTTGTTCCAGCCGGAGCCGCCGTTGTTCCAGCCGCTGCCCGCCGACGCCGTCGAGTAGGAGTTGACCACGGGCGCAGGCGCACCATAGACCGGGCTGGGCACGTGGCTGTTGTCGCCGCTGTTGTCCTCGTCCACAATCACCTTGATGGTCTTCACGTACTGCTGGGGCGCGGGCTGCACACGCTGGTAGCTGATGGGCTGGGGAGCGGGCACCGAGTAGGTCACAGGAGCGGGCTGAGGAGCGGGCACCGAGTAAGTGACGGGAGCGGGAGCGGGCTGCACACGCACCACGGGCTGGGGAGCGGGCACGGAGTAGGTGACGGGAGCGGGAGCGGGCGCCGGTTGGACGCGCACAATGGGCTGAGGAGCGGGCACTGAGTAGGTCACAGGAGCGGGCTGGGGAGCGGGCACCGAGTAAGTGACTGGAGCGGGCTGTGGAGCGGGCACGGAGTAGGTGACGGGAGCGGGCTGAGGAGCGGGCGCCGTGTAGGTCACAGCAGGCACGGCTTGGGCCACGGGAGCAGCGGCCACGGAGCTGGCATAGCTGCCGGAGCTGGCGTAGCTGTTGCTGTTGGCATAGCTGCCGGAGTAGCCGCCAGTGTAGCCGCCAGTGTAGCCGCCATTATAGCCACCGGTGTAGCCGCCAGTGTAGCCGCTGGAGCGGTAGCTGGGCTGCTGTTCCACCACCTTGATGACCTTGATGACCTGCTCGCCACCGCCATAACCGCCGCCATAACCGCCGCCATAGCCGCCGCCATAGCCGCTAGCGTAGCCGCCACTGTAGCCACCACTGTAGCCGCCGCCGTTGCTGTAGCCGCCGCTGTAGACTGGCCGGCTCTGCTGCGTGTAATATCCCTGGCCGTAGCCGCCGTTGTAGCTGCCGCTGCCGTAACCGCCGCCGTAACCGCCGCTGCCGCTGGAGCCGAAGCCGCTGCCGCCGCCGCCGCCACCGCCGCCGATGCCGCCGCCGAGGGCCTTGAGGAGGGCGATCTTGGCGCCCAGGAGAGCCTGGGCGGGCGCTGAGAGCGCCAATAGGGCAACAACAATGCACACAAACAGCTTCATCTCGCTCGCACTTCGCTTCTCGGTCGCTCTCCTGCTGGCTCTTGCTTGGGTTGTGGGTGTGTGTGTGTGGTGCCTGGAGACTGGGCAAAACTCAACTGATGTTCCCCAACGCCGATCCGCACACATTTATAGGCCAACTGAGCCGCGATTTGGCCGCGACTGTGTGCGTGCGTGTGTGTGTGTGTGTGTCGTTCTAATAATATACATCTTTGGCTTCGACATCGACGGCGACGTCAGCAGCAACGGCGAACAGCGACAGCGACAGCGACAATCTGTTTGCTTAATTCATAAATAGTTACTTATGGGCCACACCGAAATGCCAAAAACTAAGGCGCGTCCCAAGCTAGCCATCCATCTATCCATCCGTCCATCTGTCCATCTATCTGTGTTTATCTAGCCATCCATCTGTACAGCATTTTGGCATATCTCTCCTCAGTCCGTCAGTCAGTCGGTCCGTCGGTCCGTCTGTCAACTCAACTACTTAACCATAAACTGAGATATTTTCTCACCTCTCTCGCGGGGCAAATAAACCTGCCGTTTGCCGCCAAAACGATTCGCAAGAAGCGCAGGTAATTCCCAAATTACCGCTACACTCAAAAAAAAAAAAAAAAGACACAAGTGTAAATAAAAAAAAATATTATATTTGCTTTTACACCACCAATAAAGCACAACCCATATCCAAAAATACTTATTTCTTTATTTGATTCAGAATTTGTTGTGTGCTGTTGGTTAGCAGGTTGAATAAAAAGTAAAAAAAAATATAATAAAATTTGTATTTACAAAATATATATGATATATTTAAATGTATTATTATTGTATATTTAATTTACTTCTGAGCCACAGTTAATTCAAAATATAACTAACAAAATGTCCGATAGTACTATTTCCTATATTTAATTTCGAATTTGTTGAATGCAGTTGCCAAAAAGCCTTTATTAATAAGTGCAAACCAAATACAATTAATTGAATTTCAAAAAAATATTTATTTATATTTTTTGTTCTTCCTTTTACTCAAAAATAAACCATAGCAAAATAAACAATGCCAAAAATCCTAATTTCTCTATTAATATAAGAATTCCGTTAAAGAATATGTAAGAAATATAAAAAGTACAAATAAAAGACATTACTAAATTTTATGAACACCAAATAAATAAAGAAGCATAAAATAAAGAGAACGCTATTGGTTGAAAGCTTTTAATAAAAAGGTTTGGCAGCCTTCATGATCTGCCCTCCATTAAGAAGATGTCAGAAATATAAAAAGTGCAAATAAAATAAGCTAAACTAACCAACCCATTTGTATTCCCACTGAACTGAAATAAAAAGGCACAAAATAAAGCTTTATTCGGCATTCAATTAAGACATATGCCCACAGTTTTGGAAGCATTCCTGTTTTATAATTAAAAAATAATAATAATAAGGCAAGTTTGTATTATTTTTGGAATCATTGTTATTTAATAATCTATTAAATTAATAATAACAACTACAATTTTGAGCAAGGTATTATATTTTTTTGCTCACGGTCTTGGAATTATTTTTGTTTTTCCGATGCAATCTCTAATATAAAACATCATACAAATAATAATAATAATTGCAAGCAATTTTTATTTTGTTTACGATACACACCAATTTATGTCAATTTATTATTATTCGTAAATTTTTATTTTCGACGCATCAAAAGAAATTAATTTCAGTAAAACTTTGAAATAATATTGCAGTGTATTCGTTACGCAGCAGTTAGGATTGGTCACATTAAATCAATGTTACAGCGTTTAGCCAATAAAACAATAAAATCGAATCTATGAATCAATAAAAACGAGTCATAAAAATAAGTCACAATAAAAGTTTCGCACTTGAGCCATTTCAGAGACATGGTTATTTTTTTGCTCAGTGTACGCGTGTATGGGTGCTGTTGTCTATATGTACTAGGCACATTCATTATACCATTGCTATAGGAAGCGCATGCATATTGAGGAGCCCAGAGACTCACACTGATACTCGTATTGTCATTCATTCAGTCAAGATCTTGTGCATGGCTACACGTAGCTACTGCCAATGACTATGCGTCTGTCTCTATCACTCTCACTCTCTCTGTCTCTGTCTCTGTCTCTGTGGATGGTAATGGAAATGGGAATATCTGTTGATGTGCTAACCGAGCGAGCAAATGCTGTACAAACAAATCCCAAGTCAACTTTAGGCCCAGCTCAAATCAAGTCGAGTCTGAAAACTGAAACTAGTCCCACGTCCGCATCATAAAGGGCGCGTTGCGTCTATTTGTTATGTTCCACTAGCTGAATAGCATTTTTCGCTGGCTCGTTTCTTTGGCCAGATCGTGTATGCAAATTGGACCAAAAGATTATATTACAACACATGCCGGCATCATATTTTCCACATTTTAACGATCTACATACAGGAACAGCAACTTGCTTCTTTTTACAATCCACAAAAGTTGGCCTATTTTCGACTTATCATACGAAGATCGTTTTATAAACATATTAATACCCTGCATGGAAATACAGTTTAATAACATTCATTTATTTTTTATTGGCATACAGTTATTCATGCTCTTAGTTATTATAGTTTATTTTCAATTCTAACATATTATTATTACTAAACTAAGTAATTTATGTAGAAAAAATTATTTTTTCTTATTTTCAACTCTGTCATATCAAATCAAATATTAAATACTAATTATAATTTAAATATAAAGTAATCTTCTGTCTCATTTCAAAAAAACTTTCTTTATTGGTATTTGCAAATTTCATGAGCATTGAGAAATAAATATTTACTTAAATATTGCTTAATATTGATGTTTATTTAAATGTATTATTTTAAATTTAAAAGGTTGTTTTACTTCCACCTAAAATGCTACATTTATTTTAAGTATGCATTTATTTGTTGATCTTGCCAATTTTGAAGACATTCCGAAATAAATATACATTCTTATCTCACTTAAAGTAAATGTTTATTTATAAAATTTGATAACTTTTTGTCAGTCTCAACTTAAGGGGACTCCCTCTCTTTCTAATTGCGTTGGAATTTAGAATCGCATAATGGTAAAATAGTTATTTCCTTGGCCCTCAAAAAACACCAAAAAAATATTCAAAATATTACAACACATTTTCATTACATTGTTTTTTTTTAATTATTAACTAATTATTTGTAAAGTTTCGAGTCTCAGCAAAAATGCCCATTAAAAGTCGCTAAAACTTGATATCGAGAATATTTAATTGCAAAAAGACAAATATAATAATAAAAATAATATATACAAGTATATATACTTATCGTTCACACTGCAATTAGCATCAAAATTCGCTTAGCGGTCACACTGAAGAAAATGCATAAAAAACACGTGATAATTATTCTGCTTCCCTTAATGCCTTTTTGGGGTGTGGTAGCTAAAGAATTTGTTTACAATGCTATTTTATACATATACAAATTCTATTTTGTATTGTTAGAAAATGATCTAAATATTTTTAAAATTATTTTTAAAAACGCTTAAAAACTCAGCAAGCTATAAGCATAGTTTTGTGGGTTTATTTTACATTTGCATTAACTACTCTTCAAAACGCAGCTCTCTTGGGTCCGTCATTGGCTGATTTGGCTTGGCAAATATGAAATCACAAACTAATTTACACATTTCCAGATTTCAGGTTTCGAATCTGTGGCTCGACAGTCAATTTGTAGCCAACTTGCGTACTACATTCTTTCTTGGGCCACCTATTTTAATGTGCGGGGCTTTGGGCTTTGGGCTTTGGGCTGTGGTTATGCCATTTTGGCACCTCATTACCATATGACTATTGTGAGCTAAGTGAATGTGTCCACAGCAGAGTGCCATTGCTCTGTACATGTGCATGCACATGTCTGCTGTCTTCTGTCTTCTGTCTGTTCACAACTCTCTCGCCGTACTCTCGGTTTCAATTTATCACCTGCCGCCGCCTTTTTTTTGAAGGTCAACAATCTGTGTTGGCTTTTGGTATGCGGTAATCTTACGATTGCGGGTATTATGAAATTTCACTCGACAAGTAGCCCAAAATAAACAATCGATACATCTCGCAATTTAATGCCTATTTTTAACTCCACTTCGTGCTGATTACAATTGTTCACCGCTTTTCAGTTGTCTAAATTGATTCAAGATATTTCTGGAATTAATTGCGGTACTTCTTTATACGCTTATTAGCTTGTAGAAAATTATCTAATATATTTTCAGTTGAAAATGTTTCAGTAAACACATTTATTGTAATACTTTCTTTTTACGCTTATTAGCTTGCTGAAAATAATTGAATATATTTTATTGAAATATTTCCCTCGAACACGTTCTAGTACGTTTCTTTGACTTAATTTATTTTATTTATTTAGTATTGAATGTCATTTAAGTTAAAAAAAAGAATAAACTAAATGTTGCTTGGCTTCAAATGAATGCAATAGATTTTAGTTATAGACTTTAATTTAATGCATTTCTTTAAATGTTTCCCTTACAATGATTGCGCCCCCTTTATTTTATTTTATTTTTTGACTTTTCTCAAACAATTAATAAAATTATATATTTTGTTCTTTAGCGAGTATTCTGAAATGTAAACAAACAATCCACAAATCTCACAATTTAAAGCCTATTCAATTGGAATTCAGGCAGTTATTATTGTATAGAACATGATTTAATACATTTCTGTTATATTTAGCCATTTTATTTTTTATGTTTTCATACATTTATTATGAAAATTGCCTATCGATAGAACTCGCAATTTAAAGCCAGTTATTAGCTCCAACAATTTTCTGTTGTGGAAAATTATTGAATGTATTATCTTAAATATTCCCTTTACAGTAAACACAATAGGTTTTTTTTTTGCGCTTAATTTATTTTATGTTTTATTACATTTCGTTTAAATTAGAAAAAAAAAGAAGTATTTCTGCCAACCGCTTGAGTACCGTGTCTACTGTGTACAGTGTAGTACAGTGTGCACTGCCTAGCACCAACCGCCGCCGCCGCCGAGAGCTGCAGGCGCACCGAAGCCGAGTCCAAAGCCGCCGCCGGCGCCGTAGCCAGCTCCAAAGCCATAACCAGCTGGCAGAGCTCCGCCACCGATGCCTCCAATGCCGCCAATGCCACCGATGCCTCCAATGCCTCCAATGCCTCCAATGCCGCCGAAACCGCCGGACAAACCGCCAACGTAGCCAGCGCCAGCAGCACCGCCAGCGATGACAGGCGTCGCCACCGAGGTGACGACTGGAGTGACGACAGCCGAGGTGGAAATCGCAGGAGCAGCGCCAACGAAGCCGCCACTGTAGCCACCGCCATAGCCGCCACTGTAGCCACCGCCATAGCCGCCACTGTAGCCACCGCTGTAGCCGCCGCCAGGCACCACCGACACCTTGATTACCTTGACCACATTCTCGTTGCCATAGCCATAACCGCCGCCATAACCGCCGCCATATCCTCCGCCATAGCCTCCGCCATATCCTCCGCCATATCCTCCGCCGTAGCCGCTGTAGGGATAGGCACCTCCATAGCCACCGCCTCCGGTGGCGCCGGCGCCCAGCACGAGGCCCAGCTTGCCGAAGGTGGCGGCGCCAGGTGCGATCGCCAGGGCTGCGATCGCGGCGAGTGCCAAAGTTATTCCATAGATCTGCATGTTGTTATCCCTTCTGCTCTTGAGTGCTGACTGCTGACTGCTGTTGGCCTCTTCGTTGACTGTTGAACTTTGTTGACCGCCAGCGCGTATTTATAGCCGATTCCCAGCGTTGCAACGGACAATGCCCAGTTATTGTTCTGGCCAGCCGAAAACGTGTGAATTGCTTGATGGGCAACCCAAAGCCAAACTGAAAACCTAAAGTACTGGAATTACTTCATGTCAAAGTCAACTTTACTTAGGAGTAATTGTGGTTTTTTGTACCCTTAGAACCGGAACCCTAGCACCATAAATACTTCACAATATGCTATATGGTATATAACATATTATATTCGGAGAATGCAGCGTTTGTAATTGCTAATGGCCGTTAAATGGAATTAACACTTTCGGTTTCAACCAGATTGTCATAGTTCATTTAAGCGTAGTACTCGCTACGAATATATAGTATATGGTGTGCATAATGGCATTCATATAGTATGATCGGGCATTATGCAAATACTTGATCAACTGAGCACACACTAAACAACTGAACTCCACTATCGGCTAATCACATTATCGCTTTGTGCTCAACTGACGCAAACATCTGTTCTCGCTGTCGAATTGAATAATTATTAT
Organism: Drosophila immigrans; assembly: GCA_963583835.1. Lineage (NCBI taxonomy): Eukaryota > Metazoa > Arthropoda > Insecta > Diptera > Drosophilidae > Drosophila > Drosophila immigrans. The sequence goes on along the minus strand of OY757144.1, from coordinate 16,065,774 downwards.
GATTGCACTTAATTGATCGCCGATATATTTTATTGCATTGGCAGGAAGTTAAGCGCTTAGGTTGTAATTTTATTTTGACGATCATTGCAAATACATTTTTAAATTGTTTTATTATTATTAACTGGTCAGCTTGCATTCTAATAAATGTAAACATATTTATTATTTTATTTTGGCGATCATTGAAATTTATTTATTAAATTGTAAATAAAATTGTAACTAACCAGCTTGCATTTCTAATAAATGTAAGCATAAGAACTACAATAAATATGAAAAGTTTGTTGTTGGTTTACGATAAACTTATACCTAAATACTTATTATATTTATTCTATCCTAAAATTTGGTAGCTGGCTCACAAAACAACTATGATTTTATACAAAATGATTGTATTTGTTGTTTATCTTTTAAGCTTTTATTGTTGTGTAAAAAATGTCACTTTAGCTCACATGAAATTATGAAACAAATGTATTTACTTTTTTTGGGTATCCGTTGAACTTTTAATTTACCCATTTTCCCATGCAATGTTTTAATTGAATCTGGATGTGTTTATTTCATCATTTTTGTTCGCCGGCCGATCTTCGATGCAACAAATTTCTTTGAATGTTTACCATCATCATAGCTGCAGAAATATCAGTCAAACAGGTGGGATGCAAAACTGTCTGATGATTTTTATTATTGACTTTGAGAATATTTTGAGACTTGTATAGTTTTACTGGCGGATAAAAATAAAATAAATACTTTCAACAGTTCTAACTAGTTGAAAAAAAAGTTGGTTTAAACAAAATGCTTCACAAACATCTTTATGTACATATATGTTTAAATGTATGTATAGCTGTAGTTATAAAAAAACAGCAAATAAAAATGAATTAACAAAGCAATGTTTTCATTTGGCTATGTAAAATAAACTACAAATAAAATAACTACTAATGAAAAAGAAAGTAAGGTAAGTATTAAGAGTTTTGCAAGCAGAAATATGTTACCGAAAATGATTGCATACTTTTAGGCCGCAACTCTTAATTAAAAAATGTAATTTGTCCAGCAATTTTTTTCGACTTCGCAACGAAAAATTGCAAGTCCAAAAATTAAAAAATGTTGCATACTTTTATCGACGGAATATAAATTTTTGTTGACAAATTTAAAATGTGTTTATCTCGGAAACTACAACGACAATTTAGATATTCTTTGGCCGATCGATAGCCATAATAAAAACGTTTAAAAATAACTGTAGTTTGTCATTAAAAAAATAAAGAATATACGAAAAAAACAAACATGAATTTTTCGAAAAAATCTACAAGGGGTAGGCATGGAAAATTGGGCAAAAATTCAAAAATCCCCCGTAACTTCGTCATTTGAAGGACGATCATGATGTCCTTTGGCATGAAGATGGTGCTAGATGCACGAAGGACGAAAATGATACCCGAAGGACGAATATCCTTACAACAACAAAGTTAGAAGGACTTTTTTGCTGAGAGAAAACATGCTCTAACTCGGCCATATCCTTGCAGATCCTTATGAGTCCTGTGGCAATCAACTCGTCTCAACAAGGACTATCAACTGGCCAAAGGACATTTTGATCGTCCTTTTGGTTCCCGAGATATTCATGATTTTCTCATTTTGTTTCGACTCCTTGCATTTTTTTTCGACTCCGCAGCGAAAAATTTGCAAGTCCAAAAATTAAAAAATGTTGCATACTTTTATCGACGGAATATAAATTTTTGTTGACAAATTTAAAATGTGTTTATCTCGGAAACTACAACGACAATTTAGATATTCTTTGGCCGATCGATAGCCATAATAAATACGTTTAAAAATAACTGTAGTTTGTCATTAAAAAAATAAAGAATATACGAAAAAAACAAACATGAATTTTTCGAAAAAATCGACAAGGGGTAGGCATGGAAAATTGGGCAAAAATTCAAAAATCCTTCGTAACTTCGTCATTTGAAGGACGATCATGATGTCCTTTGGCATGAAGATGGTGATAGATGCACGAAGGACGAAAATGATACCCGAAGGACGAATATCCTTACAACAACAAAGTTAGAAGGACTTTTTTGCTGAGAGAAAACATGCTCTAACTCGGCCATATCCTTGCAGATCCTTATGAGTCCTGTGGCAATCAACTCGTCTCAACAAGGACTATCAACTGGCCAAAGGACATTTTGATCGTCCTTTTGGTTCCCGAGATATTCATGATTTTCTCATTTTGTTTCGACTCCTTGCATTTTTTTTCGACTCCGCAGCGAAAAATTTGCAAGTCCAAAAATTAAAAAATGTTGCATACTTTTATCGACGGAATATAAATTTTTGTTGACAAATTTAAAATGTGTTTATCTCGGAAACTACAACGACAATTTAGATATTCTTTGGCCGATCGATAGCCATAATAAATACGTTTAAAAATAACTGTAGTTTGTCATTAAAAAAATAAAGAATATACGAAAAAAACAAACATGAATTTTTCGAAAAAATCTACAAGGGGTAGGCATGGAAAATTGGGCAAAAATTCAAAAATCCCCCGTAACTTCGTCATTTGAAGGACGATCATGATGTCCTTTGGCATGAAGATGGTGCTAGATGCACGAAGGACGAAAATGATACCCGAAGGACGAATATCCTTACAACAACAAAGTTAGAAGGACTTTTTTGCTGAGAGAAAACATGCTCTAACTCGGCCATATCCTTGCAGATCCTTATGAGTCCTGTGGCAATCAACTCGTCTCAACAAGGACTATCAACTGGCCAAAGGACATTTTGATCGTCCTTTTGGTTCCCGAGATATTCATGATTTTCTCATTTTGTTTCGACTCCTTGCATTTTTTTTCGACTCCGCAGCGAAAAATTTGCAAGTCCAAAAATTAAAAAATGTTGCATACTTTTATCGACGGAATATAAATTTTTGTTGACAAATTTAAAATGTGTTTATCTCGGAAACTACAACGACAATTTAGATATTCTTTGGCCGATCGATAGCCATAATAAATACGTTTAAAAATAACTGTAGTTTGTCATTAAAAAAATAAAGAATATACGAAAAAAACAAACATGAATTTTTCGAAAAAATCTACAAGGGGTAGGCATGGAAAATTGGGCAAAAATTTAAAAATCCCCCGTAACTTCGTCATTTGAAGGACGATCATGATGTCCTTTGGCATGAAGATGGTGCTAGATGAACGAAGGACGAAAATGATACCCGAAGGACGAATATCCTTACAACAACAAAGTTAGAAGGACTTTTTTGCTGAGAGAAAACATGCTCTAACTCGGCCATATCCTTGCAGATCCTTATGAGTCCTGTGGCAATCAACTCGTCTCAACAAGGACTATCAACTGGCCAAAGGACATTTTGATCGTCCTTTTGGTTCCCGAGATATTCATGATTTTCTCATTTTGTTTCGACTCCTTGCATTTTTTTTCGACTCCGCAGCGAAAAATTTGCAAGTCCAAAAATTAAAAAATGTTGCATACTTTTATCGACGGAATATAAATTTTTGTTGACAAATTTAAAATGTGTTTATCTCGGAAACTACAACGACAATTTAGATATTCTTTGGCCGATCGATAGCCATAATAAATACGTTTAAAAATAACTGTAGTTTGTCATTAAAAAAATAAAGAATATACGAAAAAAACAAACATGAATTTTTCGAAAAAATCGACAAGGGGTAGGCATGGAAAATTGGGCAAAAATTCAAAAATCCCCCGTAACTTCGTCATTTGAAGGACGATCATGATGTCCTTTGGCATGAAGATGGTGCTAGATGCACGAAGGACGAATATCCTTACAACAACAAAGTTAGAAGGACTTTTTTGCTGAGAGAAAACATGCTCTAACTCGGCCATATCCTTGCAGATCCTTATGAGTCCTGTGGCAATCAACTCGTCTCAACAAGGACTATCAACTGGCCAAAGGACATTTTGATCGTCCTTTTGGTTCCCGAGATATTCATGATTTTCTCATTTTGTTTCGACTCCTTGAATTTTTTTATGACTCCGCAGCGAAAAATTTGCAAGTCCAAAAATTAAAAAATGTTGCATACTTTTATCGACGGAATATAAATTTTTGTTGACAAATTTAAAATGTGTTTATCTCGGAAACTACAACGACAATTTAGATATTCTTTGGCCGATCGATAGCCATAATAAATACGTTTAAAAATAACTGTAGTTTGTCATTAAAAAAATAAAGAATATACGAAAAAAACAAACATGAATTTTTCGAAAAAATCGACAAGGGGTAGGCATGGAAAATTGGGCAAAAATTCAAAAATCCTTCGTAACTTCGTCATTTGAAGGACGATCATGATGTCCTTTGGCATGAAGATGGTGCTAGATGAACGAAGGACGAAAATGATACCCGAAGGACGAATATCCTTACAACAACAAAGTTAGAAGGACTTTTTTGCTGAGAGAAAACATGCTCTAACTCGGCCATATCCTTGCAGATCCTTATGAGTCCTGTGGCAATCAACTCGTCTCAACAAGGACTATCAACTGGCCAAAGGACATTTTGATCGTCCTTTTGGTTCCCGAGATATTCATGATTTTCTCATTTTGTTTCGACTCCTTGCATTTTTTTTCGACTCCGCAGCGAAAAATTTGCAAGTCCAAAAATTAAAAAATGTTGCATACTTTTATCGACGGAATATAAATTTTTGTTGACAAATTTAAAATGTGTTTATCTCGGAAACTACAACGACAATTTAGATATTCTTTGGCCGATCGATAGCCATAATAAATACGTTTAAAAATAACTGTAGTTTGTCATTAAAAAAATAAAGAATATACGAAAAAAACAAACATGAATTTTTCGAAAAAATCGACAAGGGGTAGGCATGGAAAATTGGGCAAAAATTCAAAAATCCCCCGTAACTTCGTCATTTGAAGGACGATCATGATGTCCTTTGGCATGAAGATGGTGCTAGATGCACGAAGGACGAATATCCTTACAACAACAAAGTTAGAAGGACTTTTTTGCTGAGAGAAAACATGCTCTAACTCGGCCATATCCTTGCAGATCCTTATCAGTCCTGTGGCAATCAACTCGTCTCAACAAGGACTATCAACTGGCCAAAGGACATTTTGATCGTCCTTTTGGTTCCCGAGATATTCATGATTTTCTCATTTTGTTTCGACTCCTTGAATTTTTTTATGACTCCGCAGCGAAAAATTTGCAAGTCCAAAAATTAAAAAATGTTGCATACTTTTATCGACGGAATATAAATTTTTGTTGACAAATTTAAAATGTGTTTATCTCGGAAACTACAACGACAATTTAGATATTCTTTGGCCGATCGATAGCCATAATAAATACGTTTAAAAATAACTGTAGTTTGTCATTAAAAAAATAAAGAATATACGAAAAAAACAAACATGAATTTTTCGAAAAAATCGACAAGGGGTAGGCATGGAAAATTGGGCAAAAATTCAAAAATCCTTCGTAACTTCGTCATTTGAAGGACGATCATGATGTCCTTTGGCATGAAGATGGTGCTAGATGAACGAAGGACGAAAATGATACCCGAAGGACGAATATCCTTACAACAACAAAGTTAGAAGGACTTTTTTGCTGAGAGAAAACATGCTCTAACTCGGCCATATCCTTGCAGATCCTTATGAGTCCTGTGGCAATCAACTCGTCTCAACAAGGACTATCAACTGGCCAAAGGACATTTTGATCATCCTTTTGGTTCCCGAGATATTCATGATTTTCTCATTTTGTTTCGACTCCTTGCATTTTTTTTCGACTCCGCAGCGAAAAATTTGCAAGTCCAAAAATTAAAAAATGTTGCATACTTTTATCGACGGAATATAAATTTTTGTTGACAAATTTAAAATGTGTTTATTTTGGAAACTACAACGACAATTTAGATATTCTTTGGCCGATCGATAGCCATAATAAATACGTTTAAAAATAACTGTAGTTTGTCATTAAAAAAATAAAGAATATACGAAAAAAACAAACATGAATTTTTCGAAAAAATCTACAAGGGGGTAGGCATGGAAAATTGGGCAAAAATTCAAAAATCCTTCGTAACTTCGTCATTTGAAGGACGATCATGATGTCCTTTGGCATGAAGATGGTGCTAGATGAACGAAGGACGAAAATGATACCCGAAGGACGAATATCCTTACAACAACAAAGTTAGAAGGACTTTTTTGCTGAGAGAAAACATGCTCTAACTCGGCCATATCCTTGCAGATCCTTATGAGTCCTGTGGCAATCAACTCGTCTCAACAAGGACTATCAACTGGCCAAAGGACATTTTGATCGTCCTTTTGGTTCCCGAGATATTCATGATTTTCTCATTTTGTTTCGACTCCTTGCATTTTTTTTCGACTCCGCAGCGAAAAATTTGCAAGTCCAAAAATTAAAAAATGTTGCATACTTTTATCGACGGAATATAAATTTTTGTTGACAAATTTAAAATGTGTTTATTTTGGAAACTACAACGACAATTTAGATATTCTTTGGCCGATCGATAGCCATAATAAATACGTTTAAAAATAACTGTAGTTTGTCATTAAAAAAATAAAGAATATACGAAAAAAACAAACATGAATTTTTCGAAAAAATCTACAAGGGGGTAGGCATGGAAAATTGGGCAAAAATTCAAAAATCCTTCGTAACTTCGTCATTTGAAGGACGATCAGGATGTCCTTTGGCATGAAGATGGGGCTGGATGCATGATGGAAGACAATGTTACCCGAAGGACGAATATCCTTACAACAACAAAGTTAGAAGGACTTTTTTGCTGAGAGAAAACATGCTCTAACTCGGCCATATCCTTGCAGATCCTTATGAGTCCTGTGGCAATCAACTCGTCTCAACAAGGACTATCAACTGGCCAAAGGACATTTTGATCGTCCTTTTGGTTCCCGAGATATTCATGATTTTCTCATTTTGTTTCGACTCCTTGCATTTTTTTTCGACTCCGCAGCGAAAAATTTGCAAGTCCAAAAATTAAAAAATGTTGCATACTTTTATCGACGGAATATAAATTTTTGTTGACAAATTTAAAATGTGTTTATCTCGGAAACTACAACGACAATTTAGATATTCTTTGGCCGATCGATAGCCATAATAAAAACGTTTAAAAATAACTGTAGTTTGTCATTAAAAAAATAAAGAATATACGAAAAAAACAAACATGAATTTTTCGAAAAAATCTACAAGGGGTAGGCATGGAAAATTGGGCAAAAATTCAAAAATCCCCCGTAACTTCGTCATTTGAAGGACGATCATGATGTCCTTTGGCATGAAGATGGTGCTAGATGCACGAAGGACGAAAATGATACCCGAAGGACTAATATCCTTACAACAACAAAGTTAGAAGGACTTTTTTGCTGAGAGAAAACATGCTCTAACTCGGCCATATCCTTGCAGATCCTTATGAGTCCTGTGGCAATCAACTCGTCTCAACAAGGACTATCAACTGGCCAAAGGACATTTTGATCGTCCTTTTGGTTCCCGAGATATTCATGATTTTCTCATTTTGTTTCGACTCCTTGCATTTTTTTTCGACTCCGCAGCGAAAAATTTGCAAGTCCAAAAATTAAAAAATGTTGCATACTTTTATCGACGGAATATAAATTTTTGTTGACAAATTTAAAATGTGTTTATCTCGGAAACTACAACGACAATTTAGATATTCTTTGGCCGATCGATAGCCATAATAAATACGTTTAAAAATAACTGTAGTTTGTCATTAAAAAAATAAAGAATATACGAAAAAAACAAACATGAATTTTTCGAAAAAATCTACAAGGGGTAGGCATGGAAAATTGGGCAAAAATTCAAAAATCCCCCGTAACTTCGTCATTTGAAGGACGATCATGATGTCCTTTGGCATGAAGATGGGGCTGGATGCATGATGGAAGACAATGTTACCCGAAGGACGAATATCCTTACAACAACAAAGTTAGAAGGACTTTTTTGCTGAGAGAAAACATGCTCTAACTCGGCCATATCCTTGCAGATCCTTATGAGTCCTGTGGCAATCAACTCGTCTTAACAAGGACTATCAACTGGCCAAAGGCCATTTTGATCGTCCTTTTGGTTCCCGAGATATTCATGATTTTCTCATTTTGTTTCGACTCCTTGCATTTTTTTTCGACTCCGCAGCGAAAAATTTGCAAGTCCAAAAATTAAAAAATGTTGCATACTTTTATCGACGGAATATAAATTTTTGTTGACAAATTTAAAATGTGTTTATCTCGGAAACTACAACGACAATTTAGATATTCTTTGGCCGATCGATAGCCATAATAAATACGTTTAAAAATAACTGTAGTTTGTCATTAAAAAAATAAAGAATATACGAAAAAAACAAACATGAATTTTTCGAAAAAATCTACAAGGGGTAGGCATGGAAAATTGGGCAAAAATTCAAAAATCCTTCGTAACTTCGTCATTTGAAGGACGATCAGGATGTCCTTTGGCATGAAGATGGGGCTGGATGCATGATGGAAGACAATGTTACCCAAAGGACGAATATCCTTACAACAACAAAGTTAGAAGGACTTTTTTGCTGAGAGAAAACATGCTCTAACTCGGCCATATCCTTGCAGATCCTTATGAGTCCTGTGGCAATCAACTCGTCTCAACAAGGACTATCAACTGGCCAAAGGACATTTTGATCGTCCTTTTGGTTCCCGAGATATTCATGATTTTCTCATTTTGTTTCGACTCCTTGCATTTTTTTTCGACTCCGCAGCGAAAAATTTGCAAGTCCAAAAATTAAAAAATGTTGCATACTTTTATCGACGGAATATACATTTTTGTTGACAAATTTAAAATGTGTTTATCTCGGAAACTACAACGACAATTTAGATATTCTTTGGCCGATCGATAGCCATAATAAATACGTTTAAAAATAACTGTAGTTTGTCATTAAAAAAATAAAGAATATACGAAAAAAACAAACATGAATTTTTCGAAAAAATCTACAAGGGGTAGGCATGGAAAATTGGGCAAAAATTCAAAAATCCTTCGTAACTTCGTCATTTGAAGGACGATCATGATGTCCTTTGGCATGAAGATGGTGCTAGATGCACGAAGGACGAAAATGATACCCGAAGGACTAATATCCTTACAACAACAAAGTTAGAAGGACTTTTTTGCTGGGAGAAAACATGCTCTAACTCGGCCATATCCTTGCAGATCCTTATGAGTCCTGTGGCAATCAACTCGTCTCAACAAGGACTATCAACTGGCCAAAGGACATTTTGATCGTCCTTTTGGTTCCCGAGATATTCATGATTTTCTCATTTTGTTTCGACTCCTTGCATTTTTTTTCGACTCCGCAGCGAAAAATTTGCAAGTCCAAAAATTAAAAAATGTTGCATACTTTTATCGACGGAATATACATTTTTGTTGACAAATTTAAAATGTGTTTATCTCGGAAACTACAACGACAATTTAGATATTCTTTGGCCGATCGATAGCCATAATAAATACGTTTAAAAATAACTGTAGTTTGTCATTAAAAAAATAAAGAATATACGAAAAAAACAAACATGAATTTTTCGAAAAAATCTACAAGGGGTAGGCATGGAAAATTGGGCAAAAATTCAAAAATCCCCCGTAACTTCGTCATTTGAAGGACGATCATGATGTCCTTTGGCATGAAGATGGGGCTGGATGCATGATGGAAGACAATGTTACCCGAAGGACGAATATCCTTACAACAACAAAGTTAGAAGGACTTTTTTGCTGAGAGAAAACATGCTCTAACTCGGCCATATCCTTGCAGATCCTTATGAGTCCTGTGGCAATCAACTCGTCTCAACAAGGACTATCAACTGGCCAAAGGGCATTTTGATCGTCCTTTTGGTTCCCGAGATATTCATGATTTTCTCATTTTGTTTCGACTCCTTGCATTTTTTTTCGACTCCGCAGCGAAAAATTTGCAAGTCCAAAAATTAAAAAATGTTGCATACTTTTATTGACGGAATATAAATTTTTGTTGACAAATTTAAAATGTGTTTATCTCGGAAACTACAACGACAATTTAGATATTCTTTGGCCGATCGATAGCCATAATAAATACATTTAAAAATAACTGTAGTTTGTCATTAAAAAAATAAAGAATATACGAAAAAAATGAACATGAATTTTTCGAAAAAATCTACAAGGGGTAGGCATGGAAAATTGGGCAAAAATTCAAAAATCCCCCGTAACTTCATCATTTGAAGGACGATCATGATGTCCTTTGGCATGAAGATGGTGCTAGATGCACGAAGGACGAAAATGATACCCGAAGGACGAATATCCTTACAACAACAAAGTTAGAAGGACTTTTTTGCTGAGAGAAAACATGCTCTAACTCGGCCATATCCTTGCTGATCCTTACGAGTCCTGCGTCAATCAACTCGTCTTAACAAGGACTATCAACTGGCCAAAGGACATTTTGATCGTCCTTTTGGTTCCCGAGATATTCATGATTTTCTCATTTTGTTTCGACTCCTTGCATTTTTTTTCGACTCCGCAGCGAAAAATTTGCAAGTCCAAAAATTAAAAAATGTTGCATACTTTTATCGACGGAATATAAATGTTTGTTGACAAATTTAAAATGTGTTTATCTCGGAAACTACAACGACAATTTAGATATTCTTTGGCCGATCGATAGCCATAATAAATACATTTAAAAATAACTGTAGTTTGTCATTAAAAAAATAAAGAATATACGAAAAAAATGAACATGAATTTTTCGAAAAAATCTACAAGGGGTAGGCATGGAAAATTGGGCAAAAATTCAAAAATCCCCCGTAACTTCGTCATTTGAAGGACGATCATGATGTCCTTTGGCATGAAGATGGTGATAGATGCACGAAGGACGAAAATGATACCCGAAGGACGAATATCCTTACAACAACAAAGTTAGAAGGACTTTTTTGCTGAGAGAAAACATGCTCTAACTCGGCCATATCCTTGCAGATCCTTATGAGTCCTGTGGCAATCAACTCGTCTCAACAAGGACTATCAACTGGCCAAAGGACATTTTGATCGTCCTTTTGGTTCCCGAGATATTCATGATTTTCTCATTTTGTTTCGACTCCTTGCATTTTTTTTCGACTCCGCAGCGAAAAATTTGCAAGTCCAAAAATTAAAAAATGTTGCATACTTTTATCGACGGAATATAAATTTTTGTTGACAAATTTAAAATGTGTTTATCTCGGAAACTACAACGACAATTTAGATATTCTTTGGCCGATCGATAGCCATAATAAATACGTTTAAAAATAACTGTAGTTTGTCATTAAAAAAATAAAGAATATACGAAAAAAACGAACATGAATTTTTCGAAAAAATCTACAAGGGGTAGACATGGAAAATTGGGCAAAAATTCAAAAATCCCCCGTAACTTCGTCATTTGAAGGACGATCATGATGTCCTTTGGCATGAAGATGGGGCTGGATGCATGATGGAAGACAATGTTACCCGAAGGACGAATATCCTTACAACAACAAAGTTAGAAGGACTTTTTTGCTGAGAGAAAACATGCTCTAACTCGGCCATATCCTTGCAGATCCTTATGAGTCCTGTGGCAATCAACTCGTCTCAACAAGGACTATCAACTGGCCAAAGGGCATTTTGATCGTCCTTTTGGTTCCCGAGATATTCATGATTTTCTCATTTTGTTTCGACTCCTTGCATTTTTTTTCGACTCCGCAGCGAAAAATTTGCAAGTCCAAAAATTAAAAAATGTTGCATACTTTTATTGACGGAATATAAATTTTTGTTGACAAATTTAAAATGTGTTTATCTCGGAAACTACAACGACAATTTAGATATTCTTTGGCCGATCGATAGCCATAATAAATACATTTAAAAATAACTGTAGTTTGTCATTAAAAAAATAAAGAATATACGAAAAAAATGAACATGAATTTTTCGAAAAAATCTACAAGGGGTAGGCATGGAAAATTGGGCAAAAATTCAAAAATCCCCCGTAACTTCATCATTTGAAGGACGATCATGATGTCCTTTGGCATGAAGATGGTGCTAGATGCACGAAGGACGAAAATGATACCCGAAGGACGAATATCCTTACAACAACAAAGTTAGAAGGACTTTTTTGCTGAGAGAAAACATGCTCTAACTCGGCCATATCCTTGCTGATCCTTACGAGTCCTGCGTCAATCAACTCGTCTTAACAAGGACTATCAACTGGCCAAAGGACATTTTGATCGTCCTTTTGGTTCCCGAGATATTCATGATTTTCTCATTTTGTTTCGACTCCTTGCATTTTTTTTCGACTCCGCAGCGAAAAATTTGCAAGTCCAAAAATTAAAAAATGTTGCATACTTTTATCGACGGAATATAAATGTTTGACAAATTTAAAATGTGTTTATCTCGGAAACTACAACGACAATTTAGATATTCTTTGGCCGATCGATAGCCATAATAAATACATTTAAAAATAACTGTAGTTTGTCATTAAAAAAATAAAGAATATACGAAAAAAATGAACATGAATTTTTCGAAAAAATCTACAAGGGGTAGGCATGGAAAATTGGGCAAAAATTCAAAAATCCCCCGTAACTTCGTCATTTGAAGGACGATCATGATGTCCTTTGGCATGAAGATGGTGATAGATGCACGAAGGACGAAAATGATACCCGAAGGACGAATATCCTTACAACAACAAAGTTAGAAGGACTTTTTTGCTGAGAGAAAACATGCTCTAACTCGGCCATATCCTTGCAGATCCTTATGAGTCCTGTGGCAATCAACTCGTCTCAACAAGGACTATCAACTGGCCAAAGGACATTTTGATCGTCCTTTTGGTTCCCGAGATATTCATGATTCAAAATTGAATTCAATTCAAATTTCAAAAGTATTAAATTCTTGATTTATTTTATTATTTATAATTCGCATTGTGTGAAATCCATGCCTCTTCGACAATAGGTTTTTTGTTGCTCCTGCTTCGCATTTTAATCCCCTAGGAATCCTGTAAACCAACAATTTGAAATAAAAGATCGTGGGTGTATGTTTTGCATTATTATCTTTATTATATATTAATTGCCTTGCTGTTTATGTTATTTAATTATTTAAATTACTTGTATAATTTACAAAGTACACACAGTATACACAACAAAAAAAATGTAAAAAAAAAAAGGAAAACAATGAAAAAACAATTGAGAACGTGACAGCCGCAAATGTGATAGTTGCAATTGTGCCCTCTCTCTCTCTTTCTCTCTTCTTCCTTCTCTCTCTTTCTCGCCTCTGTCTGTCTCATTTGCTAACTGTTGACATTTCTTCTATGCAGACACTCTTTGAGTATCCTCGTTTTGACTGTACTATATAACTGAATGAAAATACATACATACATATATATGCATATATAATATATATGTTTGTTTTTGTTATATGTATATTGGTTAAACAACATGATTGGACATTAATTAAATTTGGTATAAAAATCTAAAACAATGTTTTTGTTACAATTTGCTTGTTTTCGGTTTCGGTTTCAGTTACAATTGCATATATATATATATATATATAGTACATACATATATGTCGTTCGCATAAGTATTTTTTAATGTTCGCTTCAATTTCAATTTCAATTTCAATTCATTAATATTATTCATATTTGTTAGCAAAAAACACTTACAATAAATACTTCCTCTAATCGCCTATTAATTCTCGTCGTCGTTTCGCTTGGTTTAGTTTACGCTTCTTCTTTTCATCATATATTTATTAAAATATTCCTTAATGTTGTGTTGCACACGTGCACATGGATTATACAGAGCTGGGTATTCTGGTAGGTTGTTGGGTCGATTTGTTGTTCCCCTTTCTTGGGCCCTTCAGCTGCGTCCTTTGTGCGTGTGTGTGTGTGTGTGTGTTCTGCAACAGCATCCATAATATCTTGCTAGCTTTCTTACAATCATTAATTCTATTCAATTTGTTGCATTTCTCCTCGATTCATTTGCCTTGTTTTGTTGTTTTAACTGTTTTGCAAACTAAAATACAAAATCGCTATCGTTCGACTCCCGGTTTTCAATTCAATATTAGCTACTTTTTGGGGGCAGGGCAGGAGGGGGGAGAAACAAAAAAAATTGGTAACTGGGTTCTGGAGACCAGCAAAGCGAAGCGAAATAAATCCTAGTTCTGACTTAAAAACATAACAACAAACAAAGTATTATTCTGTATAAATGATATAAGTACGGGCCACAGTACATGTTTTTAGTGTGTGTGTGTGTGTTTCTCGATTTGTGGTTTTTGCTTTCGTTCGTTTGTAGCTAAATGCTGGGCTGAAACAGGTTGGGCCTTAACATAATACATGGTTACACATATACATACTTTAGACATACGTTACATAAATACATAAATATACATACATAGACTTATGTACAATTACATACAAGTTAAGAACTGTGTGTGGACGATATTAGAGACGGACGACACAAAAGCCGACGAAAACATGAAAACATAAAATAAATCACGACCAACATTGACTGCTAATATAATCTTAGCACCAACTCCAGTCGTTAGTTAAATATATCTATATATATATATATATATATGTGTGTGTGTGTGTGTGTGTGTGTGTTTGGGTGTGTATATACGCTATATATATTGTTGATACATAGTTTCGGGTTCGTACAATTGATTAGGTTACATGTACATTACGTTTGCTCGACGATTGTGTGTTTTTTGTTTTTCTCGTTCCTGGTTCGGAGTCTAACTTAGATTTGTTAGCGTAATTATTTATATATATTGACAATATAAAAGCACATCGAGTTTCCCGTGTCTAATGCGTAAAAAAGACTAAAATGAACGCTTACAAATATCTCGTGTTCGTGTTCGTGTTCTCGTTCTCCTCGATCTCTAATGCCAAGTTAAAAACAAAATCTACGCAACTAAAATTAAATGTATATAAAAAAAAAATATAGATTGTAATGTAAATAAAATAATAATAAACAACAATGCGCATGCGATTGGATGCGATTGGATTAACTTAAACGGCGAGGATTACTATATACAAAACTTGGGCATGGGGCATGATTGACCGATCGATCGATTGACTGACTGACTGATTGACTGACTGACTCTCTGACTGACTCAGAAGAACGTGGAGAACTTGCGCTTGTTTGGCATCTTGCTGCTGCTGCTGCTGCTGTTGAGGTGACTCTGATTGATGCCGTTGCTCTGCTTGCCGCTCAGCATGGGCATCGTCATCGTCATGGGCATCGTCATCGTCATGGGCATCGGCATGGGAACGGGCACCGAAGCGTACGCCGCCGGCTCCACAACATCCGTTGAGTAGTGAACTTGTTGCTGCTGCTGCTGCTGCTGGGCGTAGACTGTGACTCCAACTGCCGATGCCGATGCCGCGGCCGCTGCTGCTGCTGCTGCTGAGGCGGGTGGCATTAGGACGACGGGCACAACCACGGGTTATACAGAGATCTCGTAGTTCATGTCGTAGATGCTGGCGCGATCCGGAGTGCCGCTGGCCGCATTCTGTGCCGCTGCCGCCGCCGCTGCACTGCGTCCCACGGCCGCCGCTGCCGCCGCCGCGGCGGCATTCTGCTGCGCCAGGCTGCTTGCCACGACGCCGCTCGGCAAGCCGCCGTTGTTGCGTGCCATATTGGCAGCCGCAGCCGCGGCGGCTGCGGCGGCGGCAACTGCCACCTGCTGCTGCTGCTGCTGCTCGAGCGTCTGCATCTCCATGGAGTCGGTCATCTCGAGGGCGCGCACAAAGCTCATGGGTCGCGTCGGCGTCTGCTTGCGCTTGATCTGCGGCGATGGCTGCGGCTGCAACGCGCCCGCCGCCCCGCTCACGCTCACGCCGCCCAGCGGATTGGGCGGAAACACGGCGACGCCGCCGCGCAACTGCGGCTGATAGCCGCCGCCGCCCGAGTTGCCGCTGTTGCCGGCATTGTTGCCGGCAGCCGTAGACGCCGCGTTCACGTTGGCAATGCTGCCGCTGCTGCCCGAAGCGCCGGTGGCGCCGCCGCCATAGCGCAGAATATAGGTTTGGGCAGCGCTCGTCTGTGGCATGGTCGTGGGGCTTGTGGGATTCGAGCGATGATATGAGGCAGCAGCGGCTGCCGCAGCGGCTGCCGCCACCGCCGCCTGCTGCTGCTGGTTGGCGTAGTCCTGCAGGCGCGAGTGCGTCATGATCAGCGGATGGCCGCCGCCGCCGCCACCGCCGCCACCAGCCGTGATGTACTGGCCGCTGCTGCTTGGCAGTGTGCCCGCACTACTGCCAATGCTCACCGAGGCTGGCACGCCGCCGCCGCCGCCGCCGCCCGTTGAACTGAATCCTGGCGAGGTGTCCTTCCACATGTAGACGCCGCGCTGCGGACTGCCGGCCAGCTCGCGTATGTTGTCCACGGTGTTGTTGGAGCGCGCGTACGACAGCTCGTTGCCGCCGGCGCCCTGGCGCACCAGCTCGCCCTCGGAGAGGAAGCGACGCTGCGGACTGCCGCCGTACGCGGCCTGCGCCAGCGACTGCTGCTGCTGCTGCAGCGCTGCAAACGAGAGAGAGCGAGAGAGAGAGAGAGTCAGTTTCAATGGAATGCAAGAGCGGAAAATACGTTTAAGATTTTTTATGGGTAGCAACTAATTTAGTATGTAATATGTAATCACACTTTCATATTTATTTATTTGCTTCAATTATTTATATTGCCTATTTTTAAAAATAACTAAATTATGATGAGCAGCTTAAAAAATGTCTTGATTTTAAATACTACTGTTGCATATAATTCTATGTCACTAATTTATATTTATTTTGTTTAAACAGTATTTTGTCATCTGCTTCACATTAAAGCGAACTACTGAAACAATTAATGCTATTTAATTGAATTAAGTTTTTTGAATTTGTGGAATATTTGCCCAATATTTTGTACCAGCTAAGAACATTATAGACTAAGCATTTTTTCATTTTTTTTTTTAATGAATTTATAGTAAGCACTTTACCAACTTTTTTAAATAGAACATAATTGTGTGCATAAATTTGCACAACAAATTATTAAATGTCTAACAAATATATATATTTCTTTACACAATTTGTTTCCCTTTTATATTCATGAACTATAGTACATACATATTTATAATGTGTATTGTAGTTATTTTCCGCAAACATTTAAATAGTACTGAATGCATACAACTGAATAAAAGTTATAATTTGCACTTGCAAAATATTAGTGATGAGTCCCTTACTTTTACATTATATATAAATGTATTTCATATTTTTGTAGACAAGAATAAAATGTTGATAATCAGATTTTAACAAATAAGATAAGAATAAGTCCTGGACGCTAGAGCACTTTTTAAATTAACTTAGCTGTTGTATTCTAGTGTATTATAGCTTAATTTGTAAAAGACAAATAAATAAATGAAGAAATGAAATGATAAACAGCTTACACATGTTTTTTAATACAATTCCTAAAATTCCTCACTTTGCATATTTTGTGTAAATTTGCATATTAATATTTATTAAGCTGCTATTTTGATTTCGTTAATGAAATGATTAACTTGTTTAGTGAATAATAACTAATGTATTTACCTTGTTGCTGCTGCTGATGCTGCAGCATGACGCGCTGCTGTTGCAGCAACAGTTGCTGCTGCTGCTGAATGCTCGGCGCCTGCGGATGCTGCGGCGGCAGTCCGCTTGTGTACTCATAGTATGCGGCGGCTGCCGCTGCCGCCTGTTGCTGCTGCTGCTGTTGTGCGGCCTGAGCATTGAGGCCAATGAAGTCGGGACGTCGCGGCTGCGTCGGCGTGCCCGGATTGGATCTGTGGGGCACACGAATAATTACAGTTAGTCTCAATGCAAACAGAGTGAGAGAGAGAGAAGAGACAGATGTAGAGAGAGAGAGAGAGTGAGAGAGAGAGAGCAATGGGAGTGTTTGTGGTTGAGAGAGAGTTCAGTTAGAGGCGCAGCAGTTTGGCAGCATTAGATGTTAGAACTCAACGACACACAACACACACAGAGAGAGACACTGAGCAGAGAGATTAGAGATACGACGGTTAGGGTTAGGGTTAGGCAACGGTTCCTGCTCCCTGTATTAGTATTAGACACCAACACACACACGCACACAGACACACAGAGAACAACTGCTGGACATTCACATGTTAATTGATCAGTTTGTTTGTATAGTTAGCGCGGGATTGGTGAGAGAGGAGGATGAGCAGGTGAGAGTGTCCTGGCTTTGTCCGTGCCCCAGAAACTTCATTTGTCATTGCACATCTAAATTGAATTAATTGAAATCTTTAGGCCTAAACAAGTATTTATTTTTAAGTTAATAGCACAAATTAAAATAAACT
Source organism: Drosophila immigrans (assembly GCA_963583835.1). NCBI lineage: Eukaryota > Metazoa > Arthropoda > Insecta > Diptera > Drosophilidae > Drosophila > Drosophila immigrans. Next base: position 16,047,497 of record OY757144.1, on the reverse strand, counting down.
CAAAAATAGTTTGCCATTCTAAATTAAATTGCACAATGCATGAATTAAAAAACATAAATCCAAAAAAGAAATTGAATTTTTAAATTAATTTCATATTGCAATTAATTGCAGAAATTAAAATAAATCCAAGAAATATTTAATTTAGTTTCACAATGCAGATAATTGCACCTATAATTTATATATGTATATTTTGTCTGAGAACATAAAATTTGTTTTCGATCACTGTGCTCTGTTATGTTTCCTGCCCCTGTTACAAATGTTTATCCGAGATCTCCCAATAGAGTTTTAAATTTTGAACTTTTGTCGCGTTCTGGGTTTCGATTTCCTGCTCCTCCTTCCCTGTCTCCCGCCAGTTGAGTCTCTGTCTCAGTTTGCAGTCCTGAAGTTAATTAGATCGCTCTTAACAGCTACTTAGATCACTTTGCTATCCCCCAATATTCCCCTTAACCCTGCCTAATCCTGCGTTTTCCCACAGTCCTCTGTCGTTAAGCTTGTTAGACACAACAAAGAGAGAGAGAGGGATATCACGATCGAACATTTACACGATAATTAGATCAATTTATTATCAAATAAGTGTGTGTTCGATTCATGTTGCGGGTCGGTCCTTGTCGCTGCCAACAAGTTCGATGTCGCGGCTCGATGCCCACTTAGGTCCAGTGGCTCTGGCCGATGCGCTGCACGATGTCGACAACGGTGCGCGGCACGTCGGCGCGCACAAGTTTGATCAGCAGATGCAGCATATTGACCACACAGTACAGGATGCTGCAGACAAGTATGATGGGGGCGAGCAGCAGTTTCGTTTGCATCGAATAGCGTGTGGTGTCCTCGAAGTCAAAGAACTCCCACAGATTGGATTGGCCGAGAAAATGCTTGCGCATGCGCATCACCTGCCCCTTCAGCCAGCTGAAGTACCAGCATAGAAAGAATAGCACATTCGATGTCAGATAACCAAGCAGAAAGCCGGCCAACGTTATGTAATCCATTTGTGGTGGCTGTTCAGCTCCAGTTCCAGTTGCATTTCCGGTTCCGGTTCGGGTTCCAGCTGCAACTGCGACTGCGGCGGCTCGAAAGCCGCCGGCCATGCGCCGCAGCTGCTGATGCTGCTGGCCAAAGGGTCGAAAGGTGGCTCGATTGTACACACGAAGTCGCTGCTCTCGTCTCCTTTCCCACTCCTGTTCCCATTCTCGCTCCTGCTTGCGATAGTCGCTGCTGTAGCCATAGTTGTGATAAATGTCCGACACTGGCTGCAGTTGCTGGCTGTCATTCAAGTTCGTGTTCGATCTGAAGTTGTAGTTCGAGTTCGAGTTCGAGTTTGAGTTTGAGTTGTAATTGCAGTTGGTGTTCGAGTTCGATTTGAAGTTGCTGTTCGAGTTGGACTGCACACAATCCTGTTCGTCCAGCTGCTGTCTGCTGCACTTGGGCAGCACTTGTTGCCCCTTCGTGTTGCCTCCGCCATATTCACTGACCTGATCATTGGCATTGTAATTGTTATCGTAATTGTTGGTGCTGTTGTCATTGTCGCAGACATCTTCGCCGCCAGCTTTGTCGCAGTCAATCTGGGGATAGTCGTCGTTGTTGCAATCGTTGCCATAGTTCAGCCATTTGTTGTCATCATCAAACCAATTCTGTTGCAACATATTCTCGTTGCTGTCGCTTAGCTGCTCCCCTTGACTGTGCACCACTTTGGGCCAGCGCGCATCGCCAGCATCCTGCGAGCCACGTGGCAACTGCAGCGCCGAGGGATTCGCCTCAAAGTGCATGCCATTGAACTGGAAGTGGCGACGATGTCGCAGCTGTGGCGGCGTTGCAACCATCAGGGGCAAGGCCTTGTCCACCAGGCCCAGCGATTGCCCTCGATTCGAGGACGTCTTCTTGTAGCCACCATTCATCTTATTCTACTTGATCTTAAATTTAGTTTGCACAACTTAATAAACCACGTCTGATGTACGAGAGTGTCTGTGCGTGTGTGTGTGTGTGTGTGTGTGTGGGTGTGCCAAAATGAATTTATAATATTAAAAACAAAATAAAAGAGAAATATAGATAGAGGTAGAGAGAACACAAGTTGATACTGATACAATAAATTTGCTGATTTCTTTTTTGACAGAATTTTCAATTTGCTTTTTTATATGTGTGTGTGTGTGTTTATTTACTAGATCTGACGAAAATGATTAGAGAACTATGACTTTTGGGTCTATGTTGAGTCGAATGGAATGAACTTAGTTTTCGGTTGTTTTTAGTTTGATATTGGTTTAGACATATCGATTTGTTTGGGTTAGCCAGATCCCTTGAGTGGATGAGCAAAGCCTGCTGAGAGTGCCTTGAGTTATATTATGTGGATGTGTTTCACTTGACACGATATTATATATATGTATATATATAGTATATATGAGAGAAACTGCGGCACCAAAACAATCAACAAAATCAACAATCATAATTCAGTTTTTAAATGAAAAATACACTCACCTCCAATCGAATGAAAGCTGAGAGAGGCTGAGCTATAGTATTTGTTATCTGTCCTACATATTACATATTACATCACATACATCACATATGTACATCAGTTATTCATATTCGTTCCTTTTGCCTATTTGCTAATGTTTTTTTATTATTGTTGCTTTATTTGATTAGACTTTAATTCGTATTGCTTTTCTCATTTGTATTTTTAATTTATTGTTATTTTTTTGTTTGTTTTTTTTTTTATCTTTGCTTTATTGCTAGCTAAGCCTAGGAATTAGTACTGTTCTCAGAGTTTGAGTATTGACTACATCAAGAAGGAATATAGTATATATATATATATAAAAAAAAAAATAGAAACAAAATTACAAAGAAAACGAAAAAAGAAAAGTTGAAAAATAATTAGATTAAAAAGTGTGTAAACAAATTATGGGAAAAAGCAGTGTGCAAAATACTATATACACATAAATGAGCGAGACAGCGAAAGAGAGAGAGAGAGCGAGAGCGCGCGCCTGTGAATGAATGAGAGAGAGAGAGAGACAGAAAGATCTACGACTAGAGCGAGAGCGAGCGAGTTGAAGTGACATTGCCGCAATCTAAATGAATAGCGCTGGAGTTCGATGACCCGTCACCATCACCGTCTCACTCGATGTCGTGCGGTGAATGCATTTGGCATTCATGATGATTAACGAATATGAATAACAGCTACGGGCAGGAACACTCACACTCGGTAAACAAAGGTTCGAAGCAGACAAAAGTTCAGAGGACTATAATGACGTTTGATGTGCTATCTGCAGATTTTTGTTCATTAAATCCATTTATAGTGCTTGCAATTTTAAATTAATTATTTTGCATGTTTGCATGTTCTTTAATTTTTGCACAAATAGTGAATTTAATCATGTTACGTATTTTTTTGTATTGTATATTCTTTGAAAGAAAAATGTTTAATTTTATATTATTTATTTTGTTCGTGTTTGATTTGATTTAATATATTTAATTTGTTTGCAGTTTTATTTTATTTAATCAGTTTATTTTTATGTTTAACAGCTGCTCGTTTCACCGACTTTCAAGTATTTTTCAAGGTTTTTTCCGCTCCAAACAGCAGCTTACTTATAGAAAAAAAAAAAAACAATTTCTAATCACTAACGCTTTGGAAAAAATTGTCAATTTTCTGTATAGACAGTTCGGTAAAAAGCCAATAGAAAACCTATATTAACCAATTGTTGTGAGCGGTGTTTCAGTTTATTGTCAAAAGAAGACAAAAGATTCCATTTATTTGCTGACAGCGTTTGAGTTGTTTGCTCATCGCGTCATGTTTGTCTTTGCAAGGTAATTAATTAATTGCTTCATCGCAGCCCACACAATATAATTGAATTTAAACCGTTTCTTTGATGGCATATCGTCCACTTAATGCACAACTATTGACAGGTGAAGCAGCAATTGAAAGAAATCGATATGTAAACAGCACAAATTATCTCTTGGCCAGTTTAGAGAGCATAGCCGATGGATGGGGGATGCGAGGAGCAGCGGAACGTGAAGGATTGGCTTTCAAATCAAATTAGAGTAAGGCACAAACACGGAGGCAGCAATTGAGCAGCATGGATGGGGGGACTGGGAGCGGTCATCAATTAGACGAGACACAAACACATACCGAAAAGTACTTACAGCCTAAATGTCGATGCCGAAAAATGTAAGCAAATGAAGAGGCAGAGCAGAGGAGTGGAGGGGGGGGGGGGGTAAGACGGAAGCGGAATTGAACAGCAATATATGGATGGATATATTGAGATATAGCATACAGCCGAGTGTGGTTGAAGACCTGCGACGCGACACTTACCTTCTCACTGGACTAGCCATGACGAGAGGCGTGGCCACGCCCAGCGGCTTGATTCGTTGTTGCATGGTGGGCGTGGCGGTGGTGTTGCCACCACGCTGACTTTGTGCTACCTGACCCTGCACCACCTGGCCGCCGCCCTGACCGCCATTGACCACGTAACCAGCGCCCGGATGATCCGGCGACAGAGCGTCACTCGTGTAGCCTCGCTGTGGATCCAGGCCCCTGTGGAATGAAATGCAATTCATGAAATAAGTGTAATTCTTATTACTCGATTCGATTGTCTCACCTGGGCCTGGCGTGCGGACTGTGGCGTGGATGATACATGCGTAGATGACGCGGCGAGTCGCCGCCGCCGCCTGGTTGGGAGGAGTTTTGTGGGACGCCGCCGCCGCCGCCGCCAGCACCGCTGGCAATGTTGCCGTTGTTCATGCCGGCCATGTTGATGCCACCGGGCGTCGTGTCGCTCACTTGCGGCAGGTAGAAGTTGCTCGAGTTGTGACGCTGCAACGGCGGCGTCGGCTCGCAGTCTTGACTCTGTGACGCTTGCGGTGGCTCCAGATCCGTGTCAGAGCATTCGCGACCCGGCGACAACTAGACAGCATCAATCATTGAGAGGAGACAAGAGAACAAACGAAAGGGAAACAAATTTTGCGGTTTTGCAATTACTGAACGTGTCTTGAACACCCCTGATAATAGGGGAAGAGGGCGTGGCAAAAACGTGCTCAATAAACCTTATTACGAGTAGTTACGATTGATCGATTCGGAATGTACTTGAAACCAAATGAGAAACGAAACGAAACGAAAACGAAAAATTGTGTTTTTTGATTGTTTTTTTTTTTTGTTTGTTTGTTTTAACAAATCTTTTGTTGTCTCCCGCCCCACCCCACAAAAGAAAAGGAGGAAGGACTTTTGTGTAACGCACAGTGTGTGTGAATTGCCCGTTGTAATCGGGGGTATCAAAAGAGGACTCTATAAATCAGAGCTACGAAATGTTCTCTAACGAAACCGGGAAGGAAAATTCAGCGAAATCGCTGTTAAAAAAGAGACAGTAAAGACAGAGATAAAGTAGGGTAAATAGTCTGAGAGAGAGAGTAGAGAAAGTGTTTCACAAAGAGAGAAAATTGAATTTGTGGTGAGAAGGAGAAGCAAGTAGAAAAATCAAGTCAATCACTAGTCAATCATTATCAATCAATATGAGTAATCGGTATAAAATGAAATCATAGAATAACATATTACAATTATGTATTTAAATATAAATATAAATTTTATTTTCTGTTTTGATTTTTTTTTTTTGTTTTTTTTTTACCTTTTTCGGTGCTTGCAGAAAGTGTAGAGTTTTGTTTTTGGACCAATTCTTAAAATGTTTGCAATCTCAAACGCTACTTGACTATATTATGTATTGTATTTTGCATTAGATTCACAACAGTCTGCGAGTGAATATACAGCACGAATCCAATAACAAACGAGCCGATTAACAATTACGCAAAAAGCTAAACCCAAAACAAAACTTAACAACTCGTTACCGCGTGCATGCAAATTCAATAAAAAACAATTTGAAATCATACTGTGAAAGAAAACAAAACTCAAATCAAATCAAACTCAACTAAACCAAAAACTAAACTAAGCAAATCAAAACGAAACGAAACGAAACGAAACAATATAACAGGGCCTTTTACGAGTTACGAATAGTTCATAGATCAAAAACAAAGCATTTTCATTTGTCAAAGCAGCGCAATATTGAATTGAAATTAATTGAAATATTCTATACATTCAAGATAAGTCAACGTTCACGGTCTGCCAAGCCAAGGCTTTAATTAAATGCAGGATTAATATCCAAATCTATTCACAGCTATGGTTATTTATTTTTATTTAATATACACAAATACTTTGAATAGCAGCATTCTTACTTTATCGTTTATTAAAGCACTCAAACAATTGGCCATGATTTGAATGAATAAAACTAATAATTAAAGAACAAAAAGTTACGTTTTCATAAATCAAAATAAACTGTGCTTTAAAAGATCATTTTACACTCAACATTTTGAATAATTGTTTTTTACATTTTCTAAGTTGTAGCTTTCGAGTAGTTTATTTTAAGCATACAACTTAATTCTGCAATTCATATATTTTCACAAAATGATACATTCATTTCAACCATAGCTGTAGATAAATGAACAAAAACAAAGGAAATATATATTTTGCAGCAATTTCAAGTGCTTTTGATTTACACAATTAATTGCATAATATTTATGATCGAATTCCCTACAAGTAGATATTTGTATATAACAAACATGAATAATTATAGCATATCCAAAAGGGATATATCTATAGAAAATAATTTCAAGTGCATTTTATACAATTAATTGCATAATTTTTATTTATAACAAATATAGTACATCCAAAAGGGATATTGCTAGAAGAAGGTTTCCTGCACTAACTTAATTTTTTGAAAACTTTTTGTCAGACAAGCGGACTTTAGATTTCGAAATTGTCTACGGATAATTTCGATGCTGCGGCGTGACAAAGTTAATACAGTAAAAACTACGCAAGTGCAATATTCAAGATATATTAACCAGTCAGGATATTAGAGGGGCTGAGATATAGAGAGCAAGAAAAAGAGACAGAGAGAGAGAAAGAGAGAGAGAGAGAGCTCGATGTGAAAGTGCATTTAATTTTATATAACTATGTCGCGGCGATGTTGGTGTTTTTACTGTGTTTGTGTGTGAATATGAGTGTGAATAGCTGAATAGTTAGTGATGGATGCCACTATTAGACATGGCCTATTGGGGTAATAACAACTAGTACTTGGACATCGATGCCAGGGCACAAGGTAAAAGCATTACGGAAGCATAAATTGAGTTGCGAAAACCCATTTGAGGTAAGAGGGAGGCTGCAGCCAGAGGTTTTGGGTTCAAGCCAAGTTACATGACGGCCAACACAGACTGTGCGTTAAGAATACGGTTTTGAGGGGAGGGGAGCGGGGAGGTTTAATTTACATGCATGTACAAACATGATGGGTTTAAGTTAGAAGCAAAAGCATTTGGCATAGGGATTATTAACCAGCCAACAAACAATAAAACAAATACCATAACACTAGATAACTGAACACAAACAAAACCAGTTACCAGAATAAACTAAACCATTAATATTGAAATATGAGGTGGTGTTCGAGTGTTTGTCGACGTCACCACTCGACTAAAGATACAGTTAGATGCAGATGCAGATACATTTACAGATGCAGTTACGATAAGACAGTGACAGTGATAAGACAGACAGATAGTTACAAATGTTAATCAAAATAGTATATATAGAGTTCAATTTGTATATAAATTTGAGTGTGTATTTTTTTTTTTTTTGTTTTGCATAGCAATTTCTGCAATGTTTCGTTTTGGTTTGCAAAATGTTACCCACCTTACTATAAAGCGTTGTGCTGCCCGACCGCTGATTATAACCATTGCCCTCGGCCATATAAGTCTTTACCTGAATTCCACGCTTCTCCCGACTCGTATCATAGTAGGAGCGGGGTGAATATTGTACCGAAGTGCCGCGCATGCCGCTGCCAACGCCTACGCCGGCTGTGCTCCCATTGCCGCCGGCTCCTGCTCCGCTTCCACTGCCGGAGTTGGTCTGTTGATTGGTCCGATCGTTGCATATGGTGCTAATGGCTTGATTCTGTGTCTGTGACCTCCTCGACGCATACTTCTTTGGCTTCAGCAAGCTGAATCGCAACAATTACAATTACAATCAATATGACCATTGCACAATAATCTGATGCAAATATTTACCTGGGATACTGGGGCCCAAACTGCGTGTAGCAACAGTTGTGCCAACAGCCGCGGGAGAAGGGATTGTAGCCGCCCTTGAATTTGCCCGTCACCTGCTCGTTTGTGGTGCGACCCCGCGACACCAGCACCATGTGGAAGCCCGTGAGGCCGAAGATTGGTATCGCCAGCACGGTGACAAGTCCCATTAGGATCATCCTGTCCATCCCAGGCGGCGATTCTCTAAAGTTAAGCTCAACCAATTTGTGGGCAAATGGACGAAGAAGTGATTATGGTATTCAGTTGGAGGAATACTATAATCACATTCTAGTCTAGCAATTAAATAAAGTCTGCCAATTAACTGAACGAAAATTGGGATAAAAAATTAATGCATCGAACAAAAATTCGATGCAGGCGAAATTAATTCCAAACGAATTAAATCATAAATATGCGGGTTTATTTAAACTAATCAATTAAATCGAATAGGCAATTGAAAAATTATTCGAAATGCTAGCCAAATATTTCTATTCCTAAACTTGCCATGAATTTATTTATTTTTTATTTTTGTTTGCATTTTGCGAGCCTAATTTTTTCGTTGGTGTTGCAAAAGTTTCATTTGCATTTATATAAAAAAGAATTTTCCTGATTGGAATCGATCTCAGTGAAGGAAAGGATTAAAAACACAAACTTGCTGTGTTTTGTTATTAGCAACATTTGTACACTTTCTGCTAAGTACTTTAATTGAAACACTTTGAAACACTTCGACTCATTGCCGTCATGTAGTGCTAGGATTCCTACACACAAACTTAAACCATTTCAAAATTGTTGTAAACTGATTAAATCCAGATAGATAAATATTTACTTTACTGTAGCAACCTAGTTTGTTTTCCCTAAATTCATTTGAGATTGTTAGTTTCATAGGATTAATGTTTGTTTGTAAAAAGGATACGCGACAATGGGCGCTGTCTGCTTGATGCTTGGCATGATTTTGAGCACGTAGAAGAGGCATAGCGAGAATATGCTCAGCATATGGATGGAGAGCGAGACGAGGAAGAAGAAAAAGAAACGATAGTTGCGTCTCCCAATGCAATTGTTCACCCACGGACAGTGATGATCGAAAGTCTGCAAGAATCACAAATACAAAACAAAAGCGACAGTGTGATATGAATGGTGGGATAACAAAAGTTGTGGTACTCACCTCGATGCAATGATTGCAGACAGAGCAGTGAGAACAGCGGGGCGGGCGGTAGAATTTACAGGTGACGCACCATTTCATTTTGACGGTGATGCCGTTGATTTCGGCATTCTTGTAGAGCGGGGCGCGGAACTCCTCTTCACAGTCTTCGTCGGGCGAGGCTAGAACGCAGTCAAAGTTTAGGCTGTGCGGACAACGCTGGGTACCATTTAGCACGCTACATACCTTTGGGTATAATGCCCGGATCCATGAATGTGGCCAGCGTGAAGTTGGCCAGCACAAAGAATGTGATAACGCCCTGATACGCCAGCACCCACGGATGCGTCTTCACATAGTACTGGCAGCTGCAAACCAAAATGCATCATTAGCGAAAATTATGCTTTATTTTTTTACAACATGATTTACATAATTATTTTGACCAAAAATTCAGCTCGAACCCAAGGCCTCGTTTCGCCTGTCCGCTTCCTTTCCTTTTCACCCGTTCTACCCTCTGCTCCTAATGTCACACAATCACTTTAAAGTCCACTGAACTGGAAATGCTTGACGAGCCGACGAGCCCAGCTGAACTCACACTCAAACACACACACACACACACACAGAGAGAACCTCCTCCTCTTCCTCTGGCCACCTCACTTTGCTGCCTAGCTTATATCACAGCCTGCTGTCCGTCTTCCAGGCTATACACACAAGGATTACGTTTTTAAAATTGCATCATAGCTTGTATCGGTTACAAAATAAATCCACTGCGAATCCTCTCTTAGTTGCCGATACAAAATAATAATTGAATGCTATAAATGTTTATGCTAATTTCCATAAAGCAAAATATGCCATCGGCTCAAAAAAATAACAATTGCTAAAGGCTATTAAAAATAATAACCATTTTAGTTGAAGCAACTATTTAAATTGAAATCAATTTACATGTTTTTAAATGCTATTGGTTCGACATGAATTGAGTCATTTTGTTTTTGGAATTTATGATGCGTTACCCAAACGAAAATGTCAGATGTCGTAAAGCCAAGTCTAAATTGACAACCAGTAATTAAGATGTTCGACTAGTTATTTTTAACTCGAAACAGTCGAGTTTGCACTTGAGTGTCAATGCATTGTCTACGTTATTGTTTTCAACTAGCAGTTCAATAGCAATTCCGTTCACAATCTTTTCTCTGCAGATGCCAAGTTTAGATGCAGTCCAATCCAACTGCTAATTGACACCTGCATGGCCGAAACGTGGCAACTTAAAGCTGTCATGTGAAAGCTGTCGATGTTGCCGTCAATTACAAGTTGCAACCAACAAGAGTTCGACAATTTAAAACGTTTTTTATTTCATTCAATTTAATAAAATATAAGTAAACGATATTAAACGACACACAAAAGGATTATTTTTTTAACTATATGCAAGACTGCAATACGATGAATTTTCGCTTTCTTATTTTATTTAATAAAAATGAGCAAACAAAATTAAACTCAATTCACACTAATTACTTGAATTCTAATTTGCAAAGCTTCTTCTAATGCATCATCTTTTGTTTGTTTGTTCGAGAGAGGAAGCAATGATTTAGTTGCGAGCTGCGTAATGCGTGATTCTTGATTCCCGATTGCATATTCCGCATCAAGTTTGAATAATTAAGCGGCTTAACTATTGTGATGTGGTCTTAATCCACGACAAGCTCAAGCACAAGCAGAGCAATTCATTTAATGCGTTCTCCCACGTAAAATGCAATCCGTTGAGAGCGATAGAGAGTGAGAGAGAGAGAGAGGCAAAAGGCAGAGCTTAGTTGGAGCCTTTAAGTAGGAAGCAGCAACATCGTTTATTTTTTTAATAAAATAGAAATAGAAAATGGAGCACACACACAGAGAGATGCAGAGATATGAGACAGCAAACACAGAAGACAGAAGACAGCGACAGCGACATAGACACGGACATGGACATGGACATGGGCATAGACAGATGCCAGCAGCGTGCAGGATATGGAATTTGATGCTGGCTTAAGGATACTGCCTGTGTGTGTGTGTGTGTGTTGCAGGTATCCCACTGACTGACTAACACAGAGTGGAGCCTCCACAGCAGACAGCAGCAAAGGTAGAGACAGGGTTACAGGCTACAACAAAAGCTGGAGAGCAGGAAGCAGGAAAGCAGGAAGCAGGAACAAGGCACAAGAGCTGCTCGACAGCGACACAAACATCCATCAATTAATGTTGGCCATCAAATTGAAACAAATTGCAAGGCAACTTGGCAACGTCAACAACAACAACAACGACCCATTTATTGCAAAATAAACAGAAGAAGAACAGAACAGAGAACAAGGCTTTTTAACATATCAAATTTATGACATTTTAATGATATTTTTGTAAAAGCCTTTCAGCGTAAATATCATTTCAAAAATGATGCATGCAATTCACAAATACTCTTTGAAGTTCGCTGCTCTGCATAAATCATGACAATGATTTATATTTATTTTAAATTGAATTGAATATTTCATATTTCAATTATTTTATTTATTTGAGCAGTACTAGAAAATTCAAAGCACATTACATTGTTCATTGTTCTTCGATATGCTTTAGAATATGATATGCAAACTGATGCGACCAATTTATATAAGTGCATAATTAATTACACAATTGGTTTTTCGATTGAATATTTCATATTTCAATTATGTTATCAATACTAAAATATTTTTAGCTTTGGCAGCAGAGCGGAAACAGATGGCGCATTACATTGTTCATTGTTCATTGTTCATTGCTCATTGGTCGATATGCATTAGAATTTGATATGCAAAGTGCTGTGACCACCTGTTGCTCTTGATGGCTCGCGTGCTGTGCGACACCTGAAAACAACGCTTGCCACAGCGGGAGACAAACTGGTTGGCTGTATGGCTGACTGCTTGACTGACTGACTAACTGACTGACTGAATGACAGACTGCTGCTGACTTTTGGGAAGCGCATTTCCGGTGCATTAACCAAGACGCAAAAGGCAGCAGCAACAGCGACAACCTTTCAACTGGTCTCGAGTCTGGTTTACAGCTGCAGGAAATTGAATTCTTATGTAATGCGTTCGTTGCGTTCGCTTGGATTGGCCTGCAAAATGTGGGCGGCAGGCAGGCCAAGGACAGAGATACAGAGACAGAGACCGAGACCGAGATAGAAACGTGGCTGGAAGGGCGGCAGCAAATGGCTGCGTTGCAGTCGACAGACAGATTATGCCCTATTGCAGCAGCAATTCATGCCAGCAACAGCAACATCAACAGCAGCAGCAGCAGCAGATTCTTGTTGCCTATGACGTCAATGACCCATCAAATGTGCAATTAATTGCAACGAGTTATTTGAGTTGTGTTGGTTTTTAATTGAACAGGTGCAAGAGCAGCAGGTGAAAGCAGGTGCAAAAAAGTGCAGAAATATGAGCTGCTTTCAGTATTAAATTGCAAGCTGATTTGGCCAATTAACTTTCAATTAAAACATAATCCTTATTGAACATATTCTAAAATAAGAATTGCAGCAAACCTTACTATTAAGCAATTATAGCAATTTAATTTTTAGAGCTGCATGAAAATTTAGACTAAATTAAGGTAAGGATTGTTTATATTCGTAATAAACAAAAAATCACACACTTAGACTTTGAATCGATGAGTTGGAAGTTTATGGATTTTAATGTTTTACTTCAACGATATTGCTTAATTTTTACTTAGAATTAATTACCATTATTATTTTTTCAATAAAATTATAAGGAATATTTTCAGCTTTTTTTTTAGCTTAAAATAAAAACAAGGTGAAAAGAATAAAATAAGTTTCTATCATGGAAAACTAGTCATTATCGCTTAAAATAAATTGAAAATAGAAAAATAATGATTATTTACGATTTCCATTTGTTTTAGCTCAAAATTAAAATCAGGTGCTAACACAAAATTCTATAATAGAAAACAGCTCATTATCATTTTGTTAAAGATAAATTGAAAATTGGTTATAAATAAATCAATATAAATCTAAAAAATAATGATAATGATTTTATTTTAAATCAGGTGTAAATAAAATTCTATAATAGAAAATTACTCATTATTAATAGTTAAATCGTGAAACTACGTGTAAAAAGTGGCGATGCGTTTCAAATTGTTGCTGTCGCTGTTCTATATAACATATATTCAACTCAATGCAAACTGATGATGTTGTCTCACTTAATGTCGTCACTTTGTCTCTCTCTCTCTGTCAGCGTATACATTTGTATATATGTGTGAATACAAAAATATCCTCAACTATCGCAGCATGACAAGAGAGTTGGGGGCATTAGTCATCACGCCGTCGCGTCGTCATTCAGCGGCATTCGGCACGGCAAAAAAATTAAAGAGAGCACAGCGGGTCGAATAAAAAACCAAAAAAAAAAAGACTTATCTGTTTGCCAGAGGGCGATGAAATCGACGAAATTGAAACCCACAAATCGTTCACCTCAGTTGGCTTGGCTTTTATGCTGCCGCATAGTTTTCGGCCGTCAAAATACCGCTAAAACGATAAGCGGCAACAACGGCGCCCTCTTTATCAGCCCAATTCACAGCTGCTGCAGTGCTGCGATATTGAACAGCCATTGGAAACCCTCTCCACCTTTGTTTCCCATTCGAAAATATCACCAGCAACAACACAACACCTAACATTCGTGCGATAAGCTAAATCTTCAGTCATCTGCCACTTCACAGTCTCAGCATTTCTAACAGTCAAATTTCTGTGACTGATGATTTGTCTTAAAACAATACATCAGTTAGTTTTCAAAAATAATTTTTTATTATTTAGTATTTCAATTGCATATTTACTACTTTATATTGTTTGGAAGAGCATCATTACTTTATTTGAAGTACAATTTAAATTGCATCTTTACTATGTTAATTTATTTAGTATTAAAACGGCTTCTTTATTTTTTACTTTATTTAGTATTTAAGAAGCATGTTTACAACTTTATTTTATTTTGTATTTAAATGGCAGTTTTACAACCTTATTTTATTTAAATGACATCTTTACTACTTTATTTTATTTCGTATTCAAACTAAATCCTTTATTTTATTTAGTATTTAATTTGCATCTTTACTGCATAATTATTTAATGAGCACTTCTTATATTGTCAATTCTTCAATCAAATATATCTAAAAATATAGGGTTATAAGAAGACCTAAGCAGTCATTTTCTTTTGATAATCTATAATCATCGCTACCATGTTAACCGCAGCCAACATCTCAGTCAACTGCCTGAAGTTAGTCTTCAAAAAATGTAAGTTAAATGAATAGTAGTTTAGTGGAAGCAATTCAATTTCTAATAAATTCTAAAAATCATTCGAGATGTAAACAGTAAATAAAATCGAGCTTCAATCTGTGCTGTACTTGCTTTTTTATTGGTTGTTTTTATGTTTTATTTACAAACTATCCGTAGATAATAAGTAAATGGTAACAACACCGTACTGTACTATCAGTCTAAACACTATCAATCTGAACCGAATTCCGATCTTCCTCTAGGTATTCAATTCAATTTCATAAGTGTGTATTTGTTGATGTTCATTTCAGGTGTAAATCTAAAATAAAATGTGCGCCCATTTGGTGGCCACGCAATTATTCGGCACCCAAAAAGAAAATAACAAAATATTGAAGAGTTTTCACACACTGCAGCGATATTGTGGATATTTGTTGTGTTCATGGCTCTTTCAAATTCTGTTTACACTGCGGACAACCCGCAATGGAATATGGGAGGCAACAGGCGTGACTCAGTTTTGGATTTCAATTGCCGGATAATGATGATGATGTTCGCTTTTTACTGTATTACTGGGCATAGTGAAGTGTCCTCCGTTAGTTGTGTCATGCGCCATGTCAGGTTAAATATTTATTTATGTGCACAAACGAGTTTGATGTGGGTCAGAGGGGCTGAAAATTGATTTTCTTGCAATAAGCATATAAAAAAGGCGACCCCTAAAAACCGATTAAGCCCGGCCTGGACACAAACTCTTCT
Organism: Drosophila immigrans; assembly: GCA_963583835.1. Taxonomy (NCBI): domain Eukaryota; kingdom Metazoa; phylum Arthropoda; class Insecta; order Diptera; family Drosophilidae; genus Drosophila; species Drosophila immigrans. Next base: position 16,032,279 of record OY757144.1, on the reverse strand, counting down.
TCCAGTTACTTTGTGCCAGGTCAGTCAACTTTGTTGTTGTGCTAGTCAAAAATGTGTTTTCCTTTCACCAACTATTAGATGGACTATTTGCAAAGCATTGCATTTAAATCCAAACGAATAGAATACACAAAACATATTTATGCAAATGAATATCTACTCGACAAGAAGAACAAATATATGTGTGTGTGTGTGTGTGTATGAAATATGCTGGAAAAGGTTAATGCTTTTCCATAAAAATCAGAGAAAAAAGATTACTTAAAATCGCCCTTTTGCATTTTAGATGTTGACCAAAATCAGCTCTTCTGTTTGATGATACGTACATTTTTGTCTCAATTTAATAAATTTGATTTTACCAAGAAATAAATTAAAGACAATGATACATCAAAAAGAATTGCGAATTAAAGTACTTTACCGGTGAAAATCCTTTTTTTAAGTAAAAAATATCATAAACAAAATCATAGTTTTTTAATGGAGCATTTATCCATTCATGATTTTAAAGTCAGTGACATTTAATGTTCTTCTTCAACAAATATGATTAATTTTTATGTAATTTAATATTTTATTTTTGATTTAAAAAAAATAATTTGTAAATTTCCTCAAAATTAAAATCAAGAGCCAAAATTAAATAAATAAATTTGTAAATTGCTTTTATATAAATATGAAATAATATAGACGCTCTTTAGTAAAGAAGCTAATAAACATTGGCATTGTTTAAAAGTATTATTTATATTGGAACTTAATTCAGTCTTTCAAAGGTTTTTATGCATAAATATATCAGAAATGCATAGATATGTTTTTGTTACCCAACCTTTGGCCTTAATTTCGTCAGTTTAAAAACCAAGTTAAATATTTGCAAGTGACCTTGCCTAATGTAGAATATATTAAAGTTTTTCGGTTTTTGGGTTAAAATATTCCCAGGGCAAGTATTTGTGAAGCAACACACATTTCCATAATTAGGGCTATCATGATTATGCCCTTTCTTTGTGTATTCACGAGTGCAGCGTATATAGTGGAAATATGTGAGTCTTTTGAGCGGCACAACAAAAACATGCATAGTGAACTATTGTTGGGTGTGTGTGAGTGTGTGTAAATGGAGCAGCAAAAAGTTCATAGTTTCTCGTCGTTGATTAAGCAGCCGCCTCAGCCAGCAATGTGTCTAACACAATTAGAACGGCACAAAATAGCCAGAGCACATCTTTCCATTCCAGTAACGGCAACGGCAACGGCAACAATGAGAGAGAACAACTAACCCAAATTTCATTTCTTGTTTCTTGTTTCTAGTTTCTTGTTTATCTAAATTGCGTCAGTCAGTATTGCGTGTGTCAGTTTTGTGAGTGAATCACTGAGTGAGTGTGTGAGTGCGTGCGTGAATCCATCCAATGCCGCACAATTGTAATATTCCGCATTTTTAAGCATGCTCGCCTGCCAGCTACCTTGTAAACTAAATGAAATGGTAATAAAAACAAATGGTAATATCACATTCTACAAGAAACTTCAATGCGATATCTTTAGTTTCGATTTGGCTATAAATAAACTATCTTTATGTACAACTTGTATTAAATCTATAAGAATCAGTCACGCATCAAACTTCTTATTGTTGTTAAATATTAAAAAGTAGCTACAAATACTTGAGCCTTCCATTAAATGGCTTTCAATTAAGCGTCTGTTTAAAAGGCGACGATGGTTTTTAGATAGACCGACAACAATTTGAGAGTGCGCTGGTAAATAAACCAAATAAATTGCTCAACTAATTCAATTTAAAAAACCGTATCCACAATATTTGCTGTCACAAGTTTCCCAAGAAGAATTGTTTGTAATTAAATGAGACTTTTCAAAATTGTTAACCCGGTTGTCAACAATCAATTAGTCGACTTCTGAGCCGCTCGACTCGACTATGCAATAAATACATAAATCTAAAAATACCCTCCACAAATAGAGTAAAAAGCGTTCGTAAATCGTTCTGTTGAAATCCATAAAGTAATTTTTGTTCACACACCCACACACAATAACAAAAAAAAATAGAAGAAAAGTTTAGCCCAAAATGGGACCCTCATTAGTATTACATCAATCTAAGCATACGCGCCTAAGCCGATTACTTTGGACTCGGTTTTAGCTGCTTTTTTAGCCATGGTTACCTGCATCATGCCAACAACTATTCGGAGATGTCGTGTGATTGTTGTTGTTGGACCCCTATCGTCAACATCCACATGCACATGTGATAAGGGTTTTGCCTTTTACATTTGCGAACATTAATTACACGCAGTTAAACAAATATATTGAAATACATTTTGTGATTTAATCTAATAGAAATTTAAATGGGCTTTTTAGAGGGTCGCATAGCTCGCAATTATAATTATTAGTTCACCCGCTTCAAGGCTACAGGCTAAAAAGACCATATAATTTTGTTGTAGTTGTTCGAAAATACAATTTTCTATTAATAAGAACGCTTTTTCTTTGGATTTTCTTTTGTACATTGGGGAAAAACGCACCTAAAATTGTAATCTAAATGCGTGAAGACAACGCTACCAATTATGTGTTGCTTTGGTTTTTTGTTTCTTTGGCTAGCTTTTTAATGTGTTATGACAGCCGGCGAAATGAATTGTGTTGGTCCCGCTTCGAAATTTGGACTGCGACGTGCTCTGGGGCGTATGCGTAATATGTGTATTCGTGTGTGTGTTTGTTTACAGCTAAAAATAATCTCGTTCAATGTTGGCAGCGTCGCCTCGCGACGCTCGTCGCGCTCAGACGTGCAACATTTTTCCATTTCCAATTCCATTCCTCCCTCCCTCTCTCTCTTTCTCTCTTGGCCAGTGGCCTCGAAGAGCAGGGGGAGGGCGAGGGCAAGGCGAGAGGAGAGCGGCCCCCATTCGGGGACAACAAGTGCTCGCTGTGCCAGCCGCCCGCTTGGCTTTGAGACTTTGGGCGACTTTTTTGTGCATTGTGCCGCCGTCTGGTGATGTTTTTTTTTTCTCCATTTCTTTTGCATATGATGCGTAGTAGATTTTGTGCTAATTAAAATTTGTAATTATTTAGCATGAAAGCAGCCTAGTGGACGCCCCAGTTGCAACAGCCAGAAGTCAGAAGTCGAGTCGGCAAGAAAACAGGAAGTCGTTTTTCAGCTTGGCCAAAAACTTGTGCAAACCAAACTCACATTTAATTCTGTCGCAACTCGTTTTCAATTCTATTCAAAGTTGAACGACTTGTTAGTAGGGCTTTAGCTTCAAGCAGTCGCAGTTTAAGAATTGTATTTTATAGAAATCAGGCCGGAAAATGGTAGATGAATAATAAACAGGAAGACATGGGCCATTAAAATGGTTTTACAATCCATTGTCTTGCATTTGAGCTCCAAAGAGTTGAAAGTCTCAAGTCTGAAGAGTTGAGAAAATCAATTTCATGCTCATACTACTCGTATAGTGATAGGCTGAAGTGCGTAAATATTGCTGCCGTTTGTTTTTTCTGACTAATTCGTATTATTCACAGTGCTCATTAGTGATAAAAAACAATCGACAACATCAAGTATTCGCCATGACTAAAGCAGCCACTTTAAAGCAATAGCAACATAAATACATATATATTTTATTGATCATTTGAAGTATGCAGATTTGTGCGTCACAGACACAATTAATATTATCAATAATGTCCTAATTAATGCATTTAACTTGGTTAGGGCAAAAAAGAAAAGCTGCAGAAAATTAGCAGCAATTGCCTAATTGCCGAGACGCAAGCAATGAAAAGGAAAATGGAAATGAAAATGAAAATCGAACTGTAAACGATGCATAAATCACACAAAATTAGAAAATTGTTGCTAAGCACTCGAGGCGACGTCATCATTAAGTCGACGACGAGCGACGACGACGCCAAAAAAAAAACTGAGCCGCATGTTAATGGCCATCGAAATGGAAATGGAAATGCCAATGGCAATTGCCAGTGTGGCACCTCCCTCCCCCCTCCCCCCCCCCCCCCTCGCTTCTGTTCCTGCCTCCCTCTCCCCTTGACACGGTCTCTCGCATGTGCAATTTGTGCTGCTTGCTGGGCTAAGCTCCACTTAAAGTTGGAATGCGCCGCTCATAAACAGCGTCATAATTAATGCAACAATGAGAACAACAACAATGCACTCAGCAAAACTCTCTCTCACTCTCACTCTCACTCTCACTCGCTGTCCCGCTCTCTCTCTCTCTCTCATTCTCGGCGCTTAGCCAAGTCGGGCATTTGGGCGTGCCGCCTGTGGCATCCACAGCTCGGCTTTTCTCGGCTCGTCGCTGACACTGTGTCGCCTCGCCACTGTTGACGTTTATTTTTCACTTTATTTTATTTTCATACCCGCCAGCCATAAGCTAAAATAGGGTATTTGCATTTTGTGCCAACAATAGTTTGGAAAAATAGATATTTATATTATTGATAAGCGTCAACAGCTGACAATTTAGTACTATATCCATGTATGTATAGATACCATTAGAGTTCGAACTAACATTTTTTATTTGCACAATAATATTCATAAGCTTAAATTCTTAAATTAACTTGTTGTCTGAAAATTGGTTTGCTTATTTTTAAGTCCCAAAAAATCAGGTGTATCAACCTTAGTTATACATATCTATTTTCACTAGATTCTGGCAAATGTTTTGTATGTATTTTTAGTTAAGTTTTTATTCAAAAAAGGATAGCCGGTATCTGGCAGTCGAGCACACTCGACTACTCGCACTGGTATTTCTGCTTAGCTTAGATCTATGCTGAGTGTAGTGTACATACATTTAAATAGTATATACTATATAGTGTGTAGTATATAGTACAGAAAATGCGTGTGTGTGTGTGCGTTTGTCTTGATTATGAGTTTTTGTGCTTTTGTGTTACTCATTGCCAGCATTTTATGCTTGCGGCTTGGCGGCTGTTTGCTGGTGATGACCGGCGGATATCATCAACGCGATAGCAGCAACAATAACATCAGCAACAGCAGCAACACGGCTTTTATTGTTATTGTTATCAGCAAGCGCAAAAGCAAAAGCAACAGCAACAGCAAAAGCGCAAAGCAGCCACCGAGGCCGACGACGCCAACAGCAGTGTCAGAAATTTATTTTCATTAACAAGTTGACAAACGTACTGAGCATGCCAGAGGGAAGAGCGGGGGCGGGCAACACTCGCCGGACGACACCGACAGCGACTGCGAGGTGTTTGTCTATACATGACTGTGTCTGTGTGTGTGTGTGTGTGTGTGTGTGTGTGTGTGTGTGTGAGAAAACACTTCTTGCTGCTCCTCGTTCCCTTCTGACGCTGCATGAGCGCGAATACGAAAGTGCAAAATGAAATGTAAGCAAAGGGAAATAAATGTTGCTGGCCACCGCAAGGTCAACACAACTATGCGCTACCCTGCACACATGTAGCTGGGCTAAGTGAGTAGCATTGATCAAACTAAAGACTCGAAGAATTCAATTTCAATTGCTCATAATTCAATTATTATTTATATAATAAAAACTGCAACATTTTTCTATTCCAAAGAGGTTTTTTTCATTTAAAAATAAATAGGCATCTAAATTTGCTTTTTAAATTTGTGAAATGCATATTCTAATCGTTGCAGCGTATTCTGTAGTCGAGCACACTCGATTGGCGTTCACATTTAACTAAATAAATAGTAATTCTCGGCGATAACGTGTACATTTTAACACGTATGCTACTATGTAGATGTGTGCGCCATATACAGAGTAGAAGGCAGTCGAGCAAGCTCTTTGCAGTCACGTAACTAAATAAATAAATTAATAGTAATTCAAACTGATAAATGTTTTGATATTTATGCAAGTCTGCGCGACTCCTTGCCCTAAATAAATAGTGATATTCTAACGAAATAAATTAATTGTAATTGAAGCTGATAAATGTTTTCGCACTTAAGCGTTCAGTGTTGGGTGCAATAACGTCGAGCAGACTGTTCCATAAGTGAACAAATTATGTATAGTACTATTTATTTCAATATTAAAAATTTAAATTTAAATAAATTTAATTTATGAATATTAAAATAGTTTTGTCACTGTAGTATATGCTTCAAACCAGAATTGCTGTGATTAAAATAAATGATTTGTTTGCTCAAAATGATGCATGATTTATACAAATTAAATAAATAAATATGAGCAGTTATTTGCATATATGGAAATTTTGGTGGGCCTATTAAGACTGGAAAATGAAAAATAAAATGCTTTTCTTGTTTACGAATTTTTGTATTTATTATTGATGTGACAAACTATTATTGTAGAGCTCAGAAGTGCCATAAAACGAACCACCTCCATAGTCGTTATGTCACCCGCACGTGCGATGGCAGCTTAAATGGAGTTTTGCTTATAGATGACCATGACAATAGATAGATATAATATCTATCTGGGGCTCTCAGTCAAATGAAAGTCGTAGACGAAAGCGAAAAAGACAGGAGACAACCATCAACATTGTGACTATTTTCTTCGATTTAAATATTATCGTTGCTGTCCACCATCGTGTTTTTATAGTCAGATTATCTTGAACTACATGTGTATCTAATAAATTAGTGAGTGAGCCGTGTTCGAGAACAGAGAGTTAATGTAGTCGGTTCCAAGCAGCCGCAATTTGCAGCTGTTGTCATGGGGCAACGCGTGGGACGCAGAACTTTGGCAGGTGCAGCAGTTACAGCAGCGTGGGAGACGAGCATTCAACTAAGTTCAAGTTGCAAGTTTTCCAAATTCAATCAAAAAACTTGGCATAATCGTGAAATACACAAAAGAAAAGAAAATAAAAGCGAAGTGAACCAAAGTCAACAACAGAAAGTTGCGCTCTCCCACAGGCTCGAATGTGGTTCGAGTTGAGGTTCGGTTCGGGTTCGGTTCGAGTTTCGGTTCAGTACAAATCGGGTTGTCATTTAGCAGGTCATAAAGTTGTCGTTGTTTGTTGCCCAAATTTGTCTTTGGCCTTTGAGCATTGAACAAGCAAAATGATTAAGTAAATAAAAAAGGCATCAAACTTTTTGCCAGCCAAATCTTGTAGCTACTTCAATTCAATTGTATCTTTGTATTTAACCAAGATTACAAACTGCGTATCAGGCTATTTTCTTCTCTGTATACATCGACTAATTGAAACCATAAGCACAGTTTGCCCTAATATAATTAGTCAAATGCTTTTGCTTTGACACAAACACATCACACACAACAAACGAAGTTGCCCAAAGCAACAGCAACAGCCATAGGTAATTTGTGCTCTAGTAATATAATAAAAGCCGCAATTACAACAAGATGTTTTCACGACCAATATCCTTGAAAATCCTTGAAATGCTTTTAACACAAATTACAACAGATTTAATTGAAATTGACTTTAGCCTGAAACCACAAGCAATAATAAAAAAAAACCACAAGGAACTTAAGAAATGTTTCCCAGGTGATAAAGATATTTAACACTGCTTCAAAATTAATTATGTTGACCTGATAAATATAGGAAACTGGTCTGTTTTAATTAAAAAATAAAAACAACTAAAACATAACAACTATTTATGATTTTGAGTGATTTGATTGAAAATCTTTACATATAATAATAATAATTAAAATATCGATTTGAATGTAATTCATTTTGTTCTAGGTATATTCATTGTGTTTTATTTTTTATTAAATAAACGAAAATAATCTGACCCTGATAAGAAGTATAGAAGTAAACTCCATAGGAGCATGTTTAAACTATTTTTGTTGTATTTTTCGCAGAAACAAAACACGATAAATATGCCTGAATTCTTAGAAAAAAAAAACCTAATCAGTGATAATTTTATATATTACTTATTTGCAGGTGTTGCAAGTTCATTCATAGCCGCAAAATAAAACTGATCTGCTAAAGCTTTCGCTATATTGTACTCTGAACCGTAAAATCGGTTATGGAATCTTTTGATTATCAGCAAAAATCTAATCGCAAAAATGTAAATATTTTTTTTACACAATACTCTAATTTTGTACAAAGGGCTATTTGATTAGCAACTAATTAGACGTCTAACAAATAAACAACAAATCAATATTTATAAAAAGAACAGTTTCGAAACCATTTAAACTTTCAATTTACAATACTAAATGATTTCAAAAACTGATTGATTGATAAAAACCATTTTGTTAATTAGTAAAAATGATTTAAAATACTGACAAAACATGTTGTTAAATATTTTGTTTTATTTAAATGAAACATTTAAAGCAGTTTCAATATATGGGCATTTCCATAATATCGCATGAGTCGAACGCATTCAAAGCGCAAAAAACGATATAAAAGCGAATTTTTTATTGACAAGAAGCCGAACTTATTAGCGCTATAATTGGTCATAATCTTATCTAGGTTGAACTGCGATTTTTCTTATGTATTTTTAAATAAATATATTTATAGTAAATCATTATTTCACAGCTCTGCTTGAGGCTTAATTAAAACCCATCTGCGAACAAAAATAATAGACAATTCTATTGGAAATCATAGCAGATCGTATCGCATACAAATGTAAATTATTGGTCTGGTGAATCAAAGAAAATTAACCCCTCCCCGCCCCCTTCCATTCCGCCTCTTGGCTGCTTTTTAATAAAAATGTGAAATGGGAAAGTTGAAATTTCGTTTTTTGCTGCGCGAGTTCGTTGGTCACTTGAATCGAATAATCAAATAGATAACAGCAAAAAGCTAACTGAATTTGTGTGTGTGTGTGTATGTTTATTTATGTGCTGTCTATACGCGTGCGATGGTGTGTGTGTGTGTGTGTGTGAGCTTTGGGGCAACTGGTGGAAAATTCGACACCCGCAGCAAGGCGAAACGTTCAATGGCGGCTTCTACAATTTCAATGGTTGCCTAGCGAACACTGGCGAGGGGAGAGTTCATAAACTCTACACACACACACACACACACAAGCACATCGAACATGTGTTGTGCAGTCGAGGGTGCGGGGGAGGCGGAGGAGCAGCAGCGTTAACGTGACGTCGCTTAATTGTTCTTGTTGTTCTTGTTGCCATTGGTGTTGTTGCTATCGCTTGGATTCTCATGTGTAACGGCAGTTGTTTTTGTACTGCGATATGCGTGCAAATGTGTGCGTGTGTGCGTGTGTGTGTGCGTGTGTTTACAGGTATTAGTTGCTGCTGTTATTGTTATTGTTGTCCGCTTTAGTCGCGTAATTTGCGCGTTTCGTTTTGTTGATTTTTTCAATTTTTCTGGGCGCGTCGTCGTCATCATCGCTTGCTTCGCTGCCTTCGTTTGGTTTCTCAGTGTGCAAAGGCCAAACACACACACACACGCACACACACACACACGCACAATACCTGTGGCATTTTGTTCAACACTTGCAATGCAAAACACACTCCTCATATTTTCTAATTAAAATACTAACACACAAAAATGACAGCTTGGCAACACATGTGACGCACAGGGGAGAGAACTGAAATACAAACCCTCCCACCCCCACCTCGCAGAATCAAAAATCTGCGAATCGACGATAACCGTTTCGATCCGTATGCGATTTCCCCAATCTTTCAATCAGCATTTATCGCGTTCCAACCGAACAACCCACCAAACATTGCTCTTACATGGCGACGACGCGTTGCAAGCAGTGCTGCCAGCTTAGCTTCTTTCCGGCTAGATCTAGCAATAGCTGTTAAGACTAGCAAATATCCATAAATCTAGCATATTTTTAAGTTTAAGCCAAAAAATGAATTTGTGACTTAATCTTTTTTAATGTTTAAAGTATTTCACAGCAAATCAGAGCTTTTTTTTAAGATTGTTATGTGAACATATTGACGGATCCATCTTACTATATGATCATTGCCACAAAAATGTGTTATTAATTTTTTTGTTAAAAAAAGATATATTTTTAAGCAAGCAAGAATAATTTTAAATCTGCGATTAGTTACAAAATTTAAATTCTTGCATTTCCATTTAAGTATAGGTTGATTTTTATTTTTAGTTTTTTTTAGCTCATGCAGCAACACTGGTTGCAAGTATCGCATGGCGCACATGGCAACGAGGCGACGCAACGCGACGCTTCGCGTAGAGGTAAACAAAATGGCAAGGCAATTAAACAACAAGTGTAACGTATCACAACTAAACAATGAATGAATGAATCGGCAAAATACAAAAACAGAATAAACTACAACTGCAATTCTCAGCTAGAAACGACATCCGATATCCGAGACGGCTCCCAAGTCAAATATTTTAAAATCTCCACGAATTATTCGACGATTTTGAAAAGTTCAGTAAGTATTAACTGGTATTTTCAAAGGTTACGTTAACGCAATAACTTTTCTGTTTATTGAAAATGAAATTCAAGTGGAAAATGAATAAAGTTGAGCGTAATATTGAACAAGGATATTAATTATGATTTAATTACATTTATTGCCTGGCTGCCAGTTGAAGAGTTGAGCGGCGGCGGCGGCGACGACGACGACGACGGTCTATGATGATGAATGGAATCAAAGGCAAGCATAATTTAACAAACAAACAAACTAAAGTCTTTATAGACAGCGGCAAGAAGGCGAAGCAAATAAACAAAGTTCAAGTTTAATTTAACAAAGTGGTGGTTGGTTGCAAGGGTAACAGCGGCAAAGCAAAAATACAAAATACAAGTGAGAAAGTTACTGACAAGTTTTCACTGCAAAGGACCTTTTATTTCAGTAAAATTATTTAAAACAATTCTCAAACGAAAAAAATACATATTTCAATATTTACTTAAATAAAGAGGAATATTCATTGTTTCGCAAATTAAGATAGTAATTATTGTTAATTATTCTTCACTCAAAAGTTCGATTTCAATTATGGTAATACTGAAATTTCAGTTGAAATTTTACAGACAAAGCTGAGCATTCTTCAACATAAAATTATACATTTCAACAGCTTGTTAAGTTATTAACTTATATCTTGAAATAACCGGTTTTAAGTGGTTATAATTACGAAATCGGTTGGATATCTAAATTGGAAAATTCATAATATATATTCTTTATAGTGGTCGGAGATGTTTTCTTCTGCCTGTTTCGATTTCAACCAAAAATAAAAAGACAAACATTGTTGACCATTTTTCAAATTTTTTCAAGAGTAAAGAATCTTAAATAAATAACTATAAATTAGTATTTAACGCAGATGCTTTGGAATTCGGCAGATAATCGAATACCCTGCAACCCCAACCGCAAAGTGCATTTTATTGGGTTGATGAGTCACTAAAACAACTGGCAATAAAACAAAGTGAACACACAATGAACAGAGTCAACAGCCAAAACCAAATGACGAATGGGTAAACAGTTTTTTTTTGTATATATGTATTATAAGTATATTTGGAATGCAGGGTAACAACTGGTCGTCGTCATGGTCAGTGACTTCCCTTCCCTACCGCAGATGCAAAATAGAAGAAGCGCCTTCGACTTCGGCTTCTTCATCTCTTTCACTTTTTATCGGTTTTCCTTGGCCAGTGAATAAGTCAACGAAATGACGCCATTTGCCATTATGCAATTATTCAAGTCCCTTCCCCTTAAGAGTGACCAAATTGTACACGAGGATCGCCCTGAACTACTTGTAAATTAAAATTAAAATAAATGTGCAAAGCCAACAGCAACTGTGAAAATGGTCCTGCGGCATTTCCATCCACGAAAATGAACGCACAATGGATGGCGACTCATAAATGACGAATACGAATTTCAAAAAAACAAAAAGATAAGAAAAATGTGAACATATGTTTGTTGTCTGCAAATATCCGCAGTGGAAATATGGTCATTTAATACTTCGTGCGCTGATAAATTTAATTAGTGCGAAACGGACAAACTATCGATTGAAGCGTCGACGATTTCGTTTTTCCACTTTCAATGGCAATAATAAAATAACACAAATATGTTAAACATCTTCAATTTTTTAAAAACAACGTTAGGTTTTTTGAAACAGCAAGTCTGTGTTGTTCACAATTTATCTCCATTTTTGTGAATGTCATCAAAATATTACCCAAAAACTAAGATAATCACCAATTATAAAGTTATAAAGTTAAGCTTATTGGAAAATTCAAAATTTCTTTTTTTATGTCATTGAAAAGATAATATAAATGCATTTCGCAGTTTATTTAACTTCATACTTTTAATAAGGAATCTAATCCTAGAATAAAAAAATAGAAACGAAACGCCAAATTTAATTCAAATTGGTTAATTTTGGAAAAAATTGAATTTTAAATGATCATTTATTTAATATTTGATTGAACCAACACTGCAGTGCATAATTTATAGATAGACTTCACCAGCTTTAAGCAAATTATAGAATTAATTTGATACCACTCTTTCCGGACATTCTTCCCCAAAATCTTCTATATTTCGGCATGAAATCCAGCAGTTTTCTTTTTCAATACCACCCCCCGCAAGTGCTCAATGGGGTTGAGGTCATAACATCCACTTTATTATCAAGGCAAGCTTCAACGAGTGTTGGGGATCGTTATCCTGCTGAAATTCCCACTCAAAAGGCATTTCTTCTTGGCCGTATGGAAACATAATGTTGTTAAGAATAGTAACATTGTCAGAGACACTCATATTGCCTTATATTCAATATATCGGATCAACCCCAGAAGCGGATAAACATTTCCATAGCATTATATGGCCTCCCCGTGCGTTTTCAAACAAATTTAATCATCAATAGGAAATTTTTCCTGTTTTTCCAGTGTTATGTTTCTTGATAAATAAGACTACCCCGTTTATATCCTTCTTGGTCATATACCAAATAATGTAGATATCAAAATAATATAAATTCAGCAGAAATATATGATGATACAGAAAAGGGCAAAAACGAATTTAGAAACCTAGTATTGTTCAATATAAATATTATAAATATATGGAAATATACAATATTAATTCAATGTTTGAAAACCCTTTTCAATTGTATACAAATTGATCAATCTTTTTCAACCTAACATTTGGAGTTATTTTGTATTTAATTTGTAAATATTCCCCATCAAATACAGATTATTGTAAAGGTGATATTATGGTTGAAGTGTATTTGAATACTTACGGGTAGAAGAAGAAGAGAAATGTGGTCAGCAGGAGGACAATCCATGCGAAAGTCGCTGGAATGTAGCGCGTTTTCACATCGCATTTGGGCATTGTGTCTGTGTCTGTGTAAGTGTATTTGTGTTTGCTGTTGTTGTTGTTGTTGTTGCTCCAACGTCAGTTGGCGTCGCTCTGATGACGATGACGATGCTGCAGTTGTTGTTGTAGTTGTATTTGCAGTTGTAGTAATAGTGATGGTCGATAGTTCGATGACGATGCCGATGCCGATGACGATGACACGCAGCGATGCCGGAACGAATGCAGCTGCAGGTGCGAAACAGAGACGGCAAGCCACAGAAGAGACGCGTGAACTGCGATCGAGCGTGTGGTTGTTGTTGTTTGTTTGTGTTTTTCTTCTTTTTTTCTTAGTTACTGTTGCTAGCTGTGGTAGTTGTTGTTGTTGTTGCTGTTATTGTGTTGTTGTTGTTGCGTCGCCAGTGCAACAATTACAAGTTGATTTTCCAGCTCCAGCTTCTTGGCGAACGTTTTGTCTGCTGCTGCTGTGAATTAGGCGACGTTATAAAAAACAGCGTCACACACACACTCACACGCACAAACACACACACTCACACGCACAAACACACACACTCACTCATACACGCACACGCACATACAAAAACAAAGCGTGGCGAAGCAACGCGATTTTCGCTTCATCCCAATGAAAACTATTTTAATTGTTTGTCGTTATTGTTGTTGTAGTCATTTTTGTTGTTGTCTTCTTCGCTTTCGTTCAGTGTGCTCGTAATTTTTGTACTCCTGTTTTTCTTGTCTTCTTTTTTGCCTGTCGCCCTTTTGCTGTCGTTCTTTATTCTTGCTTCCCACCTTGCGCTCTTTCGCTTGCGTTTTTTTTGCTGCTTTTCTTTGCCTATATACATTCAAGTTGATGCTTCTTCTTGTTCTGGCTTTTTAATGCTTTTTTCTACACACACACGCCCGCAGACACACACACAGACTCTCACACAGGCGTTCGCACGTTGTTGCTGTTATTGCAACTGTTTTTTTTTTTTTGCGATATTCCTTCGTCCGCTTCGCACCTCTTCACACTCTCCACCACTCTCCGCACACACACACACACACACACAACAAGCGGCGACGGCGACAGCGACAGCGACGATGGCTGATGGCGTTGCCTGCAGTCGAGTCGAGTGGTTGATTGCTTTGCTTTTTATCCGCTTAACTTTCAATCGCATTCGCAGAGACGAAGAAAGTCAGCACTACATACATCACTTTTGTGTACCGACAAACACACTTTATTTTGTTGCTTGCACTTCATTCCAATTATGCACTTTTCTTGGTCATATATGACATATTTGTATGTGTGTATTTACGAAAAAATAAATAAAAAAAATAACCACAACACCGCGCTGCGCTCGCTGTGCATAATTTCCTCGCCCCGTCAGCGTGACCACAACTTTAGTTTTGAGATATACCAACCAACTGCGGGCTGCCACAAATATACACCAAAATACCACATTTGCGGCCTGCATATAAATACACCAACAAATATACCAGCAAGCATACAAACACTTCGATGCTGCAGGGCGTTGTTTTTCGAACACATTTTTTTAATTAATTTGAATTTTTAATCTGATTAGCTTTGAGTTAATGGGTTATTGTTTTGTTTTATATTATTTCTAGTGTATTTTAAAACATAATCATAATATGCCATAGAAATATCCCATAAGCATTAGTATTTTATCATGGCAGTATGTGAAACAAAACCACAAATTTATGGTCACACATTCGTAAGTAGCTGTTAACGACATACAGTTAACATTATGTTTCAGTAGGCAGCCTATCGATATCTTATCAACTGTGTTGATAATTTTCTTTTTGCAGAGTTATTTGTATATTTGGAATTTCAATCGTTAAAATAAAAACTAAATGCAATTAAAAAAATACACAACAAAACCATTTTAAATAATAATGAAAAGCAAATAAATAATTAAGTAACAGTGATAACAGCCATACTCTTGTAGTTATATAGTAAAATATCGTTTATAAATATCGATTTCTTATCGATAGCTGCGGCAACCTCACATTGTTGCCGGCACTTTCCAACACTAAGCCGCAAATGTATTTTCGCTTCTCGCTCGCTACCCTACAAAATTTTGCAACAAAAAAGTCAGTTTTTATAAAACTTTGAATGCTAAATAGCAATTAAGTGAACTTCAAACAGCGAACGTTATCTAATTATTGACAACAGCGCAGCGCCTTCTCTGCAGCTGGATCGCATCTAAAATTCTGCGTGCGCTTTGCTTGGTTTCCATCGTCGTCGTCTAGCCGACGCCATCTATCTATCTATATATATATATATATATATATAGATATATATACATCAGCATGTCGAGAAGTGTGCGCGCCGAGACTCGCAGCCGTGCCAAGGATGACATCAAGCGGGTGATGCAGGCGGTGGACAAAGTGCGGCACTGGGAGAAGAAGTGGGTGACGATCAGCGACACCACGATGAAGATCTACAAATGGGTGCCGATCTCCTCCAACAGCGAGAAGAAGTCCAAGCTGCAGCTGAGCAACAAGATCAGCGACAAGGAGAACTCCCAGAAGGGCACGCCCACTCCGCCCCAGATCACACCCAGCTACGCGGGCCTCACTGCAGACGATTCAAATACTTGTGAGTGTAACGAATGGAAGAATTGAAAGATTGAAGAGATGAAGAATTGATCAATTAAAGAGCTAAAGGATTGAAGCATCTAAGAATTGAAGTATCTAAGAAATGAGAAGTTAAAGAAATTTAAGAATTGAAAAAGTTAATGAACAGAAAGAGTTGACGCATTATACAATTGAAGAGTTGTGGCTCAAGTAGTGCACATTATTTAATTAAATCCCCTCCTAATTGTCCCTACGAACAGATATTAAACGATCTTTGCTTTGCAGGTTTCTCGGTGGTGAGCGACAGTCAAGGAGCCGACTTCGTGTCCAGCATGCCCTTCTCGGAGGACTCCAATTCGCAGGGCAGCGACGGGCCGGTGAAGCGCCTGAAAACGAGTGATTAGCTAGACATGCTTGACATGCACACCAGCTACAGTAGCTAAAGTAGCTTGGCAAATTGTAATTATTTTATTTTTATACTATATAAATACTTCTTTTTTTTGACTAGAGTTTTAGCATATAACTATAACGATTATACATATATGAGTACGACGATAATCATCTGCCTCACCAAGACTTAAGCAATTCTCCTATAACTTGTAACCGTAAGCAAAATATACAAACAAAAAAAAAATAAGAAAGCCAATAAAGAAAAAAAAAAAACACATCTTGATTGTAAACAAATACTATACATAGAATACACTAGAGGTAATCGTATGTTTAATATTATGCTTATTATGCACATTGTATGTAGTATAGTTAAGCTTAAGTCTCCAGTCTCTTTTGTAAACTGTACAACTCTCAGCGTCCGCTGCATCATATTATGTTTAGTTCGTAGACTTAGCACAAAATATATATTTCAATTTATTTATTCGCACACTACAATAAACAAACGCAAACAAACAAATCGCAAATGTTTCACCGCTAATAGCAACAAATTAGGAATCAGACAGACGTCGCTATAAGCAATATATAGCATAATGTTGATAATTGCACCTATATTTAATAACACTATCAAGATGATTTCAGAAAAACGAACTATTCAGTTAAATGCATTGTGCGTTTCTTATCGGGTCTGCAAAGATATTGTACTTGTAAAATAAAAATAGGCCCAAAAATATTTGAATTACACACTTTTTTGTGTAAAAGATGAGTGAATTATCGAAATTATGCGGTATACAATTGTAATTTTTGAATAAGTTTTTAAAGTCAAATTGAAATTTCGATATAAAACCTATAAATTATATATTGTATATATTGATGGTTATTTTATTCTAAGTCTGATCCGGCAATATACAGATTACAACCAGCGAGGATTATTTGTGAGACTAAAATACGACTGCCAACTACATAATGCTCCATGTTCAAGTTGAGCCGACTGATCCGATTTCGACTGTCGATGTTTGCTGAAATCACGAATCCATTCAAATCGATTCGTTGTGTTGTTGTTTTTTTTTTACATTTTTCTTTTATTATTTTTTATTTCATGTTTTTTCTGTAGTTTTTCTTTTTGTATAATAAAAAAAATTAATTTCTTTCAACAAATAGTTTTTCTTTCACTTGACATTAAATATACATACATTAACTCTCGTCACATCATTTCTTCACATTATCATCGTAATATATATAGATATATATTTATTTATTTATTTATATTGTAGATGTAAGGCCAGCCAGGTTGCGCAATCGGCTCTGATGACGCCGAACATCAACTTGGTTGGAATACGTACATACATACATAGATACATATTTAGTTCATCATTTTTATCTTTTCGTTTTTTTTATATTTTTGTTTTTGTTTTCGTTTTTTTTTTTTACTAAAATTTATGCTAAAAACACGCTTAACTGAAAGGAAGCACAGATTTTGCACAAGTTACAAAACTTTCGACGACCAAACAAATTACAAAAAATTGTGTGGGAGGGGATTACAACATTACAAATATGATAGTTAAAATAACTCTCTCTCAAAAAAAAAAAAAAACGTTATAAATGTTACATGTTAATTACACACACAATAAACAAAGCTTTGCTTTTGTTCGCGACAAAAAACAGAAAAAGATACAAAAATAATAATAGGTAATGGATAATAATCGTAATCATAATAATAATAATAATATAGTAATAAGTAAAAGTAAAATACAAAATTTCAATATATGTATTTCGATTACCAAAATTGTTTTCGAGAGGCTGACAAAACGCGATCTCAATGCAAAAATATCGGATTCGGATTGTTTGGAATGGAATAAAATAATATGGAATGTCTTCGCTTGGAATTATTTACGCATACAACTTAACCACAGAGAAATGCAATGGTAGCACAGACAAAATTTACTTTAAAATTTACTCGTAATGTTTAGTGTTTAACGTTTAGTTGTAATGTAATGTGTGTAATAAAATAAATATTAAATTAAACGCATTAATCTATGTACTTGCTGCATTTGTTCAAATTACTTTTAGCACAATAGTGTTTGTTGTTCATTTCCATCATTTATCATTAATCTTTCTTTACTTGATTTTCGTTTTCGTTTCTTTTTTTTTTTTAAACTTTTTTGTTTACTAGAAAAATATAGAAATTTCGCATGGAGAGTTTTTTTTGTTTAAGTGTTTTTGTTTTGTTGTTTGTTTCTTTGTTTCTTCGTTCTCATTGTTGATATTTTCTTGTGGTTTAGCTCGAACTCTTGTTGCGCTAAAAAATGACGCCTAGCTTAAAAATGTTGCCTGTTTTTTTTTTGTTTTTTACTTTTAAACAAATACAAATACACATACATACATATAGAATTATATCGTCGCATCGGGTTTTGCCTTGTATACATATGGAATCGAATATATATATATGCATATACAAATACATACATATATAGTATGTATATATGTTCATATACATATATATTTACAGATGCAAATGCATATACATATACAGAGTCAAATATATGTATATATAGTTAATATTGTCATTTAGCGTTCAGAAAAATATACTCTATGCCTTTATACAATTTTCCACATTTTTCATTTTTTTTTTTCATTTTGCAGTTGGCCGCAAAAATAGCTCTAAAAAAAAAAAACAGTTTGGCTTTACAAAGTTTTCATTTTTCTCTTGTGCTGAACGTGTGTGTGTGTGTTTGTGTGTGTGTGTGTGTGCTTGCACAGGGTGCCTCAGATTCGGCGGCTTGTCTAGAAAGAGAGTCGCGCATCTTGGGCCCTGTGGCCGTTGGGGGGCGCTTCAGCTTAGAACCGAGGTGGCGCCACCTATCGCTTAGTGTACATTCATATGTATATGGGGTATATTGGTGTATATATATTATTTATATATATATATATATGTATATATAAATTTATGTGTATAGAGATTTATATAATAATAATTGCAACAGTTTTGTTTTGTTTTTTTTTCGTTTGTTTTCTTTTAGTTTTTACGATTTGTTTTTAGTTTATCGCCCTCACTTGTCTTCAAGGATATGTTTGCGTAAATTGGTTTTTGTCGGGGACGGGGGGATAAAGAAATATCTATATTCGCTTGGGGATTGCACATTCAAGATGGACTTGGAATTGTATATATATATATATAGCATTTAGTATTTTGTTTGATAGTTTCGCTGTTGTACAGTTTTGGTACGAGAATGCCTGACAAAAAAAATTGTGTGTGTATCGATATCGATATCGTTATCGATAAGTGTGTGTGTGGTGTTATCGCGATCGATAATGTTTGCTTAGACCTTTGTGGTTAGTTTTGTGGTGGCTTCGTTGGCCGCTGTATGCCAGGATTTGTGATGTTTGCTTTGTCCTTGTTTCTGTTGTTGTTGTTGGTGTTGTTGAAGTTGCTGGTGTTTTTGTTGTAGTTGCTGTTGCTGGTGTTGTTGTTGTTGTTGCTGGATAAGTCTGTGCTATGTGTGGAGCGGATAACTGTTGGGTCGCGCCTGCGCCCGCTGCTGCCGTCGACAGCTGAGCGGAAGCGAAACGGACACCGTGACCGCTGCCTGATAAGCTTGATATCAGCACTCTGATTTATCCTCCTCCACCAGATACTGCGTATCCTTGCCGGTATCCGCCGAGGGGTCCAGCTCGCGTGTCCTCAGCTGCAGCTGCGGCGATGACTTGTGCGTAATGCTGCTGGGCGCTATTATTGCCGAGGCGGGCTCCGTGAACGACCCCGAATGGGCCATGGCCTTTGACTTGGACGGTTCCTGGGGCACATCATAGATGCCTAGCAATCAAACAATCAAGATCAGTAATGCAGAGATGTCATAAATTAAGTATACGACTGATTGACTGACTCAACTATCAACGCTCAGTCCAAGCGGCAAGAGCTGCGAGGCTTACTTTGGGATATTTGATTGAGCATTAAGAAGGCGCTTCACAAAATTCACAGCTCTTACAATTTAAAATTGGGTCGCTTTCATTGCGTGTTTCCTGCTTACATTAAGCGAAGACACAAACCATAGCATGGTGTGCAGCTTGTGCATAGCAAAGACACGAACCAGTTGAAGCTTTATAACATAATTTGGCATTTTATATACAATTCTTAAAAGTTTTAAACACCTCTCGAGCACTTAGTAAATACATACTAATTATCGCTCATTTGTATGATACAAAAAGAATTTGACTTACAGCCTACAGGCTGCGATTTTTACACAGTTCTAGAGCATTTAGTAAATACATACTAATTATCGCTCATTTATTACAGCAGTTTTCTGACCAATGTGTACATCATGTATCGTGTACATCGTCATGAAATGAGCAGGAATTGTAGCAGGACTACTCAAAAATTGAGTAGATTTTAATACTTGTAGCTTAGAAATGGTTCTGGTCATGATCAGTTTCGTAAAAAGTGGAAATAACTAAAGCTCTCTACCGTTTCTACTATCGACAGTCGGAAAAAGATCAGATTATAGACTGGGGCACTTACCTGAGCCATTGCTCATGCCCGGATCGGTGGTGGTGCCCGACTGCACAGCATCGTACATGGGATTGGCAAAGTCGCGCGCCTTGTTGGCATTGACCGTCTGCAGGTTGTAGCCCTCGATGGGGGCCATGTCGTTGGCGCCGGGTGCTGAGGCGCCTGGGAAGCCGCTTTCGCTGAACTCCACGTTCGAGCCATGTCGGAAGGTGACACTCTGCGAGGACGTCATCGCGGGCATGCGAGCCAGCTTTCCACTATAACAGAGAAAAAATATATAAATTTATTGATTTAAATATATATTACAGCATAAATATGAAACTAGGAATTGCCGTTTCCTATATTCTCACTATACATAAAATTAGTTTAACGTTTATTGCGCGTAACAGAAATCAACAAATAATAAATAAAAATATTATTAATGAAAACAATAAATGCAAATTCTAATTCACGAATAATAATCATAGTTATACATTACTTTTAAAATACATTTCAATAAATTCGCAACTAAGGAAGAAATAAATTCTTATACTAATTCGCCAATAATAATCATGGTTATATATTACTTTTAAAATACATTTTAATAAATTCGCGCCTAATGAAAAAATAAATTCCATCTTTAATTCGCTAATGATAATTCTAGTTCTACATTCCTCTCAAAATACATTTCAATTCATGCGCAACTAATGAAAAAGTAAATGCAAATTCTAATTCGCGAATAATAATCATAGTTCTATATCACTTTTAAAATACATTTGAATAAATTCGCAACTAATGAAAAAGTAAATGCAAATTCTAGTTCTACATTCCTCTCAAAATACATTTGAATTGATGAAGAAATAAATTCTTATTCTAATTCACGAACAATAATTCTAGTTCTATATCACTTTTAAAATACATTTGAATAAATTCCCAACTAATGAAAAAAATAAATGCAAATTCTAATTCGCGAATAATAATCACAGTTATATATTACTTTTAAAATACAAATTCGCAACTAATGAAAAAATAAATTCCAATTCAAATTCACGAATAAAAATTCTAGTTCTATATTACTTATAAAATGTATTTGAATTAATTCGTGCCTAATGAAAAAAAAAATTCCATTTCTAATTCGCGAATAATAATTCTAGTTCTACATTCCTCTCAAAATACATTTAAATAAATTCGCAACTCATGAAGAAATAAATGCAAATTCTAATTTGCGAATAATAATCATAGTTATACATTACTTTTAAAATACATTTCAATAAATTCGCAACTAAGGAAGAAATAAATTCCAATTCAAATTCACGGATAAAAATTCTAGTTCTATATTACTTTTAAAATGTATTTGAGTAATTTCGCGCCTAATTCCATTTCTAATTATAATTCTAATTCTAATAATTCTAGTTCTCCATTCCTCTCAAAATATATTTAAAAAAAAAAAATAAATTCCAATTGCAATGCTAAATTCTTAAGAATAATTATACGTAATAGAAATGTGAGTAATTGGAGTACTTACAATGGACGCTTGCGGATGACGTACCAGGCGCCGGCGGCCGCCATCATGACGAGCAGGATGACCATGATGGGGACGACGACGGCGGTGACGTTGGCGCCGCCGTGGCCGAAGGCGCCGGTGGTGCTGCGCTCGCAGTGGTCGCCCTTGAAGTCGGCGAGGCACTCGCAGAAGAGTTCGCCGCGATCGTCCTCCTTGCAGAGGCCGCCGTTCTGGCAGGGGCAGATGCGGGGAGCGGGACGCGGCCGCTCGGCGGCGGCGTCGCAGATGACCTCGGCGGTGCTGCGGTGCGAGGGCGGAGGGCCGGAGGTGTCGGGACAGGCGCAACGATGGCCGCCGGGCACGAGCAGACAGAGATGGGAGCAGGAGGACTCGTAGCAGGGATTGCGCAACGAGGTGTTGTAGCGCTTCTCGTGGTAGACCTTCAGGCCGGACGGATTGACGAGATTGCGATGCACCACAACCTGAACGCCCCGCCCGAATTTGTCCTGACGCAACAGCTCGCCGGTGTCCCGCGTCACCCAGAACATGTTCGACTCGAACAGATCGAGGGCGACGGGATGCCGCAGCTGATCGCCCTTGACAATGGACTTGCGACGCGACCCATCGGCCCGCATCGATTCGATGGCATTCAGCTTGGTGTCCACCCAGTAGATGATGTGATCCTGCGCATAGTCGATGGTCAAACCGGCCGGATGGCGGATTTGTTCGGTGATCAGCGGCCGTCGCTTCGAGCCGTCCATCCAGCTGACCTCGATCTTGGGCGCCGAGCCCGCGTCCGCCCAATAGATGCGTCCCAGCTGCGGATTGACCGCTATCGAGGTGGGCACCTCGAGCCCGGCATTCACAATGGAGCGACGATAGCGACCGTCTGTCTTGGCCACCATGACGCGACCGCGCGGCTTCGAGCCCGTCCGATCCATTTCGGTCCAGTACAGATTGGAGGCGAGCCAATCGACGGCCACAGCCGTCGGCTTGGAGCCGCCCTTCATGTTCAGGTCCTGGGCGAAGCCAATCTTCGCCTGGCCGTCCATTGCATTCACCATATACGAACGCTTGATCGTCTTGTCGTAGCTGTCGGCCCAGAAGATGATCTGCTGCTGGGCGTCATAGTCGAGCGCCTCGATGCGCTTCTCCGACGCAATCACATCGAACTCCTCGCGCTTCTGCAGATCCAGGCCGCGTATCTCCGGCCCATTGGCGAACACCAGCAGCACATCGGACTTCTCGGCCTTGCAGACGCCGCTGCTGCCGTCGGACAGATGGAAACCGTCGCGACAACTGCACGAATACGTGCCGTTCATGTTGTGGCACTGATGCGAACACGTGTGCTGCCGGGTCACGCACTCATCCACATCGGCGCACTTCTTCTTGTTGTCCGCCGCAATGATGTAGCCCGGATAGCAGGTGCAGATGTAGCCGCCCTCGGTCAGATTGTGACAATGATGCTGGCAGCCGCCGCGACTCTCCGCCGAGCAGCTGCTGCTGTGATGGCAGCCCAGCTCGTCGCTGGCATCGCCGCAGTCGTCGGCGAAGTCGCACACCTGGGTGCGTTCGATGCAGTGCTTGTTCGCGCACTGGTATTGCGTGTAGAGGTCGCAGGGCTTCTGCTTGCTGGCGCACAGCGTCATGTTGTTCTCGTCGCTGCCGTCGCCGCAGTTGTCGATGCCGTCGCAGATCTGATAGCGGGCCACGCACCGATGATTGGCGCACTGGAATCGTCGCAGCGTGTCGCAGTTGAAGTCGCTGCACACTTTCGGGTCCTCATCGCTGCCATCGCCGCAGTCGTCGGTGCCGTCGCATAGATCCGACAACGAGACGCACAGATTGTTGGAGCACTGGAACCGCGACTCCGGACAGAAGCGTCCGCCGGGGAAGCGGGGCGGACAGCCGACCTCGTCGGACATGTCGCGACAGTCGCGATCGCCGTCGCAGCGGAAGTAGCTGGCGATGCAATGGCCGGAGGCGCACTGGAACGTACCGTTCTTGCACTGGAAGCCGTCGCAGTTCATCTCGTCCGAGTTGTCGCCGCAGTCGTCCTCGTGGTCGCATTGCCAGCGCGACGAGATGCACTTGCCGTTGCCGCACCGGAACTCCGACTCCGAGCACTCCCGGTAGCGTCCCTTGCAGATGGCGTCGTTCTCGTCGCTGGCATCGCCGCAGTCGTCGGCAAAGTCGCACATCCATTGTCTGCACGAAAAGTAGTTTCATTTAATATTGCAAGCAATCACGTAAGCTACAGTCGAGACTGCTCGACTGTGAGATACTCGCTACAGTATTTTTGAACTATTTGGTAAAGTTTTTGAATTGCAAACCAAAATTGCACATGTGGGATACGAACCCAGACTATTAACTATTATTAACTATTTTTTTACTAGTCAATTTATAAAAGTATTTTCAATAATATCCATAGTAAATTAAAGAAAGAATTCAAAATGAATTATTCAATTTTGAGTTACTTTTTAAAATTTTGAAATATTTAGCAAACTTAAGAATTTGGTAAAAAAATTACTTTTTGAAATGTCATTGCACAAGTGGGATTCGAACCCAGACTCCCAATTATTAACTTTTTTATTACTAACCAATTTATAAAAGCGCTTTTAAGAAATTAATGAAATAATTTTAAAATATTAGAAATAATGATTTACTTATTGTTAAGGTTTGATTAGCTTTTAAATATTTTACAAATATTTAGCTGACTTTCAAATGGGGTTACAAAAATTACTTTTCGAAATGTTAAAAATTTCACTTCAATTTTTTTTACTAGTCAACTTATAAAAGTGTTTTCGAGTACATTAAGAAAATAATTTAAAATGAATTATTCAATTTTGAGTAACTTTTTAAATTATTTAGCAAACTTTAAAAAAGCAAGGGTTAAAAAAAATACACTTTGTAATATTAAAAATTGTAATAAACAATTTTTAGTTAGCAGACAATTAATAAAAGCGTGTTTAGAAGTACGCAAGTATTTGTTAAATTGTAGCAATCTTCTAAATAGGCGAAGTCAAAATTTTTTCAATTATTTCACCTTTTTTTTTTTTAAATTTACAGGCTTTAAATATCCTTAATTGAAATATATAATTTAAAAAAAGGACAATCAAAATTATCTCGATTGGGATTCGAACCTCTGCTGCTATTGAAATATATAATTTAACAAAGTACAAACAAAATTATGTCGATAGGGATTCGAACCTCTGCTGCTATTATGTGTGCCTAAAATCATCTCTACAGCTATGGGTAGCGGGTAGAAAAAAAAAGCAATCTGTACTTACTTGGGTATGCAGCGATTGTTGCCGCACTTGAAGTCCGTGTCCGCCGAGCACTTGGGACAGTTCTCGGGCAGCTCGTCGCTGTTGTCGCGACAATCGTCCTTGCCGTCGCAGAACAGCCACTTGGGTATGCAGCGATAGTTGGACTGGCCGGGACAACGCTGCCATCCCGTGGTGCAGTTCCTCTGGCGGCACATATACGCCGGCTCGTCGGAATCATCGCCGCAGTCGTTGTCGAAGTCGCACATCCACAGCTGCGGAATGCAGCGCTTGTTCTTGCACGTGTACTCGGTGTCCGGGTCGCATTCACGCTTGTCTGAAAACCCACACAGAGAGAGAGAGCACAACATATTTAGTCTCTGATCCAAATTATTGCTATATGTGTATATAAATCTGCAGTCTATATGCGAAATGTTGCATCTTTAACTCCTCAACTTGCAAAGTTAGAAAGCAGAATTGCAACATTCATTTGCTACTATATACCAATATAGCTACCATAAAGACTTTCAGCATTTTCATTTAAATAAAATATATATCTTTATATATACTAGTAAAACTTCATTTTAAAATATTACATTAATAAATGTAACAAAATGTAAATGTTTGTTTTTTTTTGTTTTAAATCAATCTAACTTCAAGAATTGTTCATTGGTATCTGCCTAATTTTTTAAACTTTTGAAATTGCAATTTCACAAATGGCCAATAGAAAATGAATAGATTAAGATTACAATGTAAAACTGAATATATATAAATTAATTTTTGTATTGGCTCATATTTTTTAAGAGAATATCTAAATTGAAGAGTGAATAGTTTTTGGTTGCCATTATAAAACTACAGTGTCAATAAATAGTAAATAAATATTAGAAAGTTTCTAGGTTCAATATTGAAACTATTTTGTAATATTATTGCAGGAGTATTAAATTTAGCATTTTTATTGAACTTTGAAGTTGAATTTATTATTTTTAACTTCAGTGCTTGATTTTTGGAACGTTATTATCTCAAAGTTCTCAATTTTTAACGCTTAAATTCACCAAGATAGCAACAGATATTAAAATGTTCAGTTTCTAAGCTACACTGGGAGTTATGAAGTTTTATTTTAATTTAAACTTTGTCATTTAATTTTTAAAATTTCGTAACTCAGTGGAGCTTTAAAATTTGTGCAGCTCCCTACCTTAATTTTAGATATTTAGTTTCTTTAGTGTGAAAAGTCGACTTTCAAATAAAGGAAAAAATAAAAAAAATATATATAGGGGGACTTACGGCAGACGGCTGGATCCTCGTCGCTGCCGTCCTTGCAGTCGGCGTCGCCGTCGCAGCGCCAGCTGTCGAGGATGCAGCGGCCGCTGGACTTGCACTTGAAGTCGGATAGGGGGCAGGGCAGGTCGCAGTTCTGCTCGTCGCTGCCGTCGCCGCAGTCGTCGACGCCGTCGCAGATCGTCGCCGACGGGGTGCAGTTGGTGTTCTTGCACTGGAAGGTGCCGGCTCGACAATGCCGGGCAGCGCACGTGGCCGGCTCATCGGACCCATCCTTGCAGTCCTTCTCGCCGTCGCACTTCCAGAACCAGGGGATGCACTTCTCGTCATGGCCGCCGCACAGATGCTGGCCCGTCGTGCAGTTGGCGATGCATGTCTTCGAGTCGCGGGCCAAATAGAACTGATTGGGACACGCGCACTTGTAGATGGGAGCGCCCTCCTCGATGTAGCCCTCGATGTTGAGGTACGTGGACTCGGGGGGCGGGGCGATGAGGCAGAGATGGGAGCAGCCGCCGTTGTTGGTGCCGCAGGGATTCGTGTAGGGCAGCTGGCGGAGCGGATGATTGATGTGCAGATCGTACGGACGATGCGTGGTGTTCCGCAGCACCGTGTAGTTGGCGCCATGGAACTTGTTCGCCCGCACAATCGCCTTCAGGTTCCAGTCGCTCCAGTAGATGTAGTCGTCGAACAGGCTGAGGGCGAAAACGTGCGGCACTCGATTGCCCGACAGCACGATGTGACGATGCCGCCCCTCCAGATCGGTGTAGGCAATATAGTCGAGATGGGCGTCCGCCCAGTAGATGCGATCGGTGAAGTAGTCGATGGACAGCGCATTCGGCCACGCGATGCCATCGTTCCAGTTGAGAATCCGGGTGAAATTCGACCCATCCATGCCCATCTTGGCGATGTAGGCCTGCAGATGCCAGGACGTGAAGTACAAATAGCCGATGCCCGGATGCACAACAATGGCACGCGGATCGACGACACCGCTGCGCAGCGTCTTGCGCTTCGTTCCGTCCAGCTCGGACACGTCCAGATTCTTGGAGTGGCGATCCAGCCAATACAGTTTGCGGCCCACCCAATCGATGGCGATGCCCTCCAGGCCGTGCGAATCGTGTCGGATCACCGCCTCCCGCTCGGCGGGCACATCCGCCTCGTTGTTCGTGTACTTGGCCCGGAAGATCGTCTTGGCCGTGACGTCACAGAAGTACATGTACTGCTCCCTGATGTCAAAGTCCAGCGCCACCACATTCATGAGGTCCTGATGCATCAGATTGTACTGATGCCCGTCCACCGACATGTTCCGCACGTAGTACTTGTTCGTGAAGATCAGCCACGGCGCCACGTTGTCCTTCCGCTTGCACGTGTGCTCGTCGTTCTGCCGCTCGTAATACGTCTCGTCGCACTTGCAGTAGAAGCTGCCCGGCGTGTTCGAGCAGTGCTGCGAACAGGCGCCCGGCTGCTCCAAGCACTCGTCCACATCCGCGCACGCCTTACCGTCCGCCAGCAGTCTTAATACGAGAGAGAAGGAGAGATTAGATAAGAAAATATTAGCCAATTACCATATCATTGATTTTGCATATTTACATATATATTCATTTTCATTTTTAATAATTATTGTGTTGTGTTGGAAGAAATTTCATTTACGATAATTTACGATATCATTGTTTTCTTATACTTCAAAAGAACAGAAGTTTGTTAAGAAATAGTTTAATAATTATTATTTTTTTGTTGGAAGAAATTTCATTTACGATATCATTGTTTTTGTATATTTTATCAGCACAAAATAGTGTAATAAAATAATAGTGAAAGTATTTTGAACGCCACATTCATATCTCATTTATGGAACTATTTCGGTACATTTTATTAGAATCAAATTTCTATCGAGTTGGTGTAAATTTATGCAAAATAACTATTAAATTAGTCAACAAATGGTTGTTTATGGCAACACGTCTTTTTTCCAAGTATATATCGGGCTTTTGAATGAACATAAATCGATCCAAATTTATATAATTATTTTGAAAGTAGTCGAGAAACTGTTTGACATATTATTGTTCAATTGATTGCAATTTGCAACACATTTTTTTCCAAATAAATAACGATATATAGAATCTAATAGAATTCGATTGAAATTTATAAGTTTCTTGACTTCCATCCATTAATTTTGAGCCTTTAAAAATTATAGCTAAATTCGACGAGTTAAAATGCAGCAAATTGTTAACTTATTTAGTTTTTTAAGAATTATCTACCAACTGACTAAGATTTATGGATTGCTTGACAACATTAATGAGTAGAGTTAAAATGCAGCAAATTGAATATTAATTCAAATAAATTGAAACTGTCGAATTAAAATCGTTGAATTATTTGCCACATATTTGTTTTTCAACTAATATATATCGATCAAAATGAACGTATTTCTTGACAACCTTCCAACAACGTCGAGTTTGGTTTAATTAATTTAAAATGATTACTACAGTCGAGTTAAAATGCAGAACATGTAATAATTATTCAAATAAATATTTGCAACATATTTTACTATAACTTGTATTTGCTCGGTAGTATATAAGTCTAAATCGATTTAAATTTTTGAATTGGTTTTCTATCAATATTAAGTTGGTTTAGTTGTTCAAATATATTACTAGAAACTGTCGAATTAAAACCGTTGAATTATTTGCAACATATTAACTACTACATATCGATCAAAATGAACGTATTTCTGGACAACTTTCCAACAATATCGAGTTTGGTTTAATTAATTTAAAATGATTACTACAGTCGAGTTAAAATGCAGAACATATAATAATTATTCAAATAAATATTTGCAACATATTTTTCTATAACTTGTATTTGCTCGGTAGTATATAAGAATAAATCGATTTAAATTTTTGAATTGGTTTTCTATGAATATTAAACTGTTTTAGTTGTTCAAATATATTACTAGAAACTGTCGAATTAAAACCGGTGAATTATTTGCCACATATTTGTTTTCCAACTATTTCATATCGATCAAAATGAACGTATTTCTTGACAACCTTCCAACAATATCGAGTTGGTTTAATTCATTCAAAATGCATTTCGAATCAGACGACATGAATGGAAATTGTTGAATTATTAGCAAAATATATAATTTCCAAGTAATATATATCGATCTTGAAAACCTTCCGACAACTCGAGTCAAATGCATTTCGAATCAGACGAGATGAATGGAAATTGTTGAATGAAATAATACTGTTAAATGAAGTATATATATATGGTTGGATGACTCACTTGTAGCCCTCGTTGCAGTCGCAGTAGTAGCCGGTGAGGGTGTCGACGCACTTGTGGCCGCACTGGTTGATCTCGACCTTGGCGCACTCGTCGACGTTGCAGTGGGCGGGCTCGTCGGAGTCGTCGGAGCAGTCGGGGACCTTGTTGCAGACGAGGCTGTAGTCGATGCACTGGCCATTGGTGCAGCTGAACTGGCCCTGGGGACAGGTGGCGTTCTCCTTCTTGCAGTTCACCTCGTCCGAGTGGTCGCCGCAGTCGTCCTCGCCGTCGCAGCGATACTGGTTGCGGATGCACTTGAAGTTCTGGCACGTGAACTCCATGGGCGAGCACGTCTTGTACTTGGAGTTGCAGTGTTTGCCCTCGTCGGTTCCGTCGCCGCAATCATTATCGTGATCGCACACCCAACCCTATAAACGCACCCAGTTTAAATTCGATTAATAACTATGATCGAGTGTTAATTGTGATTGTGTACCTTGTTGATGCAACGTCCGTTGCCGCAGGTGAACATGTCCTCGCCACACGGCTGCTGTGTGGCACAATTGTGCAGCGTCGTGTTCTCATCGGCCCCGTCCACGCAGTCCGGATCCCCGTCGCAGATCCACTTCTTCGGTATGCACTGAGCTCGCTGCCACGACTTGTTCTCCACACACGTGAACTCCGTCTCCTCGTCGCACTTCCGATCATCTGCAATTGCACATGAGGATGAGGATTAGTTAATAAGCTATTTCACTGAGAGATACTCAATTAAATATAATTCTGAATAAAATTAGTATTAATTCTTGTTAATGTATTCATTCGGTTTCAGATTGCCAACTCATAAGGAAACTATACGAAACTAACTGATTTTCACATACAAAAAAGTGAAGTATGAAATATAAAAGATATTCAACATTCTTTCGATTTTCTATTTAAAGCAAAATATTGTGAAATAAATAATTGATTTAAATTTGTATTACAAATTTAGATCATAATTCTAAATTTTGGTAATACAATTTTTTACAAATTATTTTCACACATAAAGAAACTATACGAAATGAACTGATTTTTACATACAGTGAAGTAATAAATATAAAAAATATTCAACATTCTTTCGATTTTCTATTTAAAACAAAATATTGTGAAATAAATAATTGATTTAAATTCGTATTCAAATTTAGAATATAATGCTAAGTTCTGATAACACATTTTTTACAATTTATTTTTCACATTGCCAACACATAAAGAAACTATACGAAATTAACTGATTTTCACATACGAAAAATGAAGTCAAAAATATAATAAATATTGAACATTCAATTGCTTCTCTATTTAAAGGCAAAGGTTGTGTAATAAATATATTATTTAAATGTTGTATTTAAAATGTAGATCATAATTCTAAATGTTGGCAATATATTTTTAAAAATTTATTTTTATGCTCTAACTTTAAACGCAAATTTGATATGTAATTATATTTATATTTTGGTCAATTTTTGTGATGCAAATTAAAAGTGAAGTTCTTCATTCTATGGCATGAAAAATGAAAAAAAAAACCTCCATAGAACATTTGGATTGTTGGCTGACAAATTGATTTAAAATTGAATATGTTAAAATGAATAAGTCGACTGCCCTACTTTTGAAGTTCTCTATTTAAAATAATGTCAGCGTGTCAAGAATGCTCGACTACAAGATTCCCTGTCTATATTTTGAATATACTAAATAAACCAAAAGGGGTTTAAAAAATACTAAATTAAAAATTGTAGTTTACTATTGGGTATAGTTTAAAGGAACAATGAAAAGGATAAGGGTGAGAAATGATTGGGAATGGTTTAAGCTACCGATCGAATATCGAGAGGACTCGCTTGGGCTTTGGGTTGAAGGGGATTTGAATGGGGGGGGAGTCGGAGTACTCACTGCACTGATGCCGGTTGTCCTCGTCGCTGTTGTCGAGACAGTCGTTGTCGCCGTCGCAGATGTAGATGCGGGGAATGCAGTTGCCGTTGTCGCAGGTGAAGAGGTCGCCGAAGCAGGTGCGGCCCTCGGACTTGCAGTAGTCCGGCGGCTCGTCGGCGCCGTCGCCGCAGTCGTCGTCGCCGTCGCAGTACCAGGTGGCGGGAATGCAGCGATGGTTGGGGCACCGGAAGCTGTTCGTGGGGCACGTCCGTTGGCCGCAGTGCAGCGGATCCTCGTCGCTGTTGTCGCCGCAATCGTTGTCGCCGTCGCACAGCCAATACGGCTCCACACAGATGTTCGTCTTCTCGCACTTGAGATGATTGGCCGGACACGTGGTGTTCATGGGGCAGCGTTCGTGCGTCTCATCCGAGGTGGCGTTATCCTTGCAATCGTTCACCCCATTGCACACCTGAGCCTGCGGAATGCAGCGACCGTTCGCACACGTGAACTCGCCATCGACACACGGCGGATAGCTGCAGTCGAGCTCATCGGAGCCATCCTTGCAGTCGTTCTCGTGATCGCACTTCCACGACTTGAAGATGCAGCGTCCGTTGTTGCAGCGGAACTCGTTCGTCGAGCACGAATGGTAGGCACAATAGTTGGGATCCTCGTCGCTGTTGTCGCCGCAATCGTCGTCGCCATCGCACGACCACATCCGCGAAATGCACTTGCCGTTCTGGCAATAGAACTTGCTCGCCTCGCACGTATTGTTGCGCGGTGCGCACATCCGTCCCTCGTTCACCACCTTCGAGTTGTCGTCGCATTTGCACTCGACCTTCCCATTGGGAGCCGGATGGCAACTCTGCGCACAGCCGCCGTTGTTGATGCTGCACGGATTCACGTTGCACTTCTGCCGCTCGGCGCTATAGATGCGAATGTCACGCGGCGAATCCTCCAGCCGCTTCACCATCTCCACCATGTTGGCGCCCGTGTGCTTCTCGGCGCGATAAACGCCGCGCAGCTGCAGATCCGTCCAGTAGATGTAGTTGCGGAACACCGTGATCGCAAACGGATAGATTGTGGCGCCCAGCAGCAGTTCGCGATTGCTGCCATCGAGATCGGCGCGTTCGATCTTCTCGCGCACCGCATCGGACCAATACAGCTTCCGCTCCTCGTAGTCGATGGCCAGTCCGCTCGGCTGCGACAGCTCCTTGTCGACAATGGCGCGCTTCAGCGAGCCGGCCATCGTCGTGCGAAAGATCTTGCCCGACGTGCTGAACCGTCCCCAGTCCGTGAAGAACAAGGTGCCGTTGCAGGGATCCAGAACGATGGCACGCGGCCGTTCGACGCGGGCGATCATCACCAGCTCGGTGCCGGCGAGATTCATCGCGTATATCGAATTGTTCGAACTGTCCGTCCAGTAGATCTTGTTCTGCGTCCAGTCGTAGGCGATGCCCTCGGGATTGATGCCCTTGCTCAGCACCACATTGATGTCGCTGCGACTCGGCTTGTTCGCCTGCGTGTACGCGATCTTGGCCCACGGCCGGATCTGCGTGTACAGCATGTGATTGTCGGCGAAATCAAAATCCAACCCGACCACATTCGTCAGGTTGGTCAGCGGCGTGAACGGCACTTGTGTCGAATGCGGATCCAGGTTGACCGCCCGGATTTCGGTGCGTGTCGCAAACACCAGATACTCGTTGACCGCCTCGCATTTGCGCTCATCGGAGCCCGGCTTTCCCGTGGCACAATCGCAGCGATAGTGCTTGTTGTTGTTGGCCGGCAACTCGTCGGCGGGGAAGCTGAAGCAGAGCTGATCGCAGCCGCCGTTGCCCAGCTGGGCACACGGATTGGTGTCGTCCGTCGGCTGATTGTTGATGTCATAGATGACAATGTCGCGCAAGCGTTCCAGATTCGTGCGCACTCGGGTCGCCTCCGAGTCGTTGTTGAACTGCTTGTTCGCCTTGAACACGCTCACCAGATTCCTGTCCACCCAGTACACATCGTTCAGATGCACCGCAATGCCCATCGGATTCGGCAGATCCCGCCGGATGATCTTGCGATTCGCCCCATTGTACGCAATGCACTGTATCGTGTCGAGCTTGGAGTCCACCCAGAAGACGTCGTGCGTCTGCATGTCGATGGTGAGATCGCGGGGCAACGAGATGCCCGACGTGACCAGCGGCTTCCACTTGGTGCCGTCCAACAGCGCCTTGCCAATCCTCGGATGCTGGCCGTAATCGATCCAGTAGAGCAGCCGCTTTATCGGATTCACGGCCAGTTCGCGCGGCGCATCGTTCGTCGTCTTCACCAGCACCTTGCGATTCCGGCCATCCAGCCACGCCACCTCCACGTAGTTCTCATGCGGATACACGTTGGTGAAGTACATGTTGCCGGCCACCCAATCCACCGTCAATCCTCGGATGCCATTGCTGCCGATGCCGTCCTTGATCACATGCTGCAGATCGGTGCCGTTGGGCCGCGACCTGAAGATGCCGTTCCAATAGCCGCGATTGAACTCCGCCCAATAGATCCACTGATCGCGATACATCACGTCCACGTGCAGTATGTGGTGGCCGGGTCCGCTGATCGGGACCATGGCCTCGGAGCTGTCGCTCAGACTGTAGCCGCGGATCATGTCCAGCTGGGAGACGACAGCGAATGTCTTGTACGCCACACAGCCGATCTCGTTCTCCTTGCGATAGCCGATGCCGCAGGCGCAGGTTCGCGTCGCCGCCGGACCGGGTATGCAGAGTTGGGTGCAGCCGCCGTTGTTCGTCTGGCAGGGATGCTGCATCAGCGGCCGCTTCTTGTAGATCATCATGCTGCGCAGATCGTGCTCGTTGTCCACAATCGTCTTGGGATTGTCGCCGCGCGGCAAATCGACGCGCACGATCTTCTCGTACACCGGGTCGAGGTAGTACAGCCGATGATCGAGCACGCCGAGGCTGCGTGGCCGACTGATGCCCTGCTGTTCGCTCAAGATGACGCTGTAGTCGTCGCCGTTGTAGTCCATCACACAGATGGAGCCCTTGGAGCGGGTGCTGAAGTAGATCAGCTTCTTGTCGATGTCCAGCGCCAGACTCTCCGGATGATTGACGTTCTTGCGCAGCACCCGCGGATCCTGACCGTTCATCTCGACGCGCCCGATCTTGATGGGCACCTCGAGCACCCCCTCATCGATCCAGAACAGTTTGCCCTCCCCCGGATCCAGGACGATCTGTTTCGGTTTCGACACCGACGTCTCCTTGCCATCGTTGGCCAGGATGACGGTGCGATACTTCTGTTTGCCGTCAACGCGCACCGCTTCGATGTTGCTGGCCACACGGTTGCCGATATACAGATTGCGTCCCAGCCAGTCGAAGGCGATGGTGTAGGGAGCACCCACGATGCCGGTGTCGGCGCCAAGGAAATCGGTCTTGTTGCCGCCGCCGTACGGCGTCGTGTAGATGGTGCAATTCTCCTCGTCCTCCTCGCGTCCCTGGACCCAGTAAAGCGTTTCGCCCTTGCGATCAAAGTCCAGGCCGGTGCTGCTCTCGATGCCAATGACGGGGGCCAAGGCGCCAGCGCGAGCATCGCCACCGTTCAACGGCAGATCGACAATCTGGGTGCCCTTGACGACCATGATGTAGGGATTCTCCTCCTCGATGCAGCGTCCCTCGCTGAACAGCCGATAGCCCGGCTTGCACTTGCACGAATATCCCTCGCTGGCACTCGGACTCAGCAGACACAGGTGCTGGCAACGTGCCGCCGCACACGGATTCGGATACATCGGTTGCAGCGAGGCGTGATGCACATGAATGGACAATGGTTGACTGATCAGATGCGAGACGACGGTTTGGTTCTTGCCACGGAACTTGTTGGCGGAGAGCACACGATTGAGCTGGCGATCCGTCCAGTAGAGCGTGTCCTCGAAGAGGGACAGCGAGTGCGGATGGAGCAGATAGTGACTGCTGGCCAGCACCTGTTGTCGCCCAGTGCCGTTGTAGTAACAGAAGTCGATAAAGTCCAGCTTGGAGTCGGCAAAGTAGACGCGCTTGGTGGCTATGTCCAGGGTGAGTCCGTTGGGCCAGTAGATCTTGGTGTTGATGATGGTCTTGCGCATGGTGCCGTCCATGCCGATGCGTTCGACGCGCGGATTCTCGCCCCAGTCCGTCCAGAAGATGAAGCGCGCCTCGGGACTCGGATCGATGCACATGCCCCTTGGTTGTGTGATGTTCTCTCTGACCAACACCAATCG
The DNA here is from genome assembly GCA_963583835.1 of Drosophila immigrans. Classification (NCBI taxonomy): domain Eukaryota; kingdom Metazoa; phylum Arthropoda; class Insecta; order Diptera; family Drosophilidae; genus Drosophila; species Drosophila immigrans. The sequence goes on along the minus strand of OY757144.1, from coordinate 15,996,362 downwards.
ATTCGAACCGTTCTCCGCGGACACTTCGATCGTATTGAGTTTGCTGTCCAGCCAGTACAAGTTCTGGGCGATCCAGTCGTAGGCCAAACCCTCAACCAAGTCCAGTCCGGTGGTGATGATCTCCTGCGGTTCCATGCCGTGATCCAGTCGCGAGATCTTCTTCAGCTTCATGTCGCTCCAGAAGATGGTGCCCGTGTGCATGTTCGAAGCGGTCGCCACCACGTTCTCCACAATGATCGGCACACGCTCCAGTCCCTGCTCCTTGAGGTCCGCCACGAGTATCGAGTGACGATTGGAGATGATGAGGAAGGCGGCCGTGTGATTGACGGCCTTGCAATTGTGCTTATTGGGGCTCAACTCGTAGCCGGCCGTGCAGCTGCAGAAATACGAGCCCTTGGTGTTCGTGCACTGCTGCGAACAGAGACCCGGCGGATCGCATTCGTTGGTGTCCACGCAGGTGAAGCCGTCCTCGCCGATCTCCGAGCCGGGCGGACACACGCACATCGCCCCGTTCGGCGTCTTCTGGCAGAAGCTGGAGCACTGGCCGGCCTGGTGTTCGCACTCGGCCAAATCGCAGCCTTCGCCCTCATCGGCGCCGTTCGGACAGTCGAGCGTGTCGTCGCACACGCTGGTGATGTTCACGCACCGCTCGCTGATGCCCGGACACTGCCACTGGCCGTGCGGACACTTGAACGGCGGCGGAACGCAGGCGTGTTCGCTGCCCTCATCCGAATTGTCGCCGCAATCGTCCTTGCCGTCGCAGATGTACGCCTTGAACACACAGTTCGTGTTGTTGCACTTGAAGAAGTTCTGGGCGCACGTGATCTGGCCGCAATCCTCCTCGTCCGAGTGATCGGAGCAATCGTTCGACCCATCGCAGTGCCACGCAATCGGTATGCAAAACCCAGTCGATTTGCATCGGAAATGCTTGTCGGGATTGCATTGATTCGGTCCCATCGATGGGCAGCCGAGCTCGTCGCTGCCATCGTTGCAGTCGGGGATGCCATCGCATTTGTACGACTCCTCGACGCACTGCCGCAGATCGGCGCACTTGAACTGATTGGCCAGGCAGCTGATCGGCGGACAGTCCTTCTCGTCCTGCTTGTCGAAGCAGTCGTCGTCGCCGTCGCACACCCAACTCTGCGGTATGCAGTGTCCCGTCCGCGGGCACGTGAACTGGAAGTACGCGCACGTCTTCTCCGCACAGAAGTCGCCCTCGTCGCTGCTGTCGCCGCAATCGTTCTCGCTGTCGCACTTCCACATGCTCGGTATGCACCGCCCGTTGGCGCACGCGAACTGCGATGTCGCGCACGTCACGTTGCCGCACTCCAGCTCATCGGAGTTGTCGCCGCAGTCGTTCTCCTGGTCGCACCGGAAGTTCAGCGGGATGCAGCGACCCGACTTGCACTGGAACTCATTCGAGCCGCACGTCGGTTCTAAAAAACACACAAGCGGAAGGTGAAATTAAAATATTAATATTATCATTGTTCAAATAATCGAAAGTTTAAAAATTAACTATTCTTTTAAACATTATATTTAAATTAACTTCGAACACTTGAAATTTATGCCACAAAATTAGAATAATTCGGTTGAACATTCGTCAAATTTGGCAATAATTAAATTAAGTTATAAGTAGCAGGAGTCAAATATTAACATTAAATTAGCAAATTATTAACATTACAAGCCAAAGGTTTCACATACTCGCATATTGAAATTAACAATTAAAAGCTTTTAAATTGAATATTATTTTCAATTTTAAAATAAAGAAATAAAATTGTTAGAAGTGAAGAAACTGGAATATGTTGCCACAAAATTAGAATACTTCGGTTCAACATTCGTCAAATTTGGCAATATTTAAATTAAGTTACATATATGGACATATAGTATGTACATATAAATAGAAGCAGTCAAATATTAACATTAAATTAGCATATTGAAATTTACAATTAAAAGCTTTTAAATTGAATATTATTTTCCATTTTAAAATAATGAAATGAAATTGTCAGAAGTGAAGAAACTGGAAATTGATGCCACAAAATTAGAATAATTCGGTTGAACATTCGTCAAATTTGGCAATATTTAAATTAAGTTATAAGTATCAGAAGTCAAATATTAACATTAAATTAGCAAATTATTAACCTTAGCATTGTTAAAGCTAAGTTATATTGTTATGTGTTGAATTAAATTCGAGAACTCAAATTGGAATACTTCAATGAAAGGTTATAAATACTCGCATATTGCAAATTCACAATTTAAAGCTCTTGAGAATGAGTCGAATATTATTTACAATTTAAAAAAAATGATAAAAAATTATCGGAAGTGAAAAAAGCTGGAAATTGTTGCCACAAAATTAGAATACTTCATTTGAACAATCGTCTAATTTAGAATTAACGTAATCAATTCAATATAAAGGAATCGTATATTAACTTTACTTTCCATTTTTTAAATAAATAATTACAATTATAAAAGGTGCAAAAATAATTATTCTTGCATGCTAAGAAATATTGTCGTAATTGAATTAAATTCGAGAACGTAAATTGGAATAGTTCGATCAGAGGTTTTAAATACATACGAAATTTGAATTTTTGAATTTAAAGCTCTTGAGAACGAGTCGAATATTAACATTAACTAATAATTAAATAATCAAGAAAATCATATATAAGAAGTATAATTATTTTGCACTATTAATATTAAGTTAAACATTTTTTAAAAATTTTGATATAATTGTATTAAATTGGATGACTTAAATTGGAATACGTCAGTCAAAGATTTTAAATCAAAAAGTGAGAGAATGCGAAAAATATGCAATATTATTCTTGAATATCAAAATTTAAAATTCTTGTAATTCGGTTTAAAATATTGAAATATTTTAATAAAATACAATTTGTATTTAAAATGAAAATCAATATATATAGTATTTCCCTGGTTGGAATCGAACCTGCGTTCTAACCGATCAACAAATATTGATATTGTTATATATAGTATTCATATAGTTTTCTGAATTATTGTCTCAACTTACTTGTGCAGTTCTGCTCCTCGTCGCTGTTGTCCAGACAGTCGTCGTCGCCGTCACAGACCCAGGACTTGGGGATGCAGCGCTGGTTGTTGCAGGTGAAGTCCCAGGAGTTGGGGCACGGCTGAACCGGCGGCTCGGCGCTCGGATCGGGCACGCAATTGATCTGATCCTCGGCCAGCCGTTCGCCGTAGGGACACGAGCAGCGCGACTGCAGCCGGCTGACGATGGGCGTCGTCGTCGTCGTCGTGACGTCCGATGCATTGGTGGGCGGTGAACTGGCGATGGGGACGGCGAAGCAGATCTTCTGGCAGCCGCCGTTGTTGAGGTGGCAAGGTTGCGTCTCGGCAATGCGTTGCACGTCCCTGCTGTACACCTTGACGCCATACAATCGATTCGTCTGCGGCTCGCGCACCATCATCTCCTCCTGCTCGCCGGTCAGCTTGTGCAGTCGGATAATCGCATCCAGGCGCCAGTCGGTGATGTACATCCAGTCGTTGTGGATGACAATGGAGAAGGGATGGCGGACGAGACGTGAATTGACGGTCTTGATGTCGCTGCCATCGAGATTGGCGTGCTGCACGTGATCGAGCAGCGCGTCGCACCAATAGACGCGATCCTCCTTGAAGTCAATCGACAAGCCATTGGGCCAACCCAGGGTGACATTCCGGAAGACCAAGAGTCCGCTGCCATCGGTGTTGGCGCGCGTGATGTTCGCCGGCCGATCCCACTCCGAGAAGAAGATGTAGCCGCGATTGGGATGCACGACAATGGCACGCGGACGCTTCAGGTTCTTGAGCAGCGTGCGACGATGCGTCACATTGCGCGTGGACAGGACGTTCAAGGTGCCCTTGCGCGAATCGATGTAGTACAGATTCTTGGACGCCCAGTCGACGGCCAGACCCTCGACGCCCTCGTTCTGCGAGGCCAGGACAATTTCGCGACCGGTGCCGTTGCGATGCACCCGATAGATGACATCCTGCAGCACATCCGAGTAGTAGATGAACTCGTCGCGCGCATCAAAGTCGAGGCCAACGAAGCGGGCGCGTCGCGACACCACCGGCAAAATGGCATCGCTGAATCCCTCGATCACCGGCTCCAGCACCTTGCCCTTGATGAAGCGCTGCTGCGAATACATGAGAAACTCGCGCACCAACTTGCAGTTGCGCAGATCCGTCTGCAGCTGATAGCCGGTGTGGCAGGCACAACGATAACCGAGGCCGGCGGGCGCACCCTTGACGGCCGTCACGATGCACATGTGATTGCAGCCGCCGTTGTTGCTGCCACACGGATTCGAGACATGCGGCTGACTGAGAGCATGCACCGCAATGATGCCCTTGGGCTCGCGTATGTCCTTGGCCTTGTAGGTGACCTGAATGGAGCTGGGGCCCTCGAACTTGTTGACCGACATGATGCCCTGCTTGGTGGCGTCCGTCCAGTAGATGCGGTTCTCGAACAAGGCGAGACGCGACGGTGACGGCACCTGTTGGCCCCGCAGCACCATGACGCGCTGCCCGCCCTCGTAGTCCACCGACTCGATGTAGTCGAGCAGCGAGTCGCACCAGAAGACGCGCTTGGCAATGATGTCGACGGTGACGCCGCTCGCCTTGTACGCCGCCTCCGACACTATCGAACGGGCATGGGTGCCGTCCATGTGGGCGCGCAGCACTTGGCCGCCATCGGCGACGAACATGAGGCCGGCGGTTGGATCGAGGGCGAGATCGGCGGGACTGGTGAGATTCGAGCCGAGGACAACGGCATGCCAATGGCCGCTCAGCTCGAACACATCGATCTTCTGGCCCACCAGATCGGCCACATAGATCTTGTCGCCCACCCAATCGACGGCCAGCGCAACTGGCGCCCACGTCCCCGGCAGCGTCTGATCCAGCGGCGCCACCGTGGCGCCGTTCAACGCGTTCAGCGGCAGCGATTGCACCTTGCGCGTCTTCACGTCCGACCAGTACAGCGTGTTGCGCGCATAGTGGAAGGCGACGCCGGCCGCCGCGGTCGCATTCGCCACAATTCTCGGCTCGCTGTCGTGTGCGAACATGCGCATGATCGCACGATCGTGGGCGAAGATCAGCTGCAGGTTCTTGGCGTCGGGCGCAATGCACTGCGAGTCGTTGATCAGCGTGTAGCCCTGGGCGCAGTGGCAGCTGTAGCTGCCGGGCGTGTTCACGCACAGCTGGTCGCAGTGGCCCCACTCCGCGCACTCGTCCAGGTCCACGCAGGTGCGGTTGTCCGGCGCCAGGCTCTGGCCCGGCTTGCAGTAGCAGACGCCGCCGGTCAGCGAGGGGCCGCACTTGAATTCGCAGCTCAGCGCCGGGCACGACGCAATCGCTATTAAGAGAGGCATTGCACAACAATTAGTATTTGCCGGTCAAGTAAATTCTATAAATTTATGTATGTGGTTAGCACAATAAATAAAATTGATAAAAAATAGTAAAATTAGTAAATAGTAAGATAAATAAGTAATATTGAATACATAATGTAGATAAACTAAATTAAATAAAGTAAGCATGGTAAACAAAAATTGTAAATATGGTTAAGAACATAAAAATGATAAAACAAAATATAGTAAATAGTAAATGGTAGTTAAATTAGTAAATAGTAAGATAAATTAATAATACTGAATGCATAATGTAGATAAACTAAATTCAATAAATTAAGTATGGTAAACAAAAATTGTAAATTAGGTAAACAACATAAATAACGTAGATACAAAAATAAAGTAAATAGTAATATAAAGCATATTAAATAAATAAAGTAAATTTAATAGATACAAAAGTAAATAAAATTAAATGAAGTAAATAAATAAAATAAATAAAACAAATAAATTAAGTAATTGAAACAAAATAAAAAATAAATTAAACAGATACAAAAACTAAAGCAAATAAAATTGAATATGAAAAATTGTAATGTGCAAAAACTAAATAAGCAAAGTTAAATAAATAAAAGAAATAATGTAAATAAAATTGAATAAAGAAAATAAAGAAAACAAAATAAGTTAGGGAATCAAAGTAAATAAAATATGTACAACACAATCAAATTAAACTAAATAATGTGCCGAAATAAATAAAATAAAGTAAATTGAATAATATGAAATAAGTGACTTTCTCAACTAGAAACTTAAGATTTAAACAAGTACGAAAGCCTAGTTTTGAATTGCACGAAAATAATTGACACACTTGTTACATTTACAACAATTATAAACTATAACTTGTTGAACATATTTAACAAGGGGGATTCGAACCCAGGTAACTAGGCTGACGTACTAAGCTCTACCATGCCATTCAAGTGTAATACTAATATGATTCTATAAATATATTCGGGTGAATATCGGCGCATTATTGTAGCAAATTAATGGAATGAATTATAATTAAAATTTGTATTTAATAACTACCTTTAACCATAAAGTCAAATTGGATATAGTAAGAATAGGAACAGTCTAATAGCTATTATTGTTAGAAATATCTTCATTGCGACAGAAACATTTATCTCAATCCAAGAACTTATTTTCTAAAACACATTTGCACATCCATTAATAACAACTAAATGGAATATTAGCAAATACTTGCTCTGGCTATATTATTGTTATTATTGCACTATCGAATTTAATGCTAAGCTACAATAAAAATAAATAAATAGAGTAAAGACGAGTCACATGCTCGTATATTTCCTGTTGTTATCCTAATAATGATAATAATGAGGTGTGGAAAGGAGGAGTCGTCGTTGAGAGTACTTACAGCAGGCGGTCTCCTCATCGCTGCCGTCTTCGCAGTCGCGTTTGCCGTCGCAGAGCTGCGACTTGAGGATGCATTTGGGGGCGCCGTTGACGCCGCCGCGTGGACAGAGGAACTTATTGTCCGGACAGGCGATGGCCGTGCAGTTGGCTTCGTCGCTTTCATCGGCACAATCATGATAGCCATCGCAGTGGAAATTGTATGGGATGCAGAGAGCGTTCGTGCAACGGAACTGCGCATGGTGGCAAGGTGGAAAGTCTGAAGTGCATAGTTCGAGTGAGTAAAAGTAAAGTAGAATGTGAGTCTTCAAGTAGTTGTATATATAGTATGTATTTGGTACTCACTGCAGCCCTGCTCATCGGAATTGTCGTCACAGTCATTGCGATGGTTACACTTCAGTGCGACATCGATGCATTTTTGGCCGTTGGCGCAACGGAATTGATCCAGGCGGCAGGATTTGCCATTGCAGTTCTCCTCGTCGCGTCCGGTTCGACAGTCCAAATAGCCATCACAGCGCTTCTCCTTGGGCACACAGGGGCCAACCAAGCGGCTGCCATCGGCTGGCGCCGCCCCGCCGGGAGCGTTGCAAAAGACATCCGTGTGCTGGCACTTGCGATAAGCTAAGTGACAAAAAAGACGCAGAAAGAGAGAGTGAGAGAGAGATGGGAGACAAAATTGAATGCAATTTCAATTGAGCGATGCAAAAGGGGAAAATATCAAAGGACACTTTCAGCGAACAGAGAGAGAGAGTGAGAGAGAGAGAGCACAGTGGCAAAGGCTGCAATTTGAAGCTGGAGTTCAACAAAAGCGAGCCTGCAATTTCATTAGCGATTTGCATAACGAACAATAGAGGGCGCTGCGACGCACTTTTAAGCTCAACTCAAACAGCGACTGCAATAGGCAAAGTTGTCTTTTGTTCATGCTGCATTACTATTTTGTTTTATTATTATTTTTCTTAGTTACTTATATATTGTTTGTGCGTAATGGTAAGTATTTAATTGTTATTTTGTTTTGTTCTAACAACAGTTTGAGTTACGCACAATAGATGGCGCTCCAACGCACTTTTCAACACAACTCAAACGGCAACTGCAATATGCGAAGTTTTTAAGCATATATTAAGTACATATATCTGCTGCATTATTATTAATTTTGTATTGTTACTATTTCTTATTTATAAATTATTTGTGTGTAATAATTAATATTCATAAAATTTTTAAATTTCATTAGCGAGCTCGCGTCATTTAAGTCGCGCACGATAGATGGCGCTCTTAGGCACTCACGACAACTACGCGTATGCTTAATTAAAATTGGTACAAAGAGTATACATCATGATTGCTGGAACGATGTTAAGCCAATACTATTAACTTATTTATTATTAATTTTTCCTATTATAATAATTATAATTATTTTTCATATATTTTTCAAATTTCATTAGCGCTTTCAGACCATAGATGGCGCTCTAATGCACTCACGACAACTACGCGTATGCTTAATTTAAGTTTGCAACGATGTTAAGCCAATACTATTAACTTATTATAATAATTATAATTATTTTTCGATTTGTGTGTAATTATTAATATTTATAAATTTTTAGCAAACCATTAACAACAGTTTGCGCTTTAACGCAGTCACGACACAACAAATAGGTATGCAAATAAAATTCTCATCGTTTATGTGAAGAAACAAAATATATACACTTGAAAAAAAGCTTAACAAAAACGCATGGCATTATCAAATAATATGTATGTATATATGTATGTATTTCTATGATTTACCACAAATAATGTTTACTCTAAAATTTCCGAAAATTCTGTTAATGTTTTTCATGTGCGAATTCGAGGTACACGTTGCTAAATTAAATAGCATATAAATGAAATTCTCATAATTCTTGGCCTAATGAAAATTCAAAACTCAGTGAAAAGGCAGATTAACAAAAATGCGTCGAATTATCAAATTATTTGCGTGTTATAATATTTTTCCGAAAAATGCTCCACAAATGTGCAGAAAATTCGAGGAAATCGACACTACAAATAATGCAATATAAATAATTTAATTGCTACATTTTTTTAATCTCTGTTTGCTGCTTTAATATGTGCTCGTTGACACGGGTATAAAATGAGCTTGTTGTTGTTGGCTAAATCAAATCAAATTTGAGCCAAGTTTCAGCATTTATTTCGCTTTGCCCCCCACCGCGTGTCTCTATTGTGTTGGTTTCGTCTTGGCCTGTCACATAAATTAACTGGGCCTGGCTGATGATGGTCTGCTGTTGCTGTCACTACACTTAATTATGGAGCAACTATAGCCAATATAGCTGCAAGGTGAGATATTGACGTTAATTGCTGGCATTGTGTGGGCGACTTGACTCGGTTTAGTTTGGCGCAGCGATTAATCAAATTTACATTATGTCAACACGCAGCCCAATTGCCAGTTTCACGTTGCTCAAAGCCAATTGGCCGCTTGACACTTCTGGCCGCAGCCTCAAGCCTCAAGCCTCAACTGACCTTTCATTGACCAGCATTGTTAAAGCAGCGAACAGCGGGAACACAACTTAAAAATGCCTCTCTGCCTAGCTCAACAACTATTTGCTGCCAAAGACATTAAATTTTGATGCGAGACAGAGACGGGGAAGGAGAAGGAGACGGGGAGGTTGGAAGCATTCCCCAGGCTGGCGGCGACCCCTGTCAGAAACATGCAGCCACAGCACAGAGCACAGAGCACATAGTGTGTGGGGCACGCATGGCGTATACATAATGCATAGATCTGTAGAAATGTTGGGGCGTGATTGTCCGTCGTATTGTGCACTTGAGTTGTGTGTTGGCAGGCACAAAGTGCTATAAATTATCGAGTAGTTGGTTGCAGGCACAGGCACAGGCACATATGTACATACATATAGTACATACGCCAGACATGTGGCGAGCGTGGCACAGTCCATCAAGTTGGCTACAAGAAAGAGGTGGTCATTGCTCAAGCGAAAGTTGCCAAAATTATTACAACTGGCTGTGAGCTTAAAGCCCGGCCAAAATGATGTGCCATGTGATTAGATAGCACGAAGCGAGCGAGCACAATATTATGATCTATGCTACTTTCAAGTTACTTTTGGCGTAGGCATGATAAACTTTTCCTAAAGGGTTTTTATTGCTCTGCATCTGTTGTTGTTGCTGTTGCTGCTGCTGCTGTTATTCCGTTGTTATAGCTGCTGCTTCACATTAACGGCGCGCACCGGGAGGCAGCCAAGTGTAGCAGAGCAAACTTAATTAGTGCAAGTTAAACAAGCCAAGTTGTATAAATATTTCCCGGCAGAAAAGAAACTTTTGTAGCACAACAATAAAATGTGCGAATGAGTGTGTGTGTGTGCAGGTAGCGGCTACTCCACGATTCTCTGCCCCACTTCTTGCAACTTACAACTCGCTGCTCGCACTATCCTTTTCTATTGACAAAGCGAGCACCTCCACAACAGAGTTCAACTTTGACGAGGCTGCGGCCGGGTCACAAATGCGAAACTGGAACTCTGTGAGCGCAGACGTTTAACTAGTCAATTCTAACAAGTGGCAAGTGGCAAGTGACAACTAGCGGCATGCCACGTAAATTTTGCCAGCTCTATTTTAGTTGCACACTTTTTGAAATAAATTTGGTGCAATCACAGTGAAGTTAATAGGATATATTTCTAATATTATAACTGTTTTAGTTGCACACTTTTAACTAATATATTTTGTAATTATCGAAATGGATTTCACACTTAACAGGTACAAAAAAAAACAAAAAAGAATGCATTTATTTACATTCAGAACTCTTCATGCTAATAATTCTTCGATCTCAATAATGTATCTTGATTGTCACTTTTTACTCGTTGTATGCGAAATATATAAATTTTCGCTTTGCAAAGTTGATTGCCTCTAATTTTATTTATTTGCTGCCTTTTTTTCTTTTTTTTTTAAATGGAATAATATTATTTTTTATTATTAATTAAGACTGCAGAAGATTTTTTAAATAAACACTAATCAATCAGGTATACTAATTTTAAAGAAATCAAAAGAGTCTAACTCTCAAATAAGCAATAGGTTTATATAATTTTTAATAAATATACATTTTAAAAAAATTGCAAAATGAATGTAAATAATAATTTTAAAGGGAAATAAGTGGATAAAAAAGCTGCATAAATATGACTTTTTGAATTATTTAGAGGCTGCTTCTTATAGTTGTTGTATATAGTAAATTGAAGTTTATAGAATTGCATCATGTCAATTTTTTAAGAATGGCTTTAAACTTCACATTAATCAAAAATACAAAAATAGTACAAAACGAAAGAATTATTTAATCTCTTTTAATACTCGATGAACAACACTATATTTTACTATCCACATTTTGTGCTTGATAATTTTGATAATATTAATATGTAAATAAAGCCATTGCTGTATAATAGAAATGATGAATTGGGAATATGGAAAACTATGGCACAGAGTATTTTCAGCTTGCACAAGTTTCATTAAAAGATCTGTGCAACGTGACAAAATTAGCCAACGAGGAAACCTGGAAAACTACTTTGGAGTCAGCAGCCCTTTTAAGATGTTGCCACGTTTTGCAGCTCAAGTAAACAATCAAACAAACAAGGAAACAAACAAACCAACAAACAGTCGCAGGATGTGTGCATATTGTTTAGCCCGTTTAGTTTTACTCTGGTTGTAAGCATATAAAAAAATGTGTCACGCACTTTGCTGCGGCTGTTGCACGAATTAGCATGCCACTGTTCAGAGTTGCGTATACGCAGCGTTGAACTGCTGCAAATAGAATTTGGGGGGGTTGGGGCAGAGCAGCTGTGGCAAATTCACAATTCAGAGTTCGCAGCTTTAGCCGGCCACTTGACAAGATTTACGCGCACAATTTGTTGCAAATTCGCTGGCGCTGCTGTTGCATTACATTAAAAACAAATCATAATGACAAACGAGCGGGCAACTTGAGGGAGGGGGGGCGAGGAGGGCGGTGGGCGGTGGATGGCTGCAACTTTTGTGCAAGGTCATAAAAATGTTGAATGCTGAATGTTGAATGTTCTCTCTCTCTCTCTCTCTCTCTGCTGTTTCATTTTTTATTTCTCTGCAGTTCGCACAAAGTTTGACATCAAACTTTAACTGACGCGGGCTCTGCACTCTTGCTGCACTTTATAAACACAACAGTGTGCGACAGAGATGGATGGATAGAGACTGAGAGAGAGAGAGAGATGGCGACAAGTCGACCTACAACTGCTGCGAAACTTTCAAGTGGTCAGTGTTCAGTGTTCAGTGTTCAGAGGGTCCAGTGTGCTGCCTTTAGTTTAACCATTTTGCTAACTAACTTGACCTCCATCCCCAGCAACACTTTCTAATTGGTGCGTGGGCGTGGCAGCTCAGGGGGAGGGGTAGGAGGGGGGGGGGGAGGGGGTGGCTTGGTTTTGTGTAATTACGCGCGACAAGTTGCCGCCACCCGCAACTCCGTCCAACTGCCAGCTGACAGCTGCAGTCAAATAAACGTCAGACGCTGGCAACTTCCGCTGGCTTCAACGACAGTTTACGACAGTTTTTGGCATAAGGTACAGTGGAAACAAGCGCACGAAACTGACACTGAGACACAGGACAGAGGACGGAAGACCAAACAACTGCTTGGCAGGCAGGGCGCAAAGTTGGAATAGTTTTGAGCCGACATGCTAAAGACATCGCCCAAGTATGCGCCGTACAGTGGAGACTCATAAACGACAGCCACTTCAGAGGCAGTTGCTTATTGCTTTCAACTTGTTTTTAGTTTAATTAATTTTTATTTTTTAAGTACATTTCTACGCATCCAGAGCAGCATCTTTAATTGCAGTTGCTTATTGTTTTAAACTTGTTTTTACTCAAACTAGTTTTTATTTTTAAATTATATTTCTACGCGTAACTGACAGCAATTTAAATTGTTTTCGTACAGAGGAAATATATTGTTTTATCGATGTTTTGAATTCAACGAGTTTAGTGCGTTTAAATGTACATTTTAAAATTATATTTTAGCGGAGAAAATTTATTGTTGTGCCTTAGTTTTTTAAGCCAACTAGTTTATTTGTTTTAAATTCATAATGTAAATCAAATTCAAACTAAAAAATATCAAATATGACAACACGAAAATGTATTGCATTTAAAGCATCTATTTTATTGTGCCTTAAATTTAAATATTAAGTACAAACAAATTTAAAGCCATATCAAAGCCGACCAACAACAAAGTTCTAAATTGCTGTTGATTAATTTGGTATTATTTAAATTGGTTGTTAAATTTAAATTGACTGTAATTATAATATATGTGTCGCATTTGAATTAAATTTTGAGTGAAAATATAGAATTCATTTAATATGTTTTGATATTTGTAAAAATACCGAAATTATTTGGTCAAATATTTTAAGCAGTCCGTTCAATTTCGTAAATAAATTGCAATTATTTTCTTTATTGTGCGCTGCTTTAAATATTTTATATGATTCGATTTAAGTAATGAAAAATAGTTTCGTTTCAAAATATAAAATATCGATAAATTTGGCAATAAATAAATCGAAAATTGCGACTTTGAAATGTGTTTTAAATTCGATGAAGGATACGTAATAAGAATTTACGCTCGATGTGAACTTTAAAGTGAACACTGTTTATTGACAATAAATAAATAAGCTTTTGCATTGTGTATTTTTGGGACTACCAGAGTTTTAATTAGGTAGTTTCGACTGTATTAAGGTGCTGACTGGAAGTTCATGACTTTTTCGGGGCTGGCTGTTTAAACGCACTTTTTAGGCATCCGCCTCATTAGTTTGTAGACTTTTCCCCCATTTTAGCGCATTCCGTCTGCAATTAAAAGCGTGTCTTTCTCTCCATCTTTTGTCTTGCTTTCTTTTACTTCTACCTCTATTTGCTGTGGTTATCTTAGGACATCTCGGGGGTGGCAAGCGGGAAAGGGAGGGAGGGGTAGAAGTGCTTTCAGCTGCTGAGTTGCTGCTCTTCTTTATTGACGCAGCGCCATCAAACAGAAGCAGCAGCAGAAACAGCAGCAGAAGAAGCAGGTGGATGGCTGCAAAGTACTTGCGTGTTGAGTAACTACTTCAACCAACCGCCACCGAGACTTGCTTCTCTCTCTCTCTCTCTCTCTCTCACACTCTCAGTCACTCTCTCTCTCTCGGTCTTTGTCGGTCTGTGCTGAGACATCGCGTTGGGTTCTTGTGCATAAGGACATTTAATTAAACACTCATTGCTGCAGCTTTACGACAAGACCCTTCATTTCCCCTCGCATTTCCGCATTCAAGCAATCTGCAGCACACTTTGACCTCGAGAGCGAGATGGAGAGACCGAGGAAGAGAGAGAGAGGGAGAAACGTGGCATACTCTGCTTAGAAATTGGATTTTTCTTTCCGCTAAACAGCAGCTAAAGCTGCCACCATTTACTAAATAGCTACTAAATACAGTTTAACCACTATTCTCAACATATCTTCACAATCGTTAAATTAATTAAAATAAATATTAAATTATTACACACATTTATGGCAGCAATAAAATATTTGCAAATATTGCAAAATTGTTTTATAGTTATAATTTAAATTGATTGAATTTCAAAGGGCTTTTAAAATGTTGTTGTGCATTAGTTTTTTTGTTGGAAATTATTATTATTATATTATTTTTGTTACGATAATAAAAATGTAAAATAAACAAATTTAAGACTAATTTAAATTCTTTGAAATGTGAATAATTGTTCATTGAATTAAATTATCGGTAACAGAAAAACTCGAGAACAATATTTTTGCTTGAGACTTTAACTGAATGTAATATTGTCTCCTACACAAATATTTGTATGAATTATTAACAATTTAATTTGGCCACAAATTGAATGTAATATAATATCTCAAATAAAATTAATGTAAATTGGTTTTCTGTTGTAAAGCATTTATCACGAATAATTTTGCATAGATTTTGTGTATGCAAATTATTCGTCTAATAAAATAATTATTAAAAATGATGAACATAATTAATTATTACAAATGAATTAAACTAAATGAATATTTGTTTTTCTTAGCCTTCAATTGAATATAATGTGTCGAAAAAATTAATGTTCAACTATTCAATTCAAGATAATAAATTGGATTCTACTTTTATTTGTTGTTGGCTAATTTACAGAGCATCGTGCAGTCGCGTGGACTCGAGTTCGCATTTTATTTGCATGTATTTCTTTTTAAATGCGCTGCTGGCGTTGTTGTTATAAAACTATTAGTTTGCCAACGGCTTAGGCTGCGGTTCTGCGGTGCTCGGGGGCATCACAAAACAGGCTCAACGCAGAAGGGCGCTCGCTTATTTATGCCTAACGCCCACGCGGTGGTGAGAAAGGGAGCAAGGAAGAGATAGAGAGAGAGAGAGAGAAAGAGACACTTTAACGCACACCTGAAGTAATTAAATAGTTGAAATAAGCTCGCTCTAATATTTATATGCCATAAATTAAACAAACAAAGGCGCACACAATGCGGCAAAGGCGAAGAAGTTAACAGCGTGCCAGAGATGGAGATGACACAGATAGAGAGAGAGAGACAGAGAGAGAGAGAGAGAGAGAGAGAGAGAAAGAGAGGGAGAGAGACGAGTGGCAGACAAGTGAAAGAACGTTAAGAGACGACGCGTTGACACGTACGCAAAATAAATTTGTTAAGAACGCAATAAGAGCGAACATTTTGTCGCCATTTAAGCGCGATAAATTATTGCAAGAGACAGACAGAGAGACAGAGAGAGAGAGACATAGTGTGTGAGCGAGAGAGAGTGCTTGACGCGTCTTATTAAATTAAAATGAAATTTAAAGTTGATCTTGTGCCAGGCAACAAACGAGACACGAGACACGAGACACGAGACACAAGCGACCAGAGGTTGCTTTCCAGCAAATTGGCCATCTTGCAACGCAGCCAAAACAGCGGCAACAACAACGGCAACAAGGAGTGGCAGCTGTCCGTCCGGCCGTCTGTCTGTGTGGCAGGCGGACAAAAAAGGAGACGAGGACAAAGTTGTGCGAGTTTTGTCTGGCGTCAGTCAAAGCTTAAGCAAAGTTGTAAACGCAACGGGGTACTTAGAAATTGGTCGCTCAAAGATATTTAAATATATAAATCTTAAATAACAAGCAATAAATGCAGCCAGCTGCCCTTGCACCAGACTCGACTTCAACTCCAACTTCGACTTCGACTCCGACTGTGACTTTGACTTTGAATCCAGCTCGGCAAACTTTTAATCAAAATGTGCGGCACAAAGTCTTGCTACGGCTGAAAGCACTTGAGTTTTCCGGAGGGACTCTCGAACCAAATGCATTTGGGCGAAAAACTCAGCTCCTCGACTCCTCACTTTGCCAAATTAACCTGAATGAATGCATTCTCGAACTCGAACTCGAGCTCGTACTCATAGGCATCGACTATTAGATTACTGCCATGCGATAAGTTTGCATTCCGATATCGAACAATGCCACAGTGCACTGCTCTGCACATTTTAAGTAATTGTATTTAAAGTCTGCTCTCGGCTATTTGGAATAGAAAATGCATTTTACCTCCGCCTGCAGTTGGCACAAACAATTTTGCAGAAAATCACTGCTTTTTTTTTTGTAAATCATCGATACTGCAATAATGTTTGCTAGCGATGGGGAATGCTGACTTTTTAATTAATTTGGTGCTAAACGTTTAAGCATTTATTTCACATTTATTTTTAAGCAAATACTGTGAAGTGTTACTAAAATAATGTTGTATTTTATTGAATTAATGCATTAATTTTTTTCGAATTTTTTTAATTTTAGGATATATTTTAGTTTATACTTTACTACTAATAAATTTGTACTTTATAGAATTTATGCAATAATTTTATATTTTTGGCAAATATTTTGAACTATTTTAATGAGCAGCTTACTCGCCAGTTTTACGTAGATTCAAAAATGTGTACTACTAAAATAAAATAATTAATTTAAGTTGAATTTCCATAAAAGACATTTCTTATTAACATTTGCCATGAAAACCTAAGCAAATTTAGTGGACAAGTTTTGTAAATTATATGTTTAAAATAATTATTTTCCTTTTAAATGGATTGCATAATAAATGGGCATATTTATATTAAGCATACAAATCGTAACAAATTTATTATGAATTCAAGAATGTCTGCAACACAAATAAACTATTGAATTTTATATGGAATCGATTGTATATGACATTTGTTATTACTATTTTCGTTGAAAATCTAAGCAAAATTAATTGTTTTCAAAATGTTAAGTTTAAGTAATTTTATGTTAGATTGGTTTTCATATGCATTAACGGCTCAGATTGTTCTATTATTAACATTTCCTATGAAAATCTAAGCAAGTTTATTGGCAGCCAAGTTTTGTAAATTGAAGTCGATATTATAAAATAAATGCATATTTATATATTGATTTCAATTGAATTTGCTCATTAAACTAACCAAGTGAAGATAGTATATGTATTAATGCCAAACTACTGATGATGACTGAACAAAAAAGTGAATATATGTATAAATAATTAGATTGCAACTGGCATATGGAAATGTGGATGAACAATGCCATGTCCATTTGATGCAGACATTCACTCGAATGGGGACTGAATAATTTGCGGAGCTTTCTTTTGAGTGTAATTAACATTTGTTCAGAGAATGATTAATTGTGCATTTTGGGGCCAAGCATTTGTGCACAATTCGAGCATCATAAATATTGTGCTGACATTAATAATAATTGCAAATAAATACAATGTTTGAATACTAATGCGATCATCAGTTCAGAGCACAGTTCGCTACAAAAGGTTCTGCCAGTTGTTTGACTCTGGTAAACCTCAGCTTAAATGCTGGAATATCGAATCGAGTGTGAGTGCGAGTGTGAGTGTGAGTGCGAGTGTTTCGAGCAGCATTCAGTATTCATTAGAAATGGCTGTGTTTACTACTCGTAACTTGTAAATTCCCCTTTGGCCGTCAAGTCTGCGAGGCATGGGGGCCAAAATGGTTTTAGCTTTGTGCTGCACACCTTTGGTTGCCAACATTTCTGCGATTGCCAAATTCCAACAACTAACAAAATGTGGTTTGCCCCTGTGTGTGTGTGGGTAAAATTTGCATAAATAAAATTGGTATAATAAAATGTAAACATTTTGCTAAGCAAATTGTTGGCGCACACACACACACACACACACACACTCACTCGTAAGAGACGCTCTCACAAATATTTGTCGAGTCAACAAATTTGCATTGAAAGCAAGAAGGCGAAACAGTCGAAGGCGGCGTGGGGGGGAATAAATTTACGCTTGGCATATGTGGCGTATACTTACTGCACTGCGACTCATCCGACTTGTCCTCACAGTCCTCGATCATGTCGCAACGATGATGCGGTGGGATGCAGTACGTCTTATTGAAAACATATTGCCCGCAATTCAGCTGAGGTGTCTCGCATTCCGGCGGCGCTGCAAAAGTCGATTTTCAAATATGCATATATACATACATGTGTATGGAGTGATTGTTGGGGATTTTACTTACGACACGACTGCATCTCGTCCTCGCCATCGTCGCAATCCTTTTGGTAATTGCACACCCAATGCGACGTTATGCATTTGCCGTTGTTGCAGCGAAACATTTCCGGTGGGCATGGCACATTCGAGGCCGCTATCGAGCTGCTATCGCCAAGTCGCACGCCTGCAAGCAGATGGAAGATATATATAGATAGATATATAGATATATAGTTGGCTGTTTAGAGGAACGCGATTTGACAGCGATAAAGCGATGCTGCTGCTGCCATCGAATGCCGGACGGTTGTCATAAAGCACTCGAGCACAAATCATCATTATCTCCAGCAGCAGCAGCAGCAGGATTTGTCACACCCAACTGCTGGCTGGCTGGCTGGCTGGCTGCTTGATAAATACATTCAGTATTTGGGTTTGGGGCAACTCTTTAAGCTTAAGTTTGCTTCTCGCATATTCCCGATTATTCCCAACAGCTACAGCAACAATGGCTGCAAAAACAACAATCGAACATAATAAACCCGCCTTGTGCCCACTGCAATCACAAAAGCCTATAGAAAAGTCGGTGCTGTGCCAACTTTAAGCTTTGCGCCACAATAACAAACAACTGCAAACAATGGCGCAAGGCGAGTGCCAAATGACAGCGTTGCCCTGCTGCCACATACCCTCTAAAATATACAGTTTAGTCTAAAATTATTTGATTAGTTAACGAAGAGTGTAATTATATAAAGCATTCCCTCAATTGCTTTAATAAATCTAAACTTCACTTAAATGCTTTGTGGCAATTAATATCATTCAATGTAAATAAAAATAATTAAATAGAGAATTTCCTGAATTACTTTTATAAAGCAGCGACTTTTTCGGTGGTATTTTATAAATATTTTATATGCATTTATTATCTATAAATCTCAATATAAACTTCACTTAAATGTTTTGTGGCAATTAAATAAATTGTCAATCGATTTTTATTTAAATTAAATTTATAGTGCCACAACATGTGAAGAATTTCCTAACATGAAGAATCCATTTTATCGTCAATATTTTATAATTTTGAAAATGTTCTAAAACTAATTAACTTGCATTCATTCATTTTCATTTTGTGAAATTCTAAATTTGCAATTTATTTCTGAACTTATCTGAAATGTTTTGTGGGAATTTCAATATCTAAATATAATATTTTCTCGCCAATAACAGAGTCGAAAACTTTTTTAATTAAACTCTATAATTAAAAAAAAATCTTCCTTTGCATTTGATAAAATAAATTCGATTACACTGTATTTTCGCAAATCTTGAAGTTTCGTATTTAACTAAGAAAAATATTTTTTTTCGTTTTAATTTATTCGAAAAAATATTTGTAGCTTTCATTTAATTTCCACAAATACTTTCGACTGTGAGGAAGTCACTTTAAGTATTCAATATACCATAAAATATACATAAATAAAATCTGTATTATAATTTTGAATTTGAAATAAACAGCATTTTAAGTGGAATTCGATGGAGAAATATTTTGTTCTGAATTGAATTTAACTACAAGAAATATTTGTTGCATTTTTATCAGTGACTAATCATGTATATAATAAAGAATAAAAAGTGTACAAAAAAGATTTTGAAATTGTTACTAAGAAATTAGAAACTAAATCAATCACAACAAATATTTTGTAATGTGATCAATTATTTTAGGTTTCTTTTGTATCGTAATATGACCATGAAAGTGGAAATTAATTTATAAATTATTTGGGTAAATATTTGGGTATTTTGCCATAAGCCAATATGCCCGTTGCGGCAACATTTGCAGGGTATGCTGTGGTACTGTGCTGCCTGTTGCCAGTTTGCCAGTTGCCAGTGACATTGACCACACTTGCCGAGGCTATTTGTGAGGTTTTCATATTTCTATTATGATTACACTACACGACAAACGGGATTGGTTCTGGCAGCGATTGTTTGCATCGACATTGCCTTAAAATTAAAGCATCAGCAGGGGAGAGACAGAGACAGAGACAGAGACAGAGACAGTGAGAGAGAGAGAGGGGGAGAGGAAAATGGGCAAAGCCCAGAGACAGAGAGACAAAAACAACATGTTGTCGTTGTTGGCATTAAAGTTGGCAAGTTTGTGGCTAAATCTCTGCAGCAAGTTCTTTTTTAGCACGTTGTGTCTAGGCTGTGTTGCTGCTGTTGCGGCTGTTTGGGGAACGTGCCGCAGCGACAGAGCAGAAATGAGCGCAGCCGGCGCATTTTGGCAGCATTAATTTCTCCCGTGTGTCACATAACGTTGCCTCTTCTTGTTGCCTCTTGGCTGTTGGCTGTTGCCGTTGCCATTGCCGTTGCCGTTGCCTGTTAGACGTGTTTATGGAGTCACTTGCCAGCCAGTTGCCAGTTGCCAGTTGCCAGTTTTCCTTGCCCCAGTTGGGCTGCAGCGGCACGTAGCCAGCCAAGTTGCGACTTCCTCTCATCATTTCCGGCCTCGCTCTCGCTCTCACTATCTGTCTTCCTCACTGACAGCGTCGCTTTGCCAGCGTTGACAAACAAATTAAGCTCCAATTGTTTAGCACTGAAAGATACAGATGCATCTGCATCTGCATCTACAACTCGACTCTCGCGTCGACTCTCGGCTGTTGCAGTTGCAGATACATTGTAGGTGTCAGCCACAGCATAATTAGTAGCTTGACTCTGCAGTCTCTCGGTCTATCTGCGAGTAAATTGGCGACTCATGTGTTTTATTTGCATTTAAATTGCTTTTCGCCATTAATTATAGCTGCTTTTGAGTGCAATCGTGCATTGTTGCAGCGTGCAGCACGGGACACGGGGCACGAGGCATGCGGCATGCTGCATGCAGCGCACAGCATTATTATTAATAAGTGCCCAAAGGCCCTTTGAAGTATGCAATGGCATTTTGTGTGTGTCGCTGGCTGCCGTTCGCTCGCTCGCTCGCTCGGCTCATCGAACGAAAAAATCATCAAATATACATTAAAAAAAAAGGCAAGAGAAAAAATGCACACGTGAACGTACATATGTGTGTGTATAGGTGTGTGTGTGTGTGTGTGTGTGTTTGCCCCTTGACAAGCGACAGCCTCCGTTTGGACGCCCACGTCAGCGCTAAAAATAATAGGCCGCCTGTGTGCATACTAATGAGTCCCTCAACGCAGCGTCTCTCTCTCTCTCTCTCTCTCTCTCTCTTTTTCTCTCTTTTTCTCTACCTGATGTGTGAGCTTGCAATTATGTTTGTTGTCTGTCCAAGTCTCGCCCTTGTCTGGCGTTGTTTGCTGCATTCTTTGGCTTCCTTTTGTGCTGCCCCCAAAAAACTGCTCGTCAATTGTTGCCATCAACTGTCATAAATTGTTTGCTTTCGCTATTTTTCAAATTAAATAGTTTAAATTTGAAATTACGATTCTTAACTCAATTAAACATTTAAAAAATCATTTTTATATTAAATATTTATAAATAAAATAAAAATTTAATTGTGCACTTTAAACTACAACACGACAACAAGCGATTTTAGATTAAAATAAATTTCAATACTTTTTGATTACAGAAAAAATTCAGAAAATATTGATATACATTTTGGCCTTCATATCGTTTTAAAATTGGTTGCAGTTAAATAAACGACGACAAGGACAGGTGTAAACAAAAAAACTACTTTAAATAAGTATTATTATTGTGGCACATGCAAAATAATTGTTTACTTCAAATGTAACACAAACTGTATTTGAAAAATAAGAATAAGAAATGCAGAATAAAAATAAGAATTACTAAACTCATTAAAACTTTGTGTAATTTAATTAATAAAGCAACAAAATTAATAAGTAAAAATCTGTTAAATAAACTGTATTTCGATTGAATGCAACTTGAGCAAATTTACTACTACCACAATTGTAAACAATCATTTTAGACGTAATGTTGAAAACAATGTGTAATTTAATAAACTAGTTGTGTGCAACAAAAAAGGGTTTTTAAAAAAAAGCTTGCCAGCTGCAAGCCATAAAAAGTTGTCTACAAATAATTACAAAATTCACACAAATATATTAAATTAAGGAACACGCTGAAGTCGTGTAATAAAAAGGGAAATCAGTGAAGGGAAAGGAGGAGGGAAAGGAATTGAGTCCCCGCTATGGCAACTTATCAGGTCATCTACTTGCTGCCTTTTTTTCGTAGCATTTATTTGTTTAACATGATTTTAACCATTTGGGAGGAGTTGTTGTTGTTTGCTCGCTTCGCTGTTGTTTGTTTGACTGGCTTCGCTTTTTTTTTATGTTTATTTTCGTTGTTGTCTGTTTTTGCAGCGGTGGTGTGCGTATGTTTTAATTTTGCATATTAATTTTTATTTATTTATTTAATTTGCTCTCTTTTCATTTTGCGTTTCTTCATAAAGTATTTTGATTGTTGTCCGTCGGGTTATTCAGCATAAATATGAGCATTTGTTTTCCTTTTTTCCACATTTGTTTTTCCACCCACACACACTCTATATGCAGAATACTCCTGTGCATTTGTAATGTTTTATTATGCATATGCGAGTTGCAAAATATATTTATGTGCACACGAAGAGCCTTTAAACACTTGCGTTTGCCATTTGCATTTTTATTTGCCAATGTTCCCAATGGGCTTGGCTTGGGCTCTTGCAAAAAATGGGCGTATAATGAGGCATATCCGTGTAGCAATTGGATAGACAAATTTTTGGGGACTGAACTCAACAAATTGCTGCTCTGCTTTTGCTGCTAATTGTCAGTAAATTTATTGTGTTCATTTACGAATACTTTTGGCGAACAATCATTTAATAATACATTTAAATATTTCATACAAACTGAATTAAGTAGTAAGCATATTAAAATATCAGGAAAAAAAATATCGTACATAAATCATTTAATTATAATATAAATGGCAAACAAACTGAATGAAGTAATATATTTAAAATATTTTAGATTTGGCAATGCGAAATATCAATTAATAATAATATGAATTGCGGACATTAAAATGTTGCATTCAAATTGAATATTCAAAATGTAAAAGAAAGTAGTCAAAGTAATAAAAATATTTAAAGTTCAATCCAAAAATATCGTATACATAAAAATATATATTTTAATAATATAAATGTCAAACATTTAAATATTTTATTTAAACTGTGTGAAGTGATAAAAAAAACATTTGTAGATTAAACCGAAAAAATTTCATAGATCTCAATACATTTTAGATGTGAAAAATAAAATATTCAATGTAAGAATATTGTGAAGGTGTATAAATTGAAAACAATAAATTAAAAAGCACAGTTTTATGCACAACAAAAGTTGTTAGCATTCTAGTCACTCAAGTGTACAATATAATATATTATCAAAATATATATCCATGTGATAAATAAGAACTATAGCAAACTGGCAGTCGAGCAGACTCTTCCCGCCACTTTATTTGTTTATTCAGTTATACGTGGACTTGACCATGTGTCTGTCTGATTTTCTGTTTTTTTTTTTTTGTGCTATTTGTTGAAATTTATTATATTCAATACTTTTCGCTGTACGCAACATTTGTCATTCGTGATTTAGTGACACGAGCGTAGAATGTAATATTCATTGGCCATTTTATGCTTTTCAATAATCAATGCACCATTATAAATAATTAATGTGGCACTCCCACGCGTAAATACAGCATTAACATGCCATGTACTAAATTGCAGACATACAAATTGCGATCGTTTCTCCCCTCAAATGTGTGCTACTACTGAGCCAAAGTGGCGTATACGTGATTTTCGATTTACGGCAGGGGGCAGGCAACAACAGCAACTGCAATAATTTGCGGCGACCAGCAGCCAAGCGATTACAGCAAAGGAATGGAGGGGAAAAGACATCTTCTATGATGTATCTTCATTATTTTCGTATAACTCTTTGCAGAGTCCTTGACTGAAACTTGTGCGTTTTTCTGCACGTTTTCTTGCGTTGTTTTCGCCGCTTTTATCTTCATGTTTCGACCGCATTACACGCACACACACATGGATGCTGAGTGAAAGCGAACTAAAAACTGCCATAAACGAAGCGAACGAAGCGTCCAAAAATGTTGCTGAAAGTTACTCGAACAGCTGCCCCCCAAAAAGTATGCTAGAGATGGATTGACTTTATGCAGACGTTGCCACACGACCATGCCACACTGCCACATAGCCACATAGCCACAGCCAGAGCCAGAGCCAGAGCCACAACGACAGCGACAGCAAACAGGAGGCAAGGCAGCCAACCACTCGCATTGCCATCAATAAATAATAAATTGCCTATAAAAACTGATAAATTCATTGATGAATCTCGAGGCTTGGCGTGTTATCCGCATCCCACCATTTTGCCTACAGTAAACGCCCTCAACTTACAACGCTTGCAAATCAATGTGCGACTCAATAAAAATAAATACATAATGTGCAATTTCTAGAAATGAACTTTGCGCCACAAAACAAATGCCAAAATTCATACGCAAAACTTGATAATTTTTGAGCAGGCCATACAAAAATATAGTTCAGCAATTGAGAATATTGAGAATATAATAATAAAAGAAACTAAATATTTGGTACATTCATAAAACAAATGTCTAAATGCATATGCAAAACTTCCAAGTTGCTAAGCAAATATAGTTCGGAAATTGAGAATATTATTATATTCCTGACTTCACTAAACATAATCTTATGTTTAGCTACAAATTTTTATTAAGCAATAAACTTTGTAAAGTTTCGAATATTTTTATGTTCTTCACTTCACTATTTAATAAAGAAAATTCAAATAATAAATCTAACTAATAAATCGAATATTATAAAATTCAACGCTATTAAATATGACATATGTACTATAAAAAGTCTGCATTTGGCAATACTTCACTAAACATAATCTTATGTTTAGCTACAAATTTTTATTAAGCAATAAACTTTGTAAAGTTTCGAATATTTTTATGTTCTTCACTTCACTATTTAATAAAGAAAATTCAAATAATAAATCTAACTAATAAATCGAATATTATAAAATTCAACGCTATTAAATATGACATATGTACTATAAAAAGTCTGCATTTGGCAAACTGCTTTGGAAAACTGAGAATATTATTCCTATTTACTAACAATAAAAATGGAAGTCATTTAAATATTTTGGAATTTATCAGAATATGGAAATATGTATAATTTAAATGGCAAAAAATAATTATTTTGTTCTGCCCAATTTACTATTTTTCACTATTTAAATATTTTAAATTTTGGAATTTATCGACTCGAATTTATGTCAAAGAAATTTTCATATATTTGCATTATTTTTAGCAATTGAATAAAATTAAAATAATCAAGTACAAATAAAATCACAGTTTCAGTTGTCTACAAAAATGTGATTTGCAACAATACAAATAATTAAAAGGCTATCAAGTTTGTATTAATGCTGAAGAGTTTACTCGCTGGCTATTTTTTTTAATATTTTATTTAGAAACTATCTTATTGAAAGTACGTGCATTTTGTATGAAACATTTAGAGAGAAATTTCCGTTTATGGGATTTTACTGTGGCTATTGCTGAATGCAAGTTTTACTCCTGCCGCTCGCCGTCTGTGAGTAATGGAAATTCATGACGGCAATGTAGAAAATCGAAAAGAGAGAAATGGTAACTTTAAATGCAAGGCAGTTGCATGCCACTTGCCAGTTGCAAGTTGCAAGTTGCCACGTACCACAGCACTGTGCAACACTGACACTATCTGTGATTTTGTGGTAGTTATATTCGGTAATCGGAATCTAAAGGGTTTGCCATCTATTCATGGCGCACTTAGCACAACGCTGAACAACTTCTTTTTATGCTTTTCGGGTTGCCGATTCCCATTCTTTTCCCATCTCTCTCTTGCTCTCCCTGAAAGTATTTCTTGATTTATGTGCGTGCACATTTGTGTGTGTGTATGTGTGCGATACTTGCAACATAAGCTCTTTTTTATGCACTCTTCTGCCCATTAAGCTCGCAAAAAGTGTTGTGTCAACTTTGTGGTAATCCTTGTTATTGACGAAGCTCGCATAACGACAACGATTCCAATTCCGAGGCGAAACGAAATCGAGTCGACGAATTGACTTTGCCATCGCCATAGACATTCGATAGCTATCGGGAAAATAATTAAGATATTCTACTAATAATTGCTGTTTCTCGTTACATTCTACATTCTCTTAATTTCGCTTCTCTTTGATCTAATCTACTTTATCTTATTTGAATATTTGAAAATATGCAGCATTGCAATTTACCTATAACTATTTTGTATTTTACCATTATTTTCTGTTATTTAATTTGTCCTATTTTTATAATTAAAATTATAAATTTTGATTTTCATTCTATATTTTTCTTAATTTTCTTTTTATACATTTGCTACAAAATTAATAAGATGTAAAAATGAGTTGAGAAATCGCAACAGACAATAACTAAATTATTTTAATTATATTTTTTGTTTGTCGCTGTATTCAACCACTTTTTAATTAACTTTCTTTATAGCGCTTTGGTTTAAAAGCTGCTCTATTCTACTTTTTTTGTAATTTACAACTTTATAAATCGCAATATATATTATATATATCGAGTATATTTTGTACTATTATTTATTGGTCTACATCTTATTTAATTTATTATTTTCAATAATGTAAATAATTTCACAGTTTCCTGCTCTAATTTTGTATTGATAATATAAAAATTTGCTGTTTTTCGGCGGTCCCCTTTTTTTTTGTTTCTTAAGTTGTCTTCCGAGTGATTTTTGGCCTTTTGCTCAGTTTTTGTTTATTTTTATTTATTTTTTTGATTTGATTTAAATTGCAATCATCTTCTTTCCATGGAATCTTATTTATTTTGACTTCTTCTGTTGCAGCGTTTATTCTTTATGCCCTTGTAATGTTTCGGTTTCTGTCTTTTTTTTCATATACATTATTTTCCGCCACCTTTTTTGCTATGTATTTTAAAAAATTATAATGCAAGCTGAAGCTGGGATTACTTAGATCGCTTCTGGGCAAAAATAAGATCAAATTTGTGGAAAGGCTTCAACTCAATGTATTCCATGACCAGTGCTCAGGACAGGATAAAGCTCAGTTCAGAGTAAGAGGGGAAGGATGATGAACTGGGAACTGTTTTGCATATCACATAAGCATTTCCAGTCACATGTTGAGCATTCACATTCGTATTCGAATTCGTCCAAGTATTCGCCTGGGTATTTGTGTTTATGTTTGCTTTTGTGTTTGTATGTTTGTATTTGCATCTCTATTTGTCTTTGGAGCCGCCTTCCTTTATTTTATTTTATTTTTGTGTTTTTTTTTTAGTCGTCATCGCCAGCATGGGCAGCATGATTTTCATTATGCTCCACACGGCACGTGAGCAACTTTGGAGTCTTGGCTCAGAGCCGGGCTAAGAGCTGAGAGACGGTATCTAGACCCATCCATCAACTTTTGATTTTTGCGACTGAAACAAAAATAAACGAGCGAAAAAAATCGCAGACAAACATTACGTATTGCCAGGCAGCGTTTTTGTTCGTTTTTGGTCTCTGGTTTTTTTTTTTTTAAATGTAATTTTAAGTGACGTCGCCAAAGTTAAAACGTGACAAAATTACAAATATGTTGTAAGCTTTTGAAAAGCGTTGATACTGCAGCAGCACGAACAACAACCATAACATTGGCAATAACAATAAAAACAAATAGAAGCTGGAGCAGACAAAAACAAACAAACAACAACAAGAACAACAACAACATAATACCTAATAACGTGCATTTTGATAATGTGCTGAAGGGATAGGCAGCTGACCGGAGAGAGCGAAGAAAGGAGGAGAAAGTATTGTGAGGCAGCGTCCTCGTTTGGCAGTTTGCGGCCGGCTGTGGCAACTTTTAGTCAAGGCATCAAAGATTTTTGCCCCCGCCCCCGCCTTGCGAATAGTTGCAAACTAAACACACTCTTATGGCGCATAGTTAGAGGCAACAACTATTTAAAGTTTCTGGCCATAAGGCAACAAAGTCGTTGCCCAACAGACCAAAACTTGCCAGAAATTCCAAATACCATCCTTGTCTCGGCCATAAAACGATGCGACCTGACAGGAGACAACATTTTCTGACCTCTAAAACACAAAAACTAGAAAAAAGTGAAACAGAAATCGACTCCAACAAGGTAATTTTCAATATAGTGTTGCATAAAAATAAACGATTTCCGATATTAGATTTAAACACGTTTATTATTATTATTACGACTATTATTGTGTGGGGTCAGCGTAATGGAATTTTAGTTTGAAAACTTTGTTCATTTCATTGAACAGAAAAGCATCAAAACAGTGAAAACAATTTATATCATCAAGCGACATTTTGCTGGCGACTTTTATGTATCTAATGCTCACTTTAAATGAATATAATCTTAAGCAAAATTGTTTCTTATTAAATTGTGATAAAAACCAGTGCAAACATATTTTAATAACAGTTTTCAGAATAGACTATGTACAAATCAATTACAATTAAAAATAGCAATTTATTAATTCTTGCTTTCATGTGAAGAAATGCTTATTAAAATCCCATTTAATGCTGATTGTGTGAACGGCTTAATTTCCTGTAGCCTCTTTGATTTATGTGTAACACAAATCATTTTTGTGATATAAATATATTATTGATTTGTAATAATAATATTTCTCTAATTAAAAATTAAATTATTAATTGTAGCTGTCGTGTTGAAAAAAACAATTGTAAAATCCTTTTTAAAATTTTGCAATTTCTTTGGCTGTGCGAAAGGTTCTGTTATTTTGAAGATATTCTTATTTTAAAATATTTAAAATAGGGCAAAATAAAAGTGTAAACAGTGAATTTACCAAAATATTTTATGCATTAATGAATTAATAGAAAACAAATAATATGTACACCAAAGTTTAGTGTCATGTGGTGTAGAAAAATAATATTTTAAATGCCATTAAAATAATATTTATGCCCATGATTTAGAGTCTTCATTTCCTGCCTAGACTTTAATTAATATACAACAAATAATTAATGCCTTAATTTTTGCAGTCTTAAGGAAACCCCGAATATAAATAGTTTTTCACTGAAAGTGCTTCATTTGCTATATAGAAAGTAGCTTCCACATTTTTTGCAAATCAGCGTTAGAAAATTCTTGTAAATTTGTACATGTAAAATGCATGCGTGTTAAATTCTGAAATTAAATGCAGTTGCACCTGCCAGAGGTGTGTGTGTGTGTGTGTGTGTGTGTGTGTCTTAGTTGAGTGTCTATTGTGGGTTGGCTTTATTAAGGCAAAAGCAGCAAAAATAATTTGATGGGAGAGTTGCAAGCAGTCACTAATTAGATGCATAATTAGAGTCGCTGACGTGCAAGAGCAGTTGTTGGGCTGATGACTTCAAAGCAGACGCAGACAGACAGGTAGACAGACAGGCAGAGAGAGAGAGAGAGGAAGAGAGAGAGAGAGAGAGGAAGAGAGAGAGAGAGTGGAAGAGAGAGAGAGAGAGAAGATAGGCAGCAAGTGCTGTTTGTGGCTGGCGCTTATAAACTGCACAAATTATGTTTAATTGAAGTTGGGTTTGCAGTTGCAAACGCAAACGCAGCAGGTGACAAGCATTTTGGCTGGCAGAAACTTTTGTTGACAACCAGCAGCTTGCAACAGCAACAACAACTTGCAACAACCGGCAACAACAACAAGCTGACCAAGCACGTGCAAAGTGCACGTAGCCGGAAACAAATGACATTGTCAGCGCCCCGCCTTTTGGATCGTCGCGTTGCAAGAAATCCCAGCTAAGCATTTCCGCTCGTGTCGTCTGCCAAAGAGGCTGTATGTGCGTGTGTGTGTGTGTGGCAAGCATGTGTGTGTGCGTGTTGCAAGTCTGTGTGTGACAATGCCATTAGCCAACGCGACACCGCAAAGTTGAACAGCAGCCGAAGCCGCCGTGGCATCTTCAAGAAGTTGCTTTTCCAGCTGCCATTTTATGACAGCGTCTCCGCCTTTTGTTGTCACTTTTATTCTTCGTCGTTGTCGTTGTTGTTGTTGTTGTTGCTGCCAATTGGCTTTAAATCAAACGCTTAAATTGCCTTGCCTCTCACAGCAATTAGAGCAACTCTCGCTCTCGCTCTCGCTCTCGTTGCGCATTAATTTCCAATTTTGTTGAAGCGCAAAACGCAATCGGGCAAATCGCATTCAAAATGAAATCATTCGACGGCTGGCGCGTTCTTGTTTATGGCCGACCAGACGGCGCGAAATTAGCTAAACAATTTTTGCCCAAGAGGCGAGAAAAGGGGGGCAATAAAAGCTAGCCGGCTGCGTATTATTGGAAATTGCGCTGCGTTTTGCGTTTTCGGCTTTCGGTTTTCGGTTTTAATTGCCTGCAATTGATGAAATGCATTTTGGGAACAACCGTCCCCCTCCTCCCACCAAAAAGTTTAAAGCCGCCTCATTGGCACACTCGGTAAATCATGGCAACACACTAAGACTGAACGCTCTTTGTTTGATTGTGCCTTTGCCGTCGTCCTTGTGTTGCGGTGTTAATAATCGATGGCTGCCCCGTCGCCGTGGGGCAACTGTGGCAACTGTTGCAGCAACAACCGACCGACCAGCCAGGCAACAACACAACAGGGACACGGACCCAGTGATTAAGGGTCAGCACATGGCCAAATTTCAATGCACTCGGCCGCAAAATGTAAAGCGCGGCAACGGCAACGTTGCAACGTTGCAACGCTGCAACGCGGCAACAACGGCGCCATTGCGAAGGATAACCAACAATTACAAAAGCGGCAATGGCGACACACACACACAAAGCCCTACACACTATTGAGAATGGCACACGACGAGATACCCTGTGGGCTCACAAAGTCCTCACTTTTGTAAGGAAATAATACAAAATGTATATGAAATAATAAATAAATAATTACAAAATAATTATAAACCTTAAACCATCTGATTGGAAATTCATTTATTGCCTGTCAACAAATCTATTTACTGCTAATAAATTTGTTAAAGTTCATGTAACCTTTTGGTTGTGAATTAATAAATAACAAATATATAAAAACCGGTAAATAAATTATTAATTGATAATTGGACTAATATTTAATCCCTTGCTTATTAACAAATCTATTTACTACTAATAAATTGGTTGCTGAACTTCGTTACTTTGAAATGACTTCCAATAACAATTCGTGTTAGAATTGCGATTCAAAAATTAAATAATTATTAACAAATAAATAATTGGATTTTTTATAAAATAACAAATAAATATTAAACGAATTTATTTAGTTTATATTAAAAAATAAAAGATTATCAAATTTATTTACTTTTAATCAATTTATTAAAGTAACCAAATTTTAGTTTTTTATAATTAAAGTGAGATTTGCGTTTAATAACTTTATTGTGTAAAAATATAAAGTTAATAAATAAATTACGAGCAACTTTATTTATTAACTTTAAATAAATTGATTAAAAATGTATTTATTAACATTGAATGACGAAATTATACAAAATGCATAGGTAATTAATTTATTAAAGTGAAAAGTTTCAAAAGCGCAATTTTGTTACTTTAAAATGGGTATTCAAAATCAATAATTAACAAATAAAATCAGTGGCAAATTGTATTGATGTTAATCAGTTTATCAAATAAATCATCAACTATTAATACTTTTTCATGTAACGATTTTAATAAAAGCATTTTTAATAGTATTAAACTGTCTAAGTAATTTCGATGCAATTTCTACAATATAATTTCTTCAATTTGTTCAAAATTAGGAAGCTGTTCGAGAACTAAACTAACACTTTAAACTAAAATTTAAATACATGTAAACTTCTAAAAAAAAATACTAAATAAAAGAAACGATTCCCAAAAAAATATTTATTTAAATCATGGCAATAAAACTAAACGAACATTCGTAAATGCATTTTAAAGAATTTCGAAACAACAATAAATTCAAAAGTTGTTAAATAACTAAATCGACCTAAAGCTGACAAGCAAACCTTTTAAAGGCTCAACTTTTGCGCATTTCAAATCAATTTGGCACTTTGGAGAATTGCGATTTTGACATTGAGTGATCTCATGCGAGAGGCGGAGGCGGTGGGGGAGTGGAGAGATGTGTGGAGAGAGAGAAAGAGAGTGGAGAGTTGCATTATCGACTCGCCCCGTTGGCCAAATGCAGCAAAGCCGCTTGCCCCAAAAAGCAGGTCAGCCGGCAACAGCGGCGCCAACGACAACGACAACGACAACAACAGACTGTGTGTGTTCTGACCTGGGGCTAGAAAATATGGCCAGGCGGCCATTGCAGTGTGGGGGCGTGAATGTGGGCGACGTGGGCGTGGCCAGTGGAGCGGAAATATTAAATTCGCCACTTTGGCGCACAAAGTGTTATTTTTCACTTCCGCTTCGTCGACGTCGGCAATTTAAGCGCCCTCTGCTCGATCAGTCTTCGAGACACCCTCAAATAAATTTCAACTACTAGAAATTTGCAATGATATATGCATATATATATATATATAGATATTTAGCAAGCAGTCTGATTGAATGGCAATTGGGATTAGGCCAATTAAATTGGCCTTAAATGCCAAATGCCTCAAGGGCCCAAGTCTAGAAAATCAATGCTTGAAACACTCTTCGTCTGCACATAATAAATAATCTGGTGTCAGTCAAACAGAAAAATTAATTAAACTGTTATGAGTGAATATGAATATGTGAATACACGTGTAAATACTTCTATGATATCTGTGTGTGTATACATAAATATATATATGCATGAATTATACATGCGTGTGTGTGTGTGTGATACACAAAAGGCTGCGTCGGCAGAGTCCTTTCGTTTGCTTTCCTTTTTTGGGCAAGCAGAACTGTGAAATTGTCAATTGCGTTGACCCAAATAAATAAATAACAAAAAGCCGGCACAATTTTAATTAAAACCAAATTATTGTTATGAATATTTTGTGATGCAAAATAAAATGGCTGTGACTGCCAACTGAGACCGAGATGGGAGACTGAGACTGGGATAAAGGATTAGGGACTAAAAACACCAGCAATTGCTTCTGTTTTTGTTTTTGCTTGAAGCGAGCATTCTCGGCTTATGAAATATGCAAAACGTTTAAGGAATTCCGGCAACAATGGCAATAACCGACAGCACCAACATCTAACTATCTATCTATCTAAACATCTCTTTCTATCTCACTCTCTCTCTCTCTCTCTTTCTCTATCTGTGTAATGACAATAACAAAAAGTTGCGCTTTGAGCTTGAATATTTGAAAATATTTGTCAAAATATGCATGCAAATTGAGAATTGCAGCAAAGACAAAAACACCAAAATGTGCAGCCGATAAACATTTCAAATGCAAATGCTTTCCATATTGCTTTTGACCGTGCTACTGCAGCTGAAAAAAAAACCAAGCAATAATGCTTCGGGCGAGTCTGCTCGACTGCAACGGACACTGTACTAAAACCAACACTTGAGAAAACATTAAATACAATTTCACATATAGAAACTGTTTGTCAAACATTTGCAAAAAATGTTTCTAATTTGTATTCTATTGAAATACTTCAAATAAATGCACATATAAATAAACTGTTTGTTCTAACGAATATCGCCTAATTTTAAAACATATTTCTTTCCTCTTATTTCCAATTTATTTAATAGCAACTTTATCCGAAATTGTTTTCGAAAATTTCAGAACACATTATATGAATTGGCATACATAAATTAAGTATATTTCGAATGGTTATTTTTTTCTAATGAGCAAATTGATTTGGCTTATTATTATAGTATATATTTTACAAATCTCTAGCTTTAATAGTTTAAAAACTATTCCTAATTTGTTTCCACATATTACAAAAATTACTGAATATTTGAAAGTAATTCATAATAAATAATTGAATTCAAAAATTCTGAAATTTATTGTGTTTTATATCTCCAGCTTTTATAGATCGTAATGGGACTCTCAAAATTATATAAAAATATATGTATTACAAAAGAGTTATTTGCAAGACTTTTCACTTTGTTTATTGATGTCAATGGAAAATTGTGAAATAATTGATAAATTGCATTTTAATTGAAAACGATTTACAATCAATGCCATAATTGGAATACTCCGCTTAAGTCTTGATAGAACTAATGCAATTTA
Organism: Drosophila immigrans; assembly: GCA_963583835.1. Lineage (NCBI taxonomy): Eukaryota > Metazoa > Arthropoda > Insecta > Diptera > Drosophilidae > Drosophila > Drosophila immigrans. Next base: position 15,962,056 of record OY757144.1, on the reverse strand, counting down.
AATGCATGTTTTTCGAGGAATTGATTTAAATATTTGCCAAAAAACACAATTGCAAAAACATTTTGCAGTCTAAGCGTTTAATTAGCTGCTTTGTTGCTTATGTATTTATTTTCGGAAATTAATTAACAAAATAAGCTGGCAAATACGAGAATGTTTTGCAGCTATTTAATATACAGACGAGTTGCGAGTTTATATGAATTTAAGCAGACGAGAAATGCGCATTGTTTTGCTAAAATCGATAAGGTAGCAAAACAGTCTCTCTGTGTGTGTGTGTGTGTGTGTGTGTGTGTGTGATATATTTATGGCTTGGTCACACTGGCAGCGCCAAAATAATGCACATTACCTCAACCTGAGGCAGTTCATAAACTGCAAAGTAAATTGCAAACTAATGCACTTGAGCCAAGCAGCTCGAGCAACAACCGCAGCACCATTTTCCATTGCTATTCGTTGCTTGGCACTTCAAAGTTTTCGCCCCGCCGCTGGCTAAAAATGTTTTGTTGGCATGCAATGCGGGGAGCATGGAGAGAGGGGAGTGGGGAGAGGGGAAGCGGGTATGCTCAGGTGCTGGCATTCCTCTGCCCGCCCCGCCCCCTTTCTCATATGCCATGCATTCTGCTTGTGGGCAACTTGAGGCGGAGTTCGAACTGCAGTTGAAGTTCGCTGTCTGCTTCAAATGACAATAGCTTAGCATTCACTATATACATATATGTTATATGTGTATATATACTATAGTGTTTGCTGCATATATCGTCATAATATCATAATATTGTTGTGCCTACTATCTGCAGCATGCATTTGCCCACAAATTGGCTAAATAGAATATTAGCTGGCAAGCACGCACGCAACACCAAAACAAGTGAGAAGGCGTGCTCGACTGTGCGATACCCGCTACCCGTTTTGTGGTAATACAAAGCACTTATACAAAATATACCCAAAAATATTTGTTGAACGTAGGAAATAAACCATAAACCGTTTCTTGAATAACTTCCATAACTTCATCCAATCACAACGAAACTTTCAGAAATCATTTCGACTACATTCATTATTGTGGATATCAAAAATCGTGAAACCAGCTATAAAATTACGCTTGTTAATTGTTTTTGAAGAGGTGAAAGAGGGCGTTACCAAAATCTAAAATATACTTGATCTGCGTGCAACAATAAAAATAATTGACAGTTCTAGGTTTTAAAGTCTCTGAGAAAAAGGCTTTCAAACAGACGGACAGACAGACAGACGGATAGATGGACGTGGCTACATCGTCTCGGCTGTTGACACTGATCAAGAATAAATATACTTTATGGGGTCAGAGACGCCGCCTTCTGCCTGTTACATATATTTCGTGTAGCCACTTCGTTAGAATTCCCTTCTATCCCACTGGGTAGCGGGTATAAAAATGTACTTCATGAACACGATGGCAAGGGGAAAGGCGACAAAGGGGGAAGGGGGGAGGGACAGCAAGGCAGTGACCCCAACGTGCAATGCAATAAAAGGCGACATTTTTATGCATATTTATGTGGCAGTGTTGTCGCCTGCTAGCTATACATAATATTGCCAGACGCGACTGTGGGCGACACTGTTAAATTTTAGTGCCCAGCTGTTGTTTATGTCTCTCTGTGTGTGCGTGTGCGTGTGTGTGTGTGTGTGTGTGTGTGTTTTTTCTATGCACACAACAAAGAACACAAAATGAATGTTGCGACTTTTACTTTAAATGCAAACGAGTGCGAAGTAGCAAAAGGGAAAAGCGAAAAGGGAATAGAGTGAGAGCGAGTGAGTGTGCGAGCGAGTCGGACATACACGAAAATGGAGCACCGAGAGATCCTTGACACAGACTGGCAACGCTGCCGAGAGGGAGAGAGGGAGGGGGAGACCTCCACTGTGCGCTCTCATCGTTCTCATCCGTGTGAAGTGTGCAGAGCAAATGAGTTTCTTCTTCAGTTCTGCATTCTGGTATGGCAAAGTTAATAGCAAAGTCCCCAACACCGAACGCATTAAGCGAAAAGCATAAAAATTGAATTCAATTTCACTGAACGCCAGAAGTGGCGAACAAGGCGGCGGAGGGGGCCATTGTTTTCTGGCGCTGTTAATGTCGGTTGTAGTGTTGCAAATAGTGCATTTTTTAACGCCTAACTGCAAACTGCTTGCATGCCGCTGCCACGCCCCCTCTTCCCCCTGGCCCTCAGCCCCCAGCCGGATATGCACGCATTTAGGCGCTATTTACGGCCAACACAATTCCTGTGCGGCTGCTGATGTCGATAGCGATAGCGATAACGATAACGGATAACGGATAACGATAGCCGGGGCCAGTGTTGTGCAACCGCCAAATAATTAGTCATTTATTAAAGCGACTTTTCGTGTTGAACAAAACGCCAAGCGAAAATGCTGTCGACTCTACGTGAATTGTGACTAGCTCCTGATTTACCAACTCGTATGCATGCAACACGCCCCAACTCATTAAAGAGCACACACACACACACACACACACACACGCACGTAGAGAAGCCATGCACGGTAGGTGGCGCCAGCACGGCTGTGACTGAATTTGAAGTTTATTGTTGCACTTGCGTGTTTATTAAAGATAAGCGGATTAAAGTTCAACTCCACTCGAACTTTTTTATAACGCTTAAAATCCAACAAATTGATTGCCACCCATAATCGTTATTGAGCGCACGTCTTTCTGAAGTTCCTCAACTCCAAGTTGCGTGTGTCAATAAAATGCTTGAATATAACAACTATATTTGTATATTAGTTTGCATATTATTTAATCCTCAATTCAATTTAAGAAAGTATCAATATAATAAATTGCTGCGCTTCTTCATAATAAAATTGACATTTTGAGACTAATGCACAAACAAAAATTAAATGTTGTGTGTACTAATTATCTCCTTCAGTTTCTTGAGTTAAAAATTGGGAATTAAAGAATGCACATTTAAAAATAGTAATAACTGAATATAATTGCTCATACCAAATAGTAGTATTAATTGAATAAAACTGTTTTAGTTTACGTAAAAAAGCTAGAGAATTTAATCATAGTATAAAGATTGAAGTAGTTTAGTCTAGGATTTTCTAAATTGCTTCAACATTAATCATGCTCATCGAACGCTTTCAAAATGCAATTCTAATGATATAATTTCTAATAACTGAATAAATTGTAGACCAGTAACAAAATGTGGTCATCAAGATATTATAATAACCATGAAAATAAATTCAAAATTAAATTGTATTATGATGGCTAATAGAAAATTTAAAAAATCGTAAGCATCGATATTATGGCTTATAAGAATAATCCATTTATAAATAACGATTCCAATCCAATTAATTATGTTCTAAATATTTGTAAATATATAGAAAATAAGTACTATAATTAATTAAATTCGTTGTCTGATCCCTTGCTGCGGCTAGTGTTGCTGGAATTCAATTAATGAAGCCGTCGGATTAAATGATTATTTTGCCAAGTCTTGGAAATCATGTGCTGCACTTGCACCGCTTAGGTGTAATCTGAATGGCAGCCACTGTAATGGACATTACGTGTCGCTGCCGAGCACGTGGAGTCGAGTTGGAGCTAAAAGCCAATTAGCAGTTACTGTAACAGTTACTGCAACTGGCCCTGCAACCTGGACTGCAACTGGTAAATGGCACTTGAACTGTTGCTGGCATTTTTGCCGCTGCGATTTAAGCTGCGATCTGGTTGCACAAAGTCACAAGAAAATTGCACTTGCAAAGCGTTTAGCTTGCCACAGACTCTCGCTAGTTCTCAGTCTCTCTCTCTCTCTCTCTCTCTCTTTGTCGGTCTGTGATTTTAGCTTTTGCATAGCATAGTCGTAATTGAAAACTTACACAACACAACACAACACAACACAAAATACACGCAACGAATGCGTGTCTGTGTGTGTGTGTGTGTGTTAAAATTTCATTTGGCTGAAGCTTTCATTACATTTTATTTGCTGGCATTTGGCGCCTCTTTCATCCTCTGCCCCGCAGTGGAACGTATTAGCTTTCAAAACAACACCTGCTCGCCACTTTTGGGGGCAGCTGCTGCTGTGGTGAAAGGCAATTGCTTCTCGGTTCTCGCTTCTCGGTTCTCGGTTCTCAGTTGCCAGTCCTCAGTCCTTGGGTCTCTTGTCTGTTGCTTTCGCTGTGCAGATTGAGCGCCCTTTTGAAATATTTATGCATGCAAATTAGGGCCACAACAAAGCAATGCCAACAACGAAACGAAACGAAACGAAATGAAAGCAAAGATATAAAAAGCCCAGTAACTGCTGCCCGATGATATCGCATTTGGCGCTGCCGCCGTCTTTTTATTTAATTTGCACCTAATATTATTAAGCATTTGCTCTAACTGCTCTCTCAGCTGCTGTTCACTCAATAAACGAGGCCAAATCGAATGAGGCCTAAACATTTCATTAATATGCGACTGCCAAGCGAGCTGTTAACTTGATCGCCAGCGCACATTACGTATACGCACTGCCTGCAAATTCAATACACATTAAATATACATATGCTACACATATTTGTTACAACCACGTTAATTAATACTTCGTCTCTGATTAATTCGGAAATTGATACATTTTGCAACTGCATATATAGTAGACTTTAATTAACACTCCTCGTCGTCGGCCATAATCTTCATGAAGTACACTTTAAATTGCAGTTTGCCCTAAAAGTATCGAGCATTCATTTAATTGATATACTATATAATCAATTGTTCCAATTAGATGCACAATTTATCAACACAAAATCTGTTTCTCTTTAATTCATTTCACTTTTTTTTTGTTATTCAGTGTCAAATGTTATGAACGCATTAATTGCTGGCACAACAAAATGAATTGTAAAATGGATATTGATTGTGTGAAATGCATTTTAATGAATTTATTAATATCAAATCCAGTTAACAAATGCGGCGTTTTCACCAATGCTCAATTCAATGGGACAACTTTTGGGAATTGCAAATCTTCAGCAACTATCTCAAGTAAAAATCATCGTTAAAGACTGTCATTAATAAGAATTGATTTAAAATGAAAGAATCAAATATGCAAATTTGACAAATTTGACACAAATTATATAATTTGAAAAAGTTTACTTTCTGTTTGTTGAAGTACCAATTTTAAAAACTTTATTCCCAGACGACTCGATTTTAGTTGAAGCTTTGATATACGATTTAATTGTAATCAACATTTTGCTCTCAAAAAATTGCACGAGCTTATTGAAGTCTGTAATTATATATATGAAGACAGGCACTGACAAAGTAATCGACTGGTAATCGATTCATCTACACATATATATGTGGAAAAAAAAAGTTGTCTGTATGTGTGCGAAGTGCATGTGTGTGGATGTCTAGGAGGAATGGTCATCGAAATAGCAGGGGGCGGGTCGGCTAAGTGGGCGTGGTCAGCCAGGAGAGCTCCACAACGGTTGCGCAACTCGTCAACTGTTCTATTGAGATCGCTGCTTTTGCTGCTTAAAAAAATTCAATGGAAATGTGACAAAATTTTGCACTGCACATTTTAAAGAATTTTTATTAGAATTCAATATGTGAAATCCACATTGCTGAACTGCAACTAAACTATAAAAAAAAGACTTCTGCTCTAAAAGTGGGTTAATGTTATTTCCGTAGCTAAAACTCAATAAAGAAATGTTTCCGAAGTATAATTAATATAGTGTATAATTATATAGTATAATTATTTATAGTGCGAGTCGAAGGCCTTAGCTTATTATCGTTAATAAGTATTATTTTTGTTGAATTGTATAAAAAAAAATAAAGAAAATTCCACTATGTAAAGAATACTAAAAACTATTTGTAATTAGCAAAAAAATTGAATTTTAAACACATCCTACAAATGAAAATTCTCAAGTAAATATTTCCGTAAAAAATGTACTTATTATCAACAGGTAGATTAATAATATAATGTGCAAACAAAAAATATAATATTCTTTTGTAGACAAATAATGCAAAATATTTGCTGGCGTCTCAAATTTTTTGGACTCCTGTTCGTTTGTTGCTTAAATCAACAAATACGAGTAGCATGTGAATTTATTTGTACTTATTAAAAAAAAATCATTATGTGCGTCAAGAATGCCAGAAACTATTTGCCTGTTCCGTGTTTAGGGAAATTCCATAAATGAAAATGCATAAAATGTACAAAAATTGTAACTAAAATACGCACATTTTTGTACGAATATAATTTTGTAGTTAAATAAAGGAAATATTTCACGCAGCCTGTTTTCTTTAGTTTAAAAAAGCTACTCAAACTTAAATAATAAATAAATAAATTTGCTGAAAACTATTTGGATTGGTTGTTTGTTTAGTTTGCAAGTGTTTAAGGCAGCTTTATTTCGCTGTTCAGTTGCATTGTTTAGCTGCCCTGTTGCTGTCTCTATTGCCAACTTTATTGTTGTCTCTATCGCCGCCGTCTGTAGCTTCGCTTTAGCCTGTATCTCAAGAGAGGGCAACGTTGTTGGCTGCTGTTGCTGCTTGTGATTAAGCTTAATGCTTGCGAGCAGCGCACACACATAAATAAATTATGGAAATTAAACACGAAATTGTACAAAACCCCGACACGAATGCGTCGACAGGCGCAGAGCGAGAGAGGGCAACAACATACAGGTTTCTCTCTCTCTCTCTCTCTCTGTCTGTCTGTCTGTCTGTCTGCCTGTCTGTCTGGAGATAACGTTGCAAATTGACGGAAGCAACACATTTGCTACAAAGAGAGCGAAAACTGGCAGCGAGAGTCAATCAAGCAGCTCCCTCAGCATTTCTATATCGCCTCTGCTGTTGTTGCCTTGGCTAACAACTTTGTCAATGCGGCTGCAGCAGCTGTGACCAAGCCAGATACATATACATACATATACATATACATAGTCGTACATACTCTCACCTGTCGCCCGTCAACGTGTTGACAGCGTTGATGATGATGATGAGGACCTCGACAACGAGAACGACAACGACAACGAGAATGCCACTGAGATTGTGACTGGGAACAGTTGGGAACTCTGTTCTGCTCTCGTCCCCATGCTAACAATGCACACGACAAAAGCGCATTAGGCGTGTGGCTGCCCAATGGGCGTGTGGCCTGCAGGGCTAACTGGTGGGGGAGGAGGGGGGCGTGGCAGGCGGGCAGCCAAAGTTGGGGGTCAGGTTGTTGTCAGGGTGTCATCGTCGTCGTCGTCGTCGTCGTCGGCTAGTGCTGCCGCTTCGTTGGCTATTGCATTCATGTCGCAACGATTTGTTGCAAATTGTCACAGAGTATAGGTGTGTGTGTGTGTGTCAGTGTGTGTGTGTGTGTGCGGTTATAGAGCGAACTCCGCTTGTCCCGATGCTGCTGCTGCTGCTGTTGTTGCATTTAATTACGCGTGTCTGCACAGTGAAGTTTACTTTGTCTCGCCATGACACACACACACACACTTGCACACACACACACACACACACTCGCACACACACACTCGCACACTTGCATTTATGCATTTATTTATATTGCATGTGCCTGCTGCTGCGTCTGTTTAAGTTTATTAAACATGTGCTGCTAACCACGCGTCCTTTGACTGACAGTCGCCGCTTTTGTCCTCCGTCCTCTCGTCCATCTGTCTGTCCATCTGTCTGTCTGTCTGGCAGGTGCAATTGAATGAAATTGGCTGTGCAAATACGTAACGTCGTCGTCGTCGTTGTCGTTAATGTGTCGCAAATCAAAATTAAACAAGACAACGCCACGCATCACAAAGCAGTGGCAACAACGAATGTGACATTAATTAAATGCAAATACGCGCGCTCCCAACATTTTTCCATTAAATTATGTTATTGACTTGCCACACACACACACACACACACATTATTAGTTGCTGCCACAAACTTTCGAGCGAGACATATATTTTTGGTGTTGCACATTGTTCCATAAACTAAATCGCAAACAATTTATGAACATATTTTTATCGAAAATTATCGACATAGATAAAGTTCTCGGTTTGTGCCATAAATAATAATTCTGCTCGTTTACAAGCTCATTTCGTGTTTAACATTCCTGTTCGCCTTTTGTTTTCCACACAACACAAAAGGTAAACACAAGCATATTTGTGTGTATATTGATATATGTCGAGATGCCTTTCAACCGATTTGCCACTGCTCGTAATTGGACAGTTTCTTTTTCATCCAGCTGTTGAGTTATTTCTGTATTTTCGGCAATCATTTGGCCAATCATAAATCTCAATACACATTTATATTGCATTCAAAATATCATATTTACTTTCTTGTTAAGAGCTTGCTTTAATTAACTTCCAAAATAACTTATTGCCAAAAATATTTGGAAAATGATATTTTATCTTTTATTACTTGTTGCCATAATATTTCAATTAATTTCGGTTTGAATAGCAATATTTTGATTTGTATTAGTTTTCTAAATGCTTTTCATATTTTATTGGTTTTTAATACTTTAAAGTTTTATTTTGGCTTGCAATGAATGTGAAAAATTAATTAAATTGCTATCGTTAATATTTTACGATTAAGAACTAATCTAATATTTTTATTTGATGCAAAACTAATCCAATAAATTGAAGTGTAAATTGCATATTTTAATTTTGTTGTTAAATTTGTTTAAATGCAAATTATTCTAGTATGGCTGACATTATTTTGAAATTAGTTTTAATAAGTGGTTTTATTCTTTAATTTTTTGCAATTAATTCTAGTTCAAATAGCAAACTGAAATATATATTTTCACTATCAATAATTGTTTATTAATATTATTATTGTGGTTTGGTAGAAGGTACTCATAAATTACCAAAATTATTGTGTAGTCTTTTGTATAGAAATGAATTAAAAATTAACATAAATATTTTATGATTATGATATAATTTGCATGTGCATGTAAATAATATATCAATGAATTTGATGTACTCACATTTAAATAGTGGTTTTATCCTCACTCTAAATACCATTTATCACACAAAAAACTCTTCGCATAGCAGATATTTCTATTCGTGGAACATTCAATCGCATTAATCTGTTGGTTGGCTAGCTGAACAAAAGCCCTAGCTAAAAGTCGCTCGCCTCTAGATCAAAATAATCGGAAATATTTCATGTGCCCCTTCTGGACTCGTCTCGCTGCCACTCGGTTCATCGTGCAACACGCGTATGGACTGCGTGCAATTGAGCGGAGAGGAGGCGGAGAGTAAGTTATGCATTGGCCAAAAACCTGGCAAAGCCTGAGCATATTTTTAGGCGTGCACAAATATGCGGCACATGCCACACGAGGCGGCCAGCCAGCAGCCAGCCAGCTAGACCAGATTGCGTCTGGCCTGATGCTGCTGCTGCGGCTGTTGCTGGGGGGATATTAAAATGTCGTGGTTTTGGCCAAGTGGTCAAAAGTTGTGCGACGCGTCATAAAAGTACACCAGCCAAAAAAAAAAAAAAACGGAAGAAGAAAAAAAAAATGTGGCAGGCAAAAAAATGTGTAACAGCAGCTCGAGGGAGAGCCGCAGCCCTTGGGCTGAGTTGAGTTGCAGAGGGGGAGAAGAGCAAAGGGGGAGGCGAAGGCATTTGGCTTTTACGAGCGCTGTGGCATGGATTTATGGTCATGCGGATTGTTTAAAGTGGAGACGACGCCGCCGCTGCCAGCCAACAGAAATATGTTGTGAAATATTTTACAATTTCATTTTTCGGGCACGCTTCGCATAGTCGCAACCTCGCGCCCCACAACGGGCCAATTGAAATGAATGTTTGTCGTGTTAAAGGCTCTGATTTTTTTCAATGCATGACTCGTTGTTGTTGTTGCCTTTTTTTGTTGTTGCCAGTGAACTTAACTGAAGTGCAGAGGGGCCGAAATTGTGCGCCTGCCTGTGTAATTAACAGTGCCGGCCAGCGAGAGGTGGCAACTCTGCCAGATAACGTTCGCTAGTAAGCCTGACAAATGGCTTATTTAGGCGCAGGCTCAGCCTCAGCTTCAATTCTCAGTTCTCAATTCTCACATTCAGCAACGAGGAAAAACTCCTTCCATGATAGCGAAAACTACAATTTTTCTTGCTGCTCTTTTATGCGCTGCAGCATTCGCAGCCCATTGCCAAGTTATTATTTACCTGCAAAGAGAAATAAACATAAAAGCACAAAGTTAGTTTTAATGAAAACCACAAAACAGCCAAAAATTGATGAAACTTTCTACAGCGAAAAGAAGCGAAAGGCTAACGACTTAACATATATCCTGTAAACAAATATAGAACAATTGAATAACACATAAAAATAGATTTTATAAAGTATTTAATTCGGAAATATTGAAAAATGATTGGCTTCAATAATCAAATTAAAATGCAAAACAATTTAATATAATACGATTTATATGATTTAGTCAACTGTGTTCAAAGTTCAGAAATATATTTATTTAGTTGTAAAGCAATTTATTACTCACTTTCTATTTTTAAAAATAATAAATTAATCTACTAATTATTTTATTTGCATTTTAATATTAATATTGCATTTATTATATTTTATTTTATTTGCCTGATTTGTACATTATTTACCAAGCAAATTATTATGCAATATTAATTGAAAACAAATAAGCTACAATATTTTGTAATATTTAGTTTTGCTTTAATTTACATATTTAAATGTTTTTTTTGTGCATCTAATTTTTGTGTCTGATTTTGTTAATAGCAATTTTTTATACAAATTCTATTGCAAAAAAATACTTGTTTTTTTTATGAATATATTTGCATCCAGTTGAAACAAATAAATTTAAAAATTCTGGAATTTAAATAAATAAATTGTATTTTAAGTATATTTATTTTTTTAATGATGATCTAGATCTTTTGGATAATTTTGTCTATTTAAAAGCATACAAATTGACTTTTAAGTTTAATAGTATTCAATTTATGCTTGCATTTAAGTTATAAATATTTAAGTAGTTTTCATTTAAATGTCGATATTACAAGAAATTGTTTTAGCTGTACAAATATTATGTTGAAATTTCTGGTGAAGCTAAAATAGCGAAATGAGGAATGAGGCTGAGAAATTGCAGGGTATTCGGTATGCATTGAAACTAATTTGAGCCCGCTGAGCCCGATGCTAAACAACTAAAGCCTGTAATCAAGTTGGGCGCTAATCAAAGCTCACAGTTTGCCCTCTGCATAACGTGGGGGCGGGGGGCAACGAGAGGTTCGCAGCTGGTGCGAAAGCACCATCCATGGAATGGATGGGATGGTTCAATGAACCACGTGCGGTTCATAAAAAGAGGCGCCAGTGCATATCATAAAATGGAAATAAACATAAATACATAAAAGCCGGGGGCTTGGGCACAAACTCGGACGCGGATGATGAGCGTTTTCTGGCCCAGGCCGACAACCCCAAAGCCATAAATTCAATTTGAAATTTACTGTCAAAGGCGGCGAACGGACGAACGAACGGGTTGGTTGATCGGCGAGAAGAGTTGGGAAAGATCTGCGTTTAGGGTTTGTTGTTGTTGATGAGCACAAAAGTTGGTTGTCGTTGGTCGCTGTCAATAATGTCAATCGCTGCTGTTGCTGCTGCTGCTGCTGCCCGCGGGAGAGCATAAAAATTTGACATTTGCAATAGTGCAACAGCAGCAAAAGAAGCAAACAACAACAACAACAATCCAGGGGTTTCGACAACAATAATAAATTGCATAGTTTCATTTCTCGTTAGCTGCCGCCGCAGTTGTTGCTGGCGTCTGTATTGAATTTACTACTGCTCGCAACTGGCAGCCATAAAAGCCATTTTGGTTGCACATTTCTTTTTGTTGTTATTGTCGCTGGCCTGCGGTCGCTCGCTCGCTCTGGATGCCCATTGACTGTTGAGTGTGTGGCAGTTTACCAATGTTTTAGCATGTTTCAGCAGCGTTCAGGCAGCAGCAACAAAGAGTTGCGCTAAGCTCAACACGGCCAAAAACGCCATTGGCCTAAGCCACGTGGCCATCGTGGCCATCGTTATTCACGTCCACTCGAGAGCTCTGATTGCAGTTCATGTTGTTGTTGTTGTTGTTGTATGTGACCTGAACTGGCCACAAGCCAAGCTCAGCCAAGCCTGCAACTGTTGCCATTGACATTTATGCGAGGTTGCCTTAAAAAGCGCCACATGCTCGATCACAAGCTTGCAACAGTTTCTCTGCTCAGTGCGGTATTTATGCCTATCTGGGCTGCACTCTGTAATAACAATCTGACAGCTGACATGAGCGTGACATTGCGGGGCTGCCTGCATCAACGCCATCATCAACACAACTTGCTACTTGCAACTTGCAACTTCAGCAACAATCGCCAGCACCAACGGCAACCGGAAAAAGAAAACGTACCCCAAAAAGATGCAACGAAAAAAGCAAATTTACTGTCGCTTGGCCAGAGGAATCCACAGACAAAGAACTGCGCATCGTACAAAGTGAAAAGCGAGAAAAACTCAAGTTCGATGTCTCTTTAAAAATGCCAAACCAACTTTACCTCAAATATTCTGAATATATATTTTTAAAATTAATTTTTGCAATATTATTATTGAAATTAGTTTTATCTGTAGGTTATTTAAGGCCTTAGCTGTTTGTGCTAATAATAATTAGCTCAACAACATTTTGAAACGCAATCATAACGACTAATGTAGCGCAGCTATTAGCTGAATAAATAAAATTGGTTGGAAAACAAATTAACATTGCCGTTGATATGCTCTCAGTATTAATGTTTGCTCTTCCAATTTAATTTGTGCAAATAATAAAATATTATTGAGACTAAATTTACTAAAACTGTCGCTGCTTTACTAGTTATTTTGAAAAACACAATTTATTGTAAATTACACTCAAATTTATAGTGTAAAGGTTTTGGCATTGTGCATATTTTAAATGCATGAAATAAACAAGTAAAATTATCGCCAAAAAAAGATAAATTAAATGGAATATAAATTCATTTAATTGTAATTGAACAAATAGGTACAGTTAATGAAAAATTTGATAACTAAACTAAATGCTGCTCAAACAAATAAAAGCAAAAGTCGAAGCTGAGTTACATGATCATAAAATAAATAAATGGAATACAAAGCAACAAAAGCAAAAGTCTAAACTACGTATTAAAAAATTAAGCAAGTAATTTGCAATATTACAAAATAAATACAATTATAAAAAATAATTATAGCTGATAAAGTGTTTTAGAATTTTATAATTTCAAAATTATTTTTTTTACAGCTCCCTCTTTAACTGTTGTTAAATGTTATCAACAATATATGTTACAACTGGAGCGTAGAGGTCGCAAATACCCGCTTCCAAATGTGTTCTTAAAATATGCGACGGCATGAGAAGCGAAACCCAAAGAGAGTAGAGCAGAGGAGCCGCAACAAAAGCAGGGCCAACACAAAGGATTCACCTTTCACTCAACGTTTCCAATTCTGAGTGGCAATTCGCACGAATTTTGAAGCGAAGCGCGTCGTTTTAGCCCCCCCCCCCCCAAAAAAAAACGTGGAGTTGCAGGTGCTGAAGAGGCACAAACACACACACACACAGACAGAGAGAGAGAGACATGTGTGTGGGTGGATGTAAAGACTGAAATTGTTTCACGCCATTTGGACTGGCAGTTGTCATTATTCATACGCACCGTGGCACCGCAGCACCGCCAACAATAACAAATTGCTTTACAAGCCCAAAAGTGCTTGAAAATTGTTTTGGGCCATTTGTTGTTTCTTGTAGACCGCACAGGGCACAAATATAGTATGTTGTGACTGTTGTTGTGCTGTTATTGTTTCTTTGCTGCGTGGCTAATTCAAGCTGTCCGTCAAATCATTGCCATTTAAATCTCCCCAAACACGATTCGGATGCGGATTCGAGTTCGAGTTCGAGTTGAAGTTGAAGTTGCTGCCAAAAGATGAGAGAAGAGCCAATTGCTAAATTTGTTGACAGACAGCAAAAAGTTGGCAAACAAACTGGACGACAAAAGGCGACAACTTGATGTCAACACGCACATCAACATCAACATCAACGTGCAACGCTTTGTCTCTGCTCCTTGTTACGCTCTCTCTCTTCCTCGTTCTCGTTCTCGTTGTTGTTGTTATCAGTATTTAGGCATGTCACAAAAACAAACACACACACGCACACTCTGAGAGACATTCGGACCGAATGAAATGGCAACGAGCTGGAAAAAAATGTTTGCACACTCGCATGCCTATGGCCTGTAGCTGTAGCTGTTGTTATTGCCGTTTTCCCGTTTGGCTGTTTGGCTGTTTGCAATGCTGCAGCCGAGACTCAAGTGACATTTTGTTGCCATTAGGACTAAATTGGCTGCTAGATTGTCTCATTCCGTTTGAATGGTAAACGCTCTCTTATTGTTATTGTCGGCAACATCGTCATTATCCTCAACCAGCTGTATCTTCATCATCGTTATCGCTATCGCTGTCGTTATCGTTATCGTTATCGACTGCAGCAACGGCAGCCATTTTGTGACGTGTGAATAAATTGACAATCTCAACGTGGACAACACAGCAATCAAATGCTCTTTTATTAGCTGTTCGTGCCTTTAAAACTAATTGCAATCTGCCATTCAACGCCAATGCGTGTAATTAGCAATCGTGTCAGAACATTTCCGATTTCCGATTTCCGATTTGCGATTTCCACTCACAAACTTGTGCTGAAGTCGCATCTGTCATGGGCCCATCATTGGCAGCCCATCAATCTAAAACCCAATCGAAATCGTTCACAACTATCTTGAACACACACTCGTATCAATTACAGGACATTAGGCGCACCCAACATCAGCACACAGTCCAAAGTTGGGCTGTGTTCAGGTGCTGCTCTTGGTTTATCTTACAGCCGACTAAATCTTGGCCTTTTTGCGAGGGTTGCTCATAATATATTCACAGCATCATTCTGTGGGTTTATGGCGACATTTCTTGATTATTTTACTGCAGCTAAAGCAATTTATTTAACGCAACAGTTTCCCAACTATAAGCGTGGGATTAATTATTCAAAATCATATTTTTGCATGTGCGATCAAGGCTGCAAGAGCGAGACAACTAGCTGCCAGAAGCGCTGTTAACAGCATTGTAGGCGCTGTTAACTTAACAGTCTGCTACGACACTGCAACTGTTAACAGCAGCGCGTTGCTTGCCCTGCTAATAACAGCATGCTCCTATGTTAGATCTTTGATCATGCAGCACTGCTAACTTAACAGCTTTAGTTTAATGTGTTTGTTTTGTTATAGCGAAAAACATTACAATAAAAAATAGTGACACTAGTTTTACACTTAAAACGAATGTGTGTCAGCAATTGTCTTAATGAGCGGACCTCGCGCACCATTTAGAGGATGGCTTTGACAACAACAACGACAACAACAACAACAAGTTGAAACTGTGCCGGAAGGAAGTTGCTGAGTTTTCCGTTGTATCATAAAATGTTATACATCCTGGGCAGGCCAAAAGCCAACAGCCAACAGCCCGAGCAGCCTAACAGTTGGCCAAAACCGAAACGACAGCACTGCATATTTAGCCCATCTTCTATGAGTCTGTTTGCTGTCTCTCTGTGTGTGTGTGCGTGTGTGTATTTTGCTCTGTCGCTTTTTGGGCAGTTTTAAACGCAGTTTTTATGGCCCCACTTCCGTTGTGTTTTATTCATTCGCGCACAATTTGCGACACATTATTGTTTTTATTATTCAGTTATGGTTCGTTTTACTTCGCTCGGCATTCACTTTTTTTTGTTTCCATCTCTTTTGGCTCGTGTACAAATTTGCCTGTAAATTTCGCAGTCGATTTAGCAAGCGGCATCTGACAGGGTCGACAACACCTTTTTCACCTGACACGCACACACACACACACACACACTCACCTACACACTCACCTACACACACACACACACACCTACATACGCATGCACGTGGCAAAGTTTTAGCAAACTTTTCGGAGGGTCCTTTTCTTGGCACTTTGAACTGAACTGAACTCAGCTCTATAGATTCCTTGCTACACATTTTATGCATATTTTTAAGCGTAAAATTTAATTTTCATATTGAATGAAACACGTCGAGAGAAGGGCGCAAAAGAAGCGAGCATTGTCATAAGCATTTTTTTATGGCTAAAATGCTTGTTGTTGCTGCTGCTGTTGCTGCTGCCGCCGGGTTTTATCGCTTGACACCATTTTATGATCTCGTTTTTTTTTTGCTGCCATGTAAAATGTAAAATGTGAAATCATAAAAAGCTTTATGCGGCAGACAAACAAACAACAACAACAAATAACAAACAACAAACAACAAAAAAAGACGTAACAGACGGCGATATGAGCATTTAATTTTAGGCCATTTCCGCTGCACTTGCAACAGATACAGTTACGGTTGCAGATACATTTAGTGTAGATACTCGCGTAGTTCAGATACACATTAAAACAAGAATTAAATTGCTCGCTTAGAAGACTTTGGGTTGCAAAATTGCATTTGTTTTTTTAGGGTTCAATTTCGGACTTTTTTAAAAACTTTTCCTCTAAAAACACAATTGTATTTCAAGCATGTTTTATTTAGAATTGTTATGGAATTCTTTCTCGATTTAAGAATTTTCTAATCGGCTTAATTGAAAAATGCATTATTTATAGTTTTAATATTTGATTTGTATCAATAATTTGCAATAATTTGTGTATTAAGCTTTCAATTGACTGTTTTAATAATTTGCAAATTAAATGTTCGTTAGTCGATTTCCTTTTCTTTTAATTTTATTACAATTATTTGTTATAATAATAATCAATCGTGTTGATAAATAAATAATTAACTTAAGCAGTCAAGCAGTGATTGCAATAATTTTAAACTCGTTTATCGCATGGAAAAAGTGAAGCACAAATTAAATTAAAATAAATGAGAATTTTAAATGGAACAAGAAAGTTGCCTGCAATTGGTTTGTTTTGTTGTAATGCCCATTGATTAATAAAATTTGCCAACACTTGCGCATCAGCATTAATTATTTGCCATTGAAATCAGCGAAAGTTTCACTCCAAAATTTACCTGTCATTTTGCATAAATGTTGCTGTGGCAAGTGGCAAGTGGCAAGCGGTAAGTGTAGAGCGTCTAATTAGCCAACGAAAAAGTTTTCGTAATGCAATTTTCATTAGCTGGCAGCTGATTAGGCGTCGACGTCGTCGACACTTTGCAGCGCTTAAAGCGCCTTTAAAGTGCTAGGCTCGACAACAGACAGAGACAGAGACAGAGAGAGAGAGCGAGAGAGAGAGAGAGAGAGAGAGGGAGACAGCAGGAAGGCAGCTTCCATTACTTTGAGTGTCAATTAGGTAATCGCAAAATTGAAATCTCATCGGAAGTGATTTTGTGCGCATCGCTGCGCGTCTGAGCTGAAGCTCTGAACGAGGATGAATCTGTTAGCTTGTAGCTGTGTGTGTGTGTGCGAGTGTGTGTGTGTGTGCGAGTGTGTGTGTGTGTTCGTTCGCTTTGTGGTGTGCCTACCAAACACTCGCTGCATTCTTACAAACTTCCGTTTCCGCTTGCGGCGCGTCTCTTTGTCGCTGAACCGCACAGATTACAATTCAATTTGGCGACGTCAGCGTCACGTTTGTCTATGAAAAAGCGAATCGTCGAGACTTCGACTTGCCATCGTTCTCTCACTGTCTCTCTCTCCCACTGTCTCTCTCTCTTTCTCTGTTTGCCCCCGCTGCGTGGCGGCAAATTACCAACTTTGGCGGAAATTAAGTGGCAGGCAGCGCTTGCTAAAAATTCAATGAAATCGTACACTTGCAACTGCAGCGTGAATGCGAACGCGAACGTGAACGTGAACGTGAAAGTTAGGCGCAAAGGCGTGCCAACAACGTACAACGAATACTAACAACTACAGCAACAACAACAACAGCAACAACAACAACGGTGGGGGGATAAAAAAAAGTGATTCTGGTTTCTGGATTTCGGAGAATTTCAGCGCAGACAGTCAGTGAATTTAATTTTCCACACGAATGCGGCGCGCACAGACTCGAAAGCGAAATCGAAAATAAAGCGACTGCACTGCGTGTGTGTGCGTGTGTGTGTGTGTGTGTGTGTGTGTGTGTGTGTGTGTGTGTGTGGCAAGAGGCAGCTGCTGTGGCACAGATTCCCGCCACGCGTTGATTACAAGTTGAGGCGCGCCCCAAAAAGTAGGCAACGAAAAAGTTGTCGCTGCTGCAGTGACGATTAGTTTGTGTCTGTGTGTGTGTGTGTGTGTTGGTGTGTGTGTGTGTGTGTGGCATAGTAAATTAAAAACTTTCACTTGCTCTTTGGTCTGCAGCTTCGTTGCACTTCAGACTAAACCAAGCTGGGCAGTCTTCATTTGTTCCGCCTACCGCTTGCCAAGCACTTAATTTAACAATTTCCCTTTGTTGCCCCAGCAGCAGCAGCAGCAGCACCTGCATCAATTGCCAAAGACAACGACAGCGTGAGAGACAGAGAGAGAGAGCGATAGAGAGTGTGAGTGAGAGCGAGATAGCGACTATGCTTTTAGGTTCAAAGTGCACTCGAATCGCAGCTGGCGTCGCACACTCATCTTCGCTGGCGCTTCTGACGAAAATTGCTTTTATTTTCTTTACTTTTCCTTTTTCACTTTTTTGATTTTGCACCATTAATGCAAACGGTGCGTCTCGAGGGCCACTCTACAAGTCGCCCCCTCTCTCTCTTTCTCCCTCCCTCTCTCTCTCTCTCTCTCTTGCTCTTGCTCTGCTCCTTTGTATCTATCTCACAAAAAAGCGGCGCGCTCAAGAAAAGTTTTGCAAGAAAGGCATTTGCGGAGTCTCTCGTAAATTTTAATAATATTTGACTCTGAGGTGGGCTGAAGTGGCCGCTGGGTCTTAAGAGCCTGGCCCCAAAAGTGGGCACTGCTGACACTGCCCCTGACTCTTCCTCTGCCCCGTCCTCGGTCTCTTGTTCTGCCTCTGCCATTGCCATTGGCAACAGGCATATCGGCAAAACGGGGTTTTTTTTTTTTGTTTTCCAGCCAGCGAGCTACGTAAAATTAATGAAATTGTTTAATCACTTTTAAGGCCAGCGGCGTTGACTTCGCAACACAACAACAAACGAAACATCGACAACAGCGCTGGCAAATTGCCGTTAAGTGAAAAATGTGAATATTTTACGCGCTAATATCTGACATTGATGGGCGTGGCATTTACGCCTCCTTACATCTTATATAGCCCAAGTCAATTTACATACAAACTTCAGCCAAAACTAAACAGCTTGCATATAATGAAATATATCAATTCAATAGAATATATATTATTGAACATAGACTCCTCCAGCTATCCTTTATAATATAATATACATTTGGAATATATGTTAATGGTTCATGGAATGCATTAAATTACAAAATAAATTAAAAAAGTTATTGTATGTTTTTAATGGATTTTGTCGGTATTACTATTATTTATATTCGTATTATTTCGAATAGTCTTTTGACTATTGGCTTCATATTGCAAAGGTCTATCTTTCACTTTTTGTCCACGGAATGATTATAAATAATATATGCTTACAAAATATTGAAATTTGCGGAAGTGTTTTGTGGTTAATTATATGGAAGTAAAATGTTTTACATTGTCTGAAATTGTTTTGATTTATAGATATTTAGTTTTTATTTTACAATTTCAGTTTTGCGAGTTTGAATATATTTTATTTTTTCACTCTTTTCGTTTAAGAATTTGGAAAAAGACGCTACAGCAATATAAAATAATATCAATCAACCAAACAATAATTTTTGTTTTTATTCTGTATTTGTTGGGCATATATATTGAAATAAATTTGTAATAAATACACACGCAAGTTAATATTAAAACACAACTTATTTTCGTTGCAATGGAAAAACCCATATTGAAGAAATGTAATTCGCTATCCGTCTAAATTGTTTTGTAACTGGTTAAATGTTTAAATCAACTTGAACATAAAGCTTAAAAAAAAACACAACTTTAATAGATCTCAGACAAAAAGAAATGTTTGCATTTTATGGTAGCATGAATTATGTTGGAGCTTGGAAAAAGGGTGGACAAATTATTGCCGCAAATGTAATTTATGCACTTATTTAAACTTTGTCAACTTTTGAGAGCGTGCGCGCTACAAAATATATGGCCAAAAACTCTTGACACTTTCGCCTATCTTAACTGCGAAACACTTTTTTCTATCGCCATTCATTTTATTTCGCAGAAATAGAACAAAACGAGCGAAATAAATTTCCTTTTTAATCAAGCACAAATTGTAAGCAGCCATAAAAATCTTGAACAAAGGCAGGCGACTAAAAAAAATGTTATTAAATAATTTACGCAACGAAAATTTATGCAATATAAATACATTGTTATTTATAGACAAAACATTTGCTTTTAAGCCGAAGACAACGTCAGCGGCAGATGAAAGGAAAATGCCTTGAGGCTAAATATATACATATATTTAGAAAATGTAACGTGAAGCAATTAATTAATATTGTAATTAAATCAATTAATTTGCGATTCATGCGTTAATTATTATGACATCTGTTTTGCCGCTGCTCCAAAAATCTGCTGGCCAATTAATGTGGCCTCGGCTTGTGTGTGTGTGTTTTTTTTTTTCTCATTTCTCGTCCAACATGACACAGCAGAGAATTCTGCAAGTAACTTAATTGCATGTGTGTGTGAGAGAGAATTTTAAGTACATAAATTTGAGCGTCTTTTATGCACGGCCGCAAACAGGCAACGGCAAAGGCAGCGAATCAATATTTGCTGCCATTAATACACCGTCCAGACTGCGCTGCGCTGCGGTTAACTGTTCACTGTTCACTGTACAGTAAACACTGTGCTGTCACGGAGACTGCCTGCAAAGTCCACACTGACCACTGTCTGAATTGCATGAATGGAGGGTAAATTGTAAATGTGCCACGCCCACATATCAACTGCTACTCGCGGCCCGCCGCCAGCTTCAATCTGCATGTGGGGAATGCAACGCAGACGCTTAAGTTGCACACGCGATGCTTCTTTTGGGCTGCCAATGCACGGCAATTATTTAATACGCGTTTTCAGCAACAACGACAACAACAACAACAACGACAACGACAACAACGACAACGACGCACAACGAAATGAAATGCGAAAAAAAAGTGCAAAAAATATCAGCAGTGAGCCATAAAAATGCAGACGCTGTCGGCAATTTCTTTCACTTTGCTGCCTTGCAGGGCCCGCCACACACACACACATACACATACTCATACACACATACATGTTGGCGTATGCGGCGTATACGCATTATTCTTATCATATTTTTCGCTGTGCAATCAACCTCGCCACCTATCGGGTGTGCTGTGTACTACAAGAATTGCAATGCAAATAAATACAGTACAATAAATGATACAAATAAATAGGCATAATGATAGATAATAAATAATAATAAATAACAGTCAAAAATAAATAAGAATAACAATCATAAATAATAATATTTATAAAAATTAGAAGACGATAAAATAATAAAGTAAAAAAAAATATTGAGATATAATTCTTTCACTAGAATAATCGAAAAGTATGAAATATAGGAAATATAAATACCAGAAGCAGAACATTGGGAAAATATTGCAAAATATTAATATCATTGCGTATGTTAAGTAAATATTGCACATAAAGAAATGTATAACAAAAATGTGGAAAAACAAAATTGAAAATAGGCAAGTAAAGAAAAATATTGCTGAATATGAATATCAATGCTTATTTGGACAGAGAATTAAAACAAAGCATAAGACATGCTCAAAATAAATTGCTGTATATACAGAATTGTAAAGAAGAAAAAAATAATTATTATTGTTGAATACTCGTACTCAACATTTATATTATACAAAATATTAATATTATAGTTTTTTATGTAAATGGAAATGACAATAAAATGTTTGTCAAAAGTCTTAATCAGTTGCTGTGCTGTATTCATTTTTTTTAAATTTACATTAATATTATGCAATATTTTCTTCACTATTTTAATGCAAATATAGAAAACTACAAACCTTTGACAACATGATCTTAATTGGTGGCTGTGCAATATTAAATAATATTTATATTAATTTCAACACTACACAATATTTTCTTGACTTTTTTTTGTTTGTGAATAGAAAACTAAATTAAAATATTGTCAAAGATCTTAATCGATTGTTGTGCAATATTAAATTAGTTTTTTATTTACATTATTTCTTTGTGAAAAAGGAATTATTGTCAAATAAATAATATTTATATTAACTTTAATATTACGCAATATTTCCTTGACTATTTTTTTGTGAATAGAGAACTAGAAAAAGATTGATTTCTGTGCAATATTAAATAATTTGTATATTTACAAATATTCTTCACAACTTTTTTGTTAATAAAAAACTAAAAAGATGTTTTCAAAGGACTTAATCAATTGCTGTGCAGCATTAAATTATTTTCATATGGGTATTCAATAGTTAAGCTGCCGAGTTCGCCATCTCTTTAGTTGCCCCCAAACCAGCACGTACATGTGTGTGTGTGTGTGTGTGAGTGAGTGTGTGTGCGTGTGTGCGTGTGTGTGCAGTTTTCGGTACGATGGAAGGTGTGGCATGCCAACGTGCTTTTCATTTCTTTGCGTGCTCGGCAGTATGACAAAAATGGAGTCAACGTCGCTGGCAACGCCATCAAAATTGTTATTTGCTGTTTTCGTTGTCGTTGAGGTTGTTGCTGTTGCTGTTGTCGTTGTTGCTGTTGCTCTCGTTTGTTGCTTGGCTGTGTTGTCCCCGAGCCATGTTTATGATAATTTTCATGTTATTATGCGTAACTTTATTATGTTCATATGTTATTCCCCCAGCAGCAGCCGCAGCCTCGTACAGTGAGCAAGAAAAGTAAGTGTTTGCTGCTCAGTTAGCTGCTCTTTTTTCTTTTTTTTTTTTTTATGTTGTTGTCATTTAGTTTTGTTGCGTAATCTCTTCATCTGGCCACAACTCAATCAAAGAAGAAGAAGAACTTAAAGTTCAAATCCCGCTGAGCGAATCCGCTTTGGGCCAAAGTTTCAAGTGCAGCAAATACGTTTAACACGTCGCTGACCTTTGTTGCAGTTGCAAGTTGCAAGTTGCTGCCTTGGTTGCTAAGTAACAAGTGTCGCCAAGTGTCGCCAAGTCATGTGCCAGTCTCAGGTGCAACTTGCCTTTTTTGCGTTGTCTGTCGCCAACTTTTCTTTGCTCAGCATTTGCCGAAAAAAGGAAAAAAAGAAAACTTCTGCAGAAGACAAGAATCTTGCGTCTGCAATCGCATTTGACATTCACACGTTTGACAAACAGCTACACATGTCAAGCAGCAACCGAACAATCGCAACACACACTCTTCCACTCTGTTGCAAGTTTAATGCTCTTCTCCCTGCCATCTCCCATTTTTGCGCTGTCCATTTGTCTGTGCAATTCTCAGGCTTTTTTCATGCACTCCAACGGGGCGTGTGCGTTAAGATATGAGGTCACCAACTATAGGCCATTGCATCGACTGTCGATAAAGTGCTTTGAGTGCTCCTGGAATGCCAAAAGGCAACACACAAATAGTAGAGAGAGAGAGAGAAGGCAGAAAGAAAGGACGATAGGCTGCTAAAACTTTGGCGTAAACTTGTCTTTGCGAGTGAGCCAACAAATTGTGCAGGCTGCAAACAGTTCAGAATTCAACAAGACACTTTCATGTCTCTGTTGTAATTCCTGGTAATTCCTTAGATATTTCTCAGGGATTTGATTTTCGGTCTACGCTTTTGCTGCTTAGATTGAAAATAAACGCAGTTGAACAAAGTGCAGACGAAATGCTAAAAGCAGCACTTTAAAATTGCTCAGAAGCAAGTCTTAAGATTTGCCTACAAATCAAATAATATACAAATAATGACAATATACAAAAATATACAATTTGCTCAGCTTTTTTACGACACGAACAAATTAAGTTATATATGCGGATTTACAAAAAAAAACATTTAATTTAATTGTGTTAAATCAACTGCAATTTGATAAAAGTATATAAAAATATATAATAATTTAATTTCACTAATTAACTAACTATATTTTTCCTGTTTTTTTTTTTTTGATTCAATATCAATTAATATCCTGGTAGAAACACATTTAAGATCGTGAATTTCAAAATAATGTATGATATTTTAATTTATATGGTTCGAAGTATGCGAATTTTATTATGTCGATGTTCAATTTTGAAATCTCCCAAATATTATGTATACTTTTAGATTTAATATTTTTTATAATTTCTAAGTAACTAAGTAAAAAATACCTAACTAAAATGGCTAATTATTATTCAATTCCTGCAAATCTTTAATTGTTTGAATTTAAACTACTTTAATTCAACGTCAAATAATTTTGCAATGATTACCCCATTTGAAATAATTAAATAATTTACGTAATTAGAATGATAAAAATCAGTTTGCAATGATTATCCAATTTATATACCAAGCTATTTAATTAATTAAAATTGTTAGAGAATTCCTTTAAATATCATATATCAATTCAAAAATTAATCTCAACTAATTACCCCAAATTTCTTTTATTTCTGAATTAAATTTGCTGGCAAAAGAAGCGGCGCAACTCATAAGTTCAATCATAATCGAACAGAAGGAAACGAAGTCTGTTGACCAGCTGTAGAACAGATATGTCCACATGCTTGGGACGATGTCTGTGTCAACAGTGACATCGAGAATATGTGGCCCAAGCTGCCCCCATTTGCAAAATTGTCATGTTTTATATGAAAGCAAAAGGAGAAGCAAAAGCCAATGGCATTGGGTGCGTTGACTCACGAGTGTAAAAGGCCGTTGCAAGTGGCAAGTGGCGAGTGGCAAGTGGCGAGGGAGGCACGAGTAGCTCAAATATTTACGTATGCTGCCAATATTTACCTGCAATGACAAAGAGAAATAAAACAGAGAGAATGTGAGAAAATGTGAGAAAAAGCATTTAGCGACTCTTTAAAATTACTCGAACTTAAAGTAAAGTTGCCCTCGATAACTCTTTTTTTTTTTTTTTTGTTTTTGTTCGTATTTCTTGGCTGCATGTTTTGACTGCTGCTTAAATTAAAAAATGCGAGGCAGCTGCTGCCGAGTCGCCACGCCCCACCACGCCCCTCCCAACCGCCCACACGCTAAAGTCAGCCAGCGGCCACAACGACGAAATTCAATCGAGAAACGTTGCAGGTGCGTCAGCCGCCGCTGGCTATTCAAGCATCATGTGGCATCGTCCCCTTCTCTGCCCCATCTGCCCCATCTCGTTGTTGTTGTTGTTGTCAATGAGCTCGCTGATGATGGGCCAACAACAAGGACAACATTGGGGGCAGAATTTCGTTTGCTGAAAATATCAATTGAAGTTCATCGTAAAACGGTTTTACCTCGCAAACTGAAACGTGAACTGAAACGTGCCCCGGCATCGTTCGTGCCCCATGCCGCAACGGGGTCGCAACGCATTTTAAATGAATATTTAGATGATGCTTGGCGGCAACAATGTGGCCATCATGTTTGCCCTGCTACCCTACACACAAAATATCCAGCGCCTCAATTCAATTCCCCCATAAACCAAAATCAGCTCAAGCATAAAACTAGAGGTATTCCCTCCAGCAGGTGAAAATACTTGCTCAAATCGATTATAATACTTTACGATGCGGCGGCAGTGCGTTCAAAAATATTGGAATATTTTACATATTAAAGTGTTTTTTGCGTGGGGTCTCTTTTAATAGGATTACTTTGTGTACAAGTGAGGTAAAAAAAAGTTATGGCAAATTCAAGCAAACAGCAGAATGGATCAACATTGAGCTGCAATATTTTTTTATAAGATTCATTTCTTATTTTCTCTTACTTGTTCACAAATTTAACTTAATTTAAAATGGCCAGCATTGAGCTACAATATGTTTATATTATTAGATTATTAACTTTTTTAATGTGTAAAATTTAGCTAATTTTTCTTTAAGATTTAAATAAATTTTCATGGCATTTTTACCAGTTTCTTTCAAATTTTTTCTTTAATTTTCTGCAGAGTTGACTTAAGTAAGCTATTTTTTTAGACTTTTGTATTTAAAGACATTTTATATATTCTTTATATTTTCTATTCCAATTTCTTATTCCTTAGAAAGATTCTTTTGCGTATTTTCTTCAAAATGTTAATAAAATTCCAATAGCATTTTTATTCTTTTTTTACTTTTCTGCAGAACAGAATAGAATGCTTTAATATATTTTTATATTGCTTGAAAATATATATATATATTATTTATTATTGTAAATGAATTATTTTAATTCATTCCTTCGATTGCATTTTTAGCAGTCTGTTTCACATTTTCACTCTGCATTTTTGCAGAGTATTTGCGAGTTGAGCATTCTGATTTGCCCTTTTATTTTTTTGGGGCGTTCGCTTAAGTTGATGTGGGGTCAAGCATGAAATATGAAATGTGTGTTATCGAAAATTTAATAAGTTGACGGAAACCGCTGTCGTTTGCATGCAGATGTTGCTTACCAACAAATACAAATTGAACAAATTGACAACAGCGACGAACTGCGAACAGCGAACTAGCGGGATGTGGCGAGACAGACTTGTGTGGCTGGCTTGATTTTGTTTAATTAAAATATTGCCAGAGTCTGTAAATACTACTGCTGACAGTCTGTCTGTCTGTCTGCCTTATGGCGATGCACGCAGCCAAAGCGAGCCAATTAAAATGAGAATGAAGAGCGATGGCAACAACAAACCGTCCTTTGCTTTTTCCCATTGAGCAGCGATTGCACAAAAAAGAAAGCATACGACGTTGTAGATAAATCATTTCACTCGCCCTTTTGTCTACTTGCTGACTGACTGACTGACTGACTGACTACTCGATTGACTGAATGACATTCACTCAATGGCCAAGCAGGTCGAGCCACAAAAAGAACTTGAATTAAAGCCCGAGTCCAGTGCATCATCAATGGCAACCGCAATATTTCCGCTGCCGTTCCCCAGTTTGATCGAGCGAATTATGCTAACAGAGGCAAGAAGCTTGTCTGTGGAAAATCGAGCGACTGCAAATATAAAATGCAAAATAATGGAGCTGCCAGGCGAAACACACACACAAAGCCAAGGGATGCACACAAAGTGTAGAAGGGTAACCAAGGAAGCTGCTGATGCCTTAAGCTGCTGTTGCTCATACATACAAACATACATACATATTTTCTGGCTTAATGGTAAGCGTTATGTAATCGAATCAGAGAGTACTGAGAGACTGCTGCTGCAGCTTCTGTTGATGCGTTACCCCGAGCAACGCGTCGTTAAAGTGCAGCACTCGAAAAGCGTATTAAATTCGCTCTCCAAAGTAGGCAATACTTTTTCAGCTGCTGCTGCTCCTTTTTCATTAGCCCACGCGCCTAAGCAGACTCTCTCTCTCTCTCTCTCATAATGCGTCCGTCCCGCTCCCTTGCCCCATATTCTGCAGCGCCGCAGTGCGGCATCCATCCACCGCGATGAGCAATAATAAATGCTGCAAAAGTAACAGCGACTGCAGCAGCAGCGGCAACAACCGAAACAACGCGATGAGATGCGATGCTCTGCCAAGATTATCAATAGCGTTCATCACAGCACACACAAACACACTCACACACTCACACACACACATCTGCATATAACATACATAAACAAATGGACGTTGGGTTGAGCAGACGACAGTCGCCTAGTTGGAGAAGGGTTTCTGCCTGCCACATAAAATGCCAACAAACAGGGGCATGCAACTAAACAAAGAGCAACAGCAGCAGCGAAAAAGTCTGACTCCCTGCAACATACCCTGTAATTATTTTACCTATTTCACTTTAATTCATGTTTTTTATCAAGCTTCTTTAATAATAATTTTCATTTTTAATTACAAAATTTATGTTTTACGTTTTGCATTATTTGACTTTTTTTCGATTTTATTTCCATTTCAATAATATATATTTCTTAATATCAAATTCAAAGAAATTTAATTTGTATTTATAAATGAATAAGATTTGTAAATAAATCGAAATAAAATAAATTCAAGATTTGTAAATAAATTACAAATTTATTTACAATTTTATTTGCAACTTTATTTGAAATTTATGAATCTGAAATTTATTTACAAATTATTCACAATTCATTTTGAAATAAATACAAAATTTCTACTATAGAATTCAACTATATGAATGTTGTGGAAAGACAGAAATTTAATATTTAAGATGGAAAATGTGCAAAGATAATTGGTATTTATAATTAAGCGCACAGCATTTTATATGTTTTTTAATATTGACTTTTGCGGTAAATCAAAAAGGCTTATTAATTTACATATCTATTAATTATGTTCTATAGTATACTTTTTTTTTACAAATTATTGCAAACAAAATAAAAAGCAAATTTGCATACTACTTTAAGTAACATTGAATTATTCAACTATTCAATTTACTTATTTTATTTAACACATTATTTTGCCAGCTCAAATATTATTGCTTTAAAATCAATTTGGCAAAAAAAATAAAATTGATATTGAAATGCGACACTGTTAATTTAACTAAAAAATACAGATTGCTGCCTTAGTTTGCATACAATATTATGCTGGCAGCTGTAATAATAATAATAATAATAATAATAATATGGGAATGTGCATTTGAAAACAATTTGGGAAATGTTTTCAGTTAAACTGCCAAAGGACTTTTTCGGCTGCTCACCGAGCCAATACATCCCATATTTGCAGGTGCAGGACGACTAAAGAACGACGACTACCAAAAAAAAAAAAAAAAAAAACGAGAACGAACAGAGCAAAATAATAATAATAATAATCATAATAATGCGCTCGAGTGGAAAACGTAGCAGGAATAGAGTCGGTATATAGAATTTCCTTTGGCATAACGTGTGTCATACGTATGTTTAGATGCGGATGTGTGTGTGTGTGTGTGTGTGTGTGTGTGCATTCACCGATATGCCATATACATATATACTATATGGCGGAGTTTAGGTTGCGCAGGCAAAGCCATGCGGGATGATGAAGAGCTGCATAATCATAATGATGTGGATGCGCCTTTGTTGTCGCCGTTGTCGTCGTTGCTCTGTTGTTGCTCTGTTGTTGTCAGTTGTTGTTGTCGTTGTTGTCGGTTGTTG
The DNA here is from genome assembly GCA_963583835.1 of Drosophila immigrans. Taxonomy (NCBI): domain Eukaryota; kingdom Metazoa; phylum Arthropoda; class Insecta; order Diptera; family Drosophilidae; genus Drosophila; species Drosophila immigrans. Next base: position 15,933,075 of record OY757144.1, on the reverse strand, counting down.
TTGTTGTCGGTTGTTGTTGTTGCTGTTGCCGTGTGCCTCAAATTGTGTGACTCGACATTTTTTTGTGCGCACGCAAAACCAAACCAAACGAAACGAAACGAAACAAAATTGTTGCTATTGCAAGGGCTTTACCTGAGCCAAGTCTGGGATCTGGCAGCTGTAAAGCTGAGAAGCCCACGCCCCCCGCCTCCGTCTCCTCCCGCCCTCTTCCACTGTCGCTCACTCTATGCCAAAAACAAAAACGAGCAAGCAGCAAAGGCAAAAGCAACTAAACGGTAAACGGCTGTTGTCCGCAGCTTGTAAAGAGCGCGGTCTCCAAATGGTGTGTGAGAATATGGGCGAAAGGAATGCTCCCGGGGGGGAGGCGCGGGGGGGGGGGGAGAGGGGAGAGGGAGGTATGCTCCACATACAAATGTGAAAAGCAGGATTTGCCTCACATTGAAGCAGTCGAGCGAGAGCGAGCCCCAGCATCTGATCTCTCCCTCTCCCTCACTCTGCCTCTCTCCAGCTTCGAGTGTGTGTGTAAAAGTGTTTGCACGTGTTTGTATCTGTATCTGTATCTGTATCGGTATCTGTATGTGTGTGTGTGTGTGTGTGTGCACGTTAGTCTACAAATGAAAATGCCAGTTTAATAATGCTTTGGTAACAAAGCATTTGCAGATTGCTTTCCATTGATGCGCTATCGAAACGAAGCGCCGCCATCATTCTCTACACTCCCGCTCTCCCGCTCCTTCTCTACACTCCTACACTCCTACTCTCCACAGGCTGCTTCTTTTTTGATGATGGCAGGAGAACTATTAGAATTGAGCGTCGCCCCCTCAAAAATTATGCCATAGCTACAGCATCAGCTACAGCACAGTCATCCACACAGGCAGCATTCAGCATTCGGCATTCGGCATTCAGTAGAGCAACAGCCGTAGATGATTTTCTGTTGCTTTCGCAGCGTGTGGAACGTAGCCGCATTTTTTGCTTATCGATTATTGCTGCTGGTGTTTCACACACACACACACTAGCACAGCTCTATCATTGTCTCTTGGTCAATTTTTGCATCTTCCGTCGCAAAAATTGAATTCGTTACACAGACTTCTTCCCCAGCTATTTTGTCGCTTGCCCTTTTATACCCTTTGCTTTTTTTTCTTATCGCAAGTGGGCTTTAAGCAAGTGCACAAAATATAAATACCAATTTAATGCTGCTTTATTGCATTTCATTTGAATTTAAATTTAAATTAGTTACAGAAACTGTTGTGGCGCCATCTATTGGCTGTACGCAAATAATGCAATTTATAATAAAGCCAAAAAATGTTTATAAAACGCTTAAAGCAAGTTCTTATCTGCAGCAATTTAATGTATTCGAATTGTAATAGGCAATCATTAAAGCGCATCCCATTATTTCAATTAAAGTGATTTAAATGTGCCCAAATTATTTTAATCAACTGTTGTGGCGCCATCTATTGGTTGGCCACATACGCAATTTATAATTATAGCCGAAAATTGTTGATAACTAAGTTCTCATCTGCATCAGTTTAATGTATTCATATTGTTAGAGGCAATAATATGTATGTATATGCTTATTCAATTTTTTTTTTTTTAATTGATTTAAATGCACCCAAATTAGTTTAAGGAAGTGTTGTGGCGCCATCTATCAGGCTATTTATAATGTTTTGAGCAAGTTCTCATCTGCAGCTATAATATTTGAGTAAACAATAATGCTAATAACAGTTGAATGTAAATTAAATTTTATTGAAATGTGCCCAAAAGATTTAGAAGAGCTGCTGTGGCGCCATAATGGAATATGAATATTCCAAAGTGTATTTTTTTTTCATGTCGTGCTCTTCAGAGTTCACCTTGTTTGCCCACAAAATTGGCGCACAAGGTGTGCGACAGTCGAGCACACACTTAACACACAGCCTGCTTAGGACAATTCAGGTTTTTTTTCAGTTTCCCTTCGTTTCGTTTTGATTCTTGTAAAAATTTGCACAAGCATCCTTTGGCCTATTTGTCGATGTTGTTGTTGCTGTTGTTGTTGTTGTCATTTTCGGTCGTATTTGTATTTGTCTTGTGTGCCTTTGAACGCTTCGTTCCACTTTGCAAATCAATTAAGTGTTGTTTCCCGTCTACTCTGTAAGTATGCCAACGAAAATAGGAATTCCAGTTGTTTTTTTTTTTTTGTTCTTCTCCTGAGTTGTTATGCTTTTTTATGCTTTCGACCATGTTCAGAGTTTTGTGTGTGCTCTAAGCCAAGTTCGAGTCGCCTTAGTTGTTATTTTGTACCTTGTAAATGAAAATGTCATTCGAGTTTTTGTGTCTTTTTGGGGCGTGGGCGTGGGCGATTAGTCAAGAGGGCGTGGCGTGGGAGTGGAATGGAAGCGAGAGAGAAAACTCAATAATGCAAAACTTTAAAGTCACAAAAAGGCGTTCAAACTTTTCTTTGCGATTGCATGTTTAGAGTTCCATTTTCCAGTTTGCCAGTTTTGCCAGTTTTGCCATTTTCCATTTCCATTTTCAGCTGTCGCTTTCGCCATTTCAATTTTGTTTCTGTTTCTGTTTTTCTGTTTTTGTGTTATTGTTGTTGCCTTTGCCGCCTCTGTTAGTTCTGTTCTCACCCACACACAAACAACTTGTTTATTAAATATATGTAGTACAATTGTTTTGCGGCCTGCACAAAATGTTTTTCGGCCTGCTTGCTGACCCCCCACCCTCAAACCCCCCTCTCACTATTTTGACCATGGTCCATGACCCAACCATCCCTCCCACACACACCGAAATGCCAATACTCTATTTGACCGGCAACTATTTGGAAATTTGCGGAAACTCGATGGAAAATCAAATATTCAAGTAAAATTAAAATTGCTACAAAATTGTTGTCGGCTATGAAAGTCAATAAGGAAAATATTGATCCATGGATAAAGAATAAAATTGTGAAATATTCTGCAATTGAATCGATGGCAAAAATACAAATATGAAAAGCAAATATATTCAAATAAAAGGATTATTATAGTTCTTAATAAACTAACACTAAAATACTAGAAATCCGGAATTTAATTGATCGATTAATAATTATTATATATTTGCATTGAATTTTGGATTTATAGTTTCCCAAAAGAAAATTTATTTGAAAATATACAAAAATATTAGAACAATTTTAAAAACGCTTTCAGAATATGTTGATTAAAGAATTTTTTTAATTTATTGTTAAAATTAAATGACAGCAGTTAATTTTTAATTTATAGTTTCTAAAAGAAAATTTGTTATGATTTTCGATAGATAAATTTAAAAAGCACTTCTTGAATATATTGATTGAATATAATATTTACTTATTTTCCTAATATTTATTTTTCTTGAACATTTAATTATTGCACCTTTGGCGTACTTTAGCATTTGAGTGACGGCAAACACCATGAATGCGAATGCACAACAGTTATTTGCATTTCAAATAAAGTTGGTTTAATAATGAATGCCAGCAAAGTTTGCAAATAAATTTCAGGTGCTCTGCGAGTTGACAAGCCAAAAGACAAAAACAAACGCAGAAAACATTTGCAGGTGCTCGAGCAATTTCGGAGCGTTTTGTGCGACTGAAAATCGAGACACTTGAATCAATCTTTGAATCAATTGCAATTAAAAATTAATAATGATGCACACAAAAATATGAATTTAGAAATCCAAATTGAATAATTTTGAGAATATTATTTGGGTAAGAGCATTTCGAAATATTGATGCTGGACAAAGTTGAAGTTGTTGTTTTAGTTGTAGTTGCTTTTTGTTGTTGTTTCATTTGCAGTTTTGTGCTTTGCACAAAAATGCATTTACGTGCGTTATTTACTTATGCAATTCAGAGAGGCAGAGAGAGATGGAGCGTGTGTGTGAAGGTGGCAAAAAGTGAAGCGAAATGAAACGAAACTCTAATAAATTGCCGAGCAATGCTAACCAGGGGGTGGATAACCGAGTTAAAGGCCGTACAAAACCCGTTCCCTTCTGAACACTCCAGCAATTTCCTTGGGTTTCCTAACACACTCCGCCATAACGAGCACCGAGTGCAAATGAAAGTTTTGCATTTTTCAGCAACCTCCAACCTCCAACCCCCAAAAGGCAGCAGCAGTTGCCATTGTCTATCTACGACTGTCTGTGTGTCTGTGTGTGTGTGTGTGTGTGTGTCTCTCTGTCTGTGTGTGTGTGTGTGTATCTGCCAAAAACGGAAGTGCAAGGAAATGAGGCTTAAACCGCATACAGCAACTGGCAGCGGGCAGCGTGCAACGACGGACAATTGAAATGTGAGCTGTGAGCTTGGCTAAAACCGGGGGGGGGGCCAAGTTTAGGGAGCCTGCAACACACACACTCACACACACACACACTCACACAAAAAAATACCGCAAAATTATGCGGAACACTTTTAGCTTTAAGCTGCTTTCCGCTCGCTCTGCTCTCTTCTGGCCCATGTCCAATGCATTCGCCCTCTCTCTCTCTGTCTAAATGAATTGTTGAAAATGTTCAGAATCTGCCGCATCATTTGCCACGATTTGCATGCGCTGCGTAATTATCCATGCCAAATAATTACAAAACATTTTTCCACGTCGCCAGCATTAAATGGCCAATGAAATGAGTCAAAATGGCAGCTCCTCTTTTTTTTTTGGCTGCATTCTAGTTGCGGCTTCGCTCTGATTTCCTTTCGTTTCGTTTCGTTTCGTTCGCTTGCAGACTGCATTTTTTCCGCGTGCTGCCAAAAAATGTACACACAAAACATTTGCGGCAAAAAAAGAAAAAAAAAAGGGGAAGTCGGGCGAAACTCAGACAGACGTCAGTCGATAAACAGGCAAAAAGCGCACATTAGCTGCTTGGTAAGTGGCCGCATTTGGACTCAATTTATTAGCCAACACAGCTTGTGATTTTTCCCACCAAACAGTTTGAACTTGAGCTCGACAAATGCTGCATATGTTTTAGAGCTCGATAGATTTGCGAAAATAACAAACTGTATATTTAATAAAAATGTAAGTCCTCTCTACATTTAATTCATTAATTTTTTTCTTGTTAAACAATAAATGTAATTTAAAAAAATATTAATTTTCTAACTCATGCAATTCAAGCTTAACAGCTAATTATAATGATCAGTTCAGCTAAGTTAATTGATTGTAGTTAACAACAAATTAATTACTTATTAACGTCTGACTTATTTTGGAATGTTGGAATTTAATAAATAGTGTTACGATTTTCAAGTAATAATATTTTTTTTGCAGCTCTGCAGTTGAAATGGATTCAATAATTATTTTGCATTTTAATAAAGCTCTCGTAATGATTCTTTTCCTAATATTTCCGAATAACATTTTTTTTAGATTTAGTGATTTAATTGAATTTTTTCTTTTAATTTGAGCTACTAATAAATTTTGTTTATAACTCTGCAGTTCAATGAATTATTACTCCGTCAGCTTAGTTTTATTATAAAGTTCTCTAAAGTCGATTCTCGCCACTTGTTTAGTTTGATTTATATACTAATAACATACTATTAAGTTAATTTAATGTAATTTAATTTGTAGTTAACTTCTATCTATTAGTTTACTTACGAATAAATTTAGTTGAATGAATTATCACTCAATTTTAGTAAAGGGTCAATCCGACAGCTTAATAGCGAGTTCAAATGTGAGTTAAAATATCAAGTATACGTATTTGCGATTCGTGAATTAAAAATTAATAGGAATGCTTAGCAGCTGCTTTTCCCGCTCCTCCCTCTTCTCCACTCTTCTCTTCCCGTTGCGCCCTAGTTAATGTTTCTGTTTTGTGGTCGTGTTTGCTTGTTCGCCTGTCCGTTCAGTTCGCTCTCCCGCATTTTGTTTCCCGCAGCGTTTACTTGAGTTTCTTTCTCCGTCTGTCTGGCAAATCGTGTCCAATTGTTTGTTGTGGTTTTTTTTTCAGTCTCTTCTCTTTTTTTTTTTTTGGTGGATGCAGTTTGTGCGAAGTGAGAGAGACAGAGAGAGAGAGAAGAATGTCTGGCAAACTAATATTAAGCATACGCCGCGTTGGCCACGCATGCAAATCATTTTGAGCGCGTTCAAAAGTTGACTAAAAGAAAATTACACGCCGCCCCCCCCCCAAACGACGCGTCGTCGCAGGTAAAGTTTGCGTATTTAAATTTGGTCGAGCCATAAACTTTTCCTCTCTATTCCCCCCATCTCTCCTCTCGCTCACTTTCGCTGCGTTGCCCAACGAAGCGTTTTTACGCTAAAGCGCTTTTTGAAAAGTTCGCCAAACTCAATGTGTGTGCGTGTGTGTGTGCGTGTGTTGCACACACACAGACCTTGAGGTGTTGAGGAAATTCAAACAGCGAATACTTGAAAACTTCTCGCACGCTGCTTTGCCTGCAAATAAGCCAAAGGCAGCGACCGCAAACTTAATGCTCGTGGATGCCCAGCCTCAAACCTCAAGCCTTCCTCGCTCAGCCACTTCGAAGTGGTTGTTGGAGGAAAGAAATCACAACAAGCATATCATGCACAAGGCATTAGATATTGAAAGCAAACCGTTGAATATTTTTTTGCAACGCAGCGTTTGATGATGATATCCAATTTCCCTTCCCTCAGCTGGCAAAGACAGCAGATTCAACAAAATCATTCACAACTAATCAAGCGAAAGCCACAGGGCCAAAGCACTATCTGCATCTCCATCTGCATCTGCCTTCTTTTGGCCAGTGAGTTGGCCTATTAAGATGGTGTAATTGTGGCCAAATCGCTGCCAAGAATATGCGTTGGCACACCGCACACTGCCAGCTGGCAAACTGCAACTGCTTCGACTAGAGATGGTGCTGCTTTCAACATGCGGCCAGGCGGTGCGCCAAAGGCATGTCAAGCCAAGTCAAGCGAGCAGCCGCCGCCGCCGCCGCCGCAGCGACATGGCAGCACTTTGAGCACAGCCAATCTGCACAAAACTGGCCTCGCCTGCCCTTTGTGTGTGCCTTGCCTTGGCAAGGCTCAGATCAGCGATAGCCCAGGGCCACGCAAGTTGCCTGTTCCCAGTTGCCAAACTGGGACAGAGCGACGGAAAGAATGCCGGAGAAATGTGCCGAGAGTGGCTTTAAGAGTGGCTCTCTATGGCGGTATAACAGCTGCAGTGTATAACAGTAAGGCAGTCTGACTTGAGATAAATACAAACATCAATTCATAATCACTATAAAGTGCACAAATAATGCTAGCTAATAAAACTGATGTAATAGCAGTGTAAAACAGTAAAACAATGCATCTCAGTAGAACAGTAGTATAGACTAGTAGCAGTGCTAGTATAACAGAAGAGTAGAACAGTATAACAGAAGTATAAAACAGCATTACTAATAATGCTAGTACAACAGTTGTATAGAGTAGTAGGAGTGCTAGTATAACAGAAGTACATAGTAGTATAACAGAATTAGTGTAGAACAGCATACAAAATAGTGCAAGTATGACAGTTGTGTAAAACGGCATAACTTATAGTGCCAGTATAACAATAGAGTATAACAGCTGAGCCAACAGCTTAACTAATCATACTAGTAGAACAGTTCTAACTAATCACAATATCATAACAGTTGTGTAGAACAGTATGACTAATAGTGGCAGTATAACAGATGTGTAGCACAGCACACAAAATAATGCCAGTAGAACAGTAGAATATTGTCTAACGCTATAAGATAAGATAAGGTATCTTTAATGAGTTAAATGATGCTAGTATAACAGTGCTGTATAACAGTTGCCAATCAATTCGCCAAATTGACTGTAAAACAGTGCTGTATAACAGTATAACACGCTGGTAAGCGAATTAATTTTATAGAAACATATACAAACACTTTAAAATCTTGTACAAACTAGTTAGAAGTCAAGAAGTACAACAGCAACACATATGACAGTATAACAATACACTATATTTTTGAACAGTTTAAACAACTTTAAACGACCTTAAAGACTCCAACGCATTAATTAATTGTATAACAGTGCAAGTGATTTTAGCGGTATAACAGTTGTTCGCTGTTATACGGAACAGCGGTGGGGTCAATTGATTGCAAACAGGCTGCGCATGAAGACGTTCGCAAAGAAATGCACAAGTATTTCAATATTCAAGAGGCTGTTAGCCGCTTGAAGACGCTGCGTTTTTTATTGCTTGCTCGCTGTATTGCTTCTGCATCGAGTAAAGACTGGAGAAGGGTAAAGGGCAAAGGGCAACGTTGAGCACTTGGCAAAGCACTGTGAAAGCCAGTTAGAGAGTGTTGCAGGTAAAGGCTGCAAACAGCATCTTCAGTGTGGCACACACTCGAGTCGCCTTTTGCCTTTGCCTTTGCCTTCTGCCTTCTGCCTTAACCATTTTCCGCATTTCTGCGTTTGCATATATTGCAATAAGAGAATATTATGTGCTGCATTCGGCTGTCTGTCTGTCCGACTGTCTATATAGCTCAAATGTGGCGAAATCAGCTTGAAGTTGGCTTACAGCGACTCACTTGGGACGCTGAGCTACAAAAGCTGCTCTTTGGGATTTAAATGTCAATTTCGTGCAAGCCAAAATCAATTGCATGCTTTGCGATATTTCCATTTATTTGTACGACTCTCTCAAATAAGCATTATGTTTGCATATTTTAAATAAAACATACTTTCGCAAGTGTGGCAAATATATAAATATATATATCTTCAGCGCATTGAGAAGATGCAATGCAATTAGATTTTTATTTTTTTTTCATAAAAAAAGAGCATCAAAAAACTTGCGAAAAACGTAATATATTAATTTAATTCAATTTAATTTTTAATACTCAATTATCTTCAGGACTTTTATTTAATTAGACTGAAGTTGAATTTGAAATTTAAACGTTTTTTAAATTAGTTTCAATAAATCATTTATTTACCATTTTATATAAATGATTCTCTTCAGCGCGTTGAGAAGCTGGCATTTAATTAGTCTGTTTTTGTTCAACAAGTTCAATTAAATGTACGAGAGTATGTGAAAAAATCGTAAATGTGAAAAACTGAAAATTAGATTTGAAGTGCGGCACGAATTAGATTTAATTAAAAACTGCTGTAAAATGTGCATTGTAATGTTGGGGCTTTTCTATTAGAAATGACTATTTTTTAGTGTCGTCGTTGGTGCTGCTTGTTTATAATCATGCATTTTAATTTGCACTTAATTGCTGGCAATTAATTTGCATGGTAATTGAAATGTGGCCGCTTGCCGCACACCGAGCGAGACAGCCAGATAGAGAGAGACAGACAGTTAATTTTAGGAAATCAACATGGCATATAGCGAAATCAGAAATGGAATCACAAACAGAATCGTTTCGGGGGTCCATCAGAATACATACATATATTTGATGGTGGCCGCAAAAGTATGCAATGGAATGTGAAATGGCCAATTTGTTGCAATCAAATGTCGCCATGTTTAACAGCAACAACAGCAACAACAGCAGCAGCAACAACAAATTCAGCAACTTGCAAATGAAGTTAACTTTGCGCCATTGTAGAAATTTGCATATTTCGGTTGGCGCTCGCCTCTGTAATGTGGCGCTAAAAATTAACAAACATTAACACACAGAAAGAGACACAGCGAGAGAGGGACGGACGGACATTTGGGGGCAGAGATAAACGAGGCAACGTTCCCCCGGGGGGCAGCTCTTGGCGCGCATTTCAGTCCGGACACAAATGCAAATAAAATGTTTGCAACTATTATACAATTTAACTATTTGCGGTTATCTGCTGCTGCTGCTGCTGCTGTTGCGGCCACTGTTGATGCCACTTCTGCCCGTTGCACTGCGAGATTATTGTCGTCAGGCAGGCAGGCAGCTAGGCAGGCAGGCAGCTTCCTTCCTTCCTGTCTGTCAGGACACTCGTCGTCTACGCTAGCTGGCTTGGATAATTGCGCTTGCTAAAAACCGCATCCTTTGCTCCTTAGTCGCTACTCGCTCTCAATGCGATACAAGCCCAAAAACTGGCACAGCTTCCGCAAAGTTATGGGGTCGCTTAGCTGCCCCATGCTGCGCTCCCTGCTGCATTTGATGATTACGTTGCTGCTGCTGCTGTTGCTGCTGCTGCTGCATTACGGGCATTAAACTAGCAATTGCCGCCACTCTGACAGGCCTCGGGGCAACACAACATCAGCAGCAGCAGCAACAGCATCAGTCCAGTGGCAACCACAGCAATTACAACAAAGCCAGCCAGCCCAACGATAAACCAAACACAGCCAGCCAGAAACAACTCTGAAAGCTGCTCGATGGTCGACTACAAGGTAAGGCTCGATGTAATTATTGTTGCCAAAGTCCATGGGAATTTCATCGCAAGATTGATCGCCCCAAATGCTCGCATTTACATTTGCTCCTTCCAATTAATTCTAAAACGCACACTACCATTTTTTTTTTTGCACAACAACAATTAAATAAGTTGCTAGCATTTACTACTTGGCAAATATTTAATTTTTAATTTGCAAGTGTTTTTTAATTCATTTGAGTAGATCCCTGAATGAATTAATGTTATTGAATTTAGCTGTCAGATATTAGCATTTAATGCCAACTGCTAGTTAATGAAATTGTCAAATAAATTTATTTATATTATTTAAATTTTATATTCCAAAGCGCATTCAGAATTTTGTTAATTTTTAAGCAGCATTAAAATAATTTGGCTGCTTCAATTGAATCCAATTCTGTTATTTGAACATATGTCAACAGTTACTGCTAAATGCATGTTAACAGCTGGTTAATGCAATGTTATTAAATTTCCAAAATTGAATTTGTAATTTTGTTGATTGAATCAATCAAAATCAAATGAAACGCTGTTATAAAATGCAGCTGTTAATTTAGCAGATGTTAACAGTTAATGTTAAATCTTTTCCTATTTAAAATTCAAAAGCTAAAATAAATTGCAAAAAAATTTTTAGTTTAGTTTGGCATTCGCATTATTCGCATTGCGTGAATGTAATTCAAATCCTGCTGGTTTGGCCTAAACGTTAACTAAGCTGCGCGTGCTGCGCCCCCCAAATTATAGGGTATTTAAAATTGAAATGAGCGCTCGGCAATTTCGCGCTTGAGCCTGAGCCCGAGCCCGAGTCTGAGTCTGCCAACTGCGCTTGTTCCTGTTGCCGTTGTATGATTATTATTATTATTACAGTGGGGGCCCAAAAACGCGCTTCACCCCTCGCTGTGGTTTTTCGGGGGCGCCCCCCTTGAAACCACATGGGCGCACCGCCAACCAATCTTTTCGCGCCGTTGCCACAATGCTGCTCTCTCTCTCTCTGACCCCTTTCATATCCATGTAAGCCTTTTTCTTGTTCATGCTGTTCTGTTCTGTCCTGTTCTGCGCTGTTCATGTTGTTGTCGCTCGCTGTTCGCTGTTTACTACGTTGTGTGCACTGTGCTCTTGTTGTTGATTGTGTGGCGGCAGCCTTGCAAGGACGCCCCGGCAGTCACTTGTGTTGCCCTCTCCGCTAAAAGGCCCTCAACACGGGGCATGACAGACTTCTAAATTTGTGTACGGCTTTTTGACTTTGATTTCTCACTACCTAACAACAAAAAGTTGCTATTCAAATTGTGACTCGTTGTGGCCATTTTAAATAAAATTTCACTAGCTATGCAATATTTTTAGACAATATTGTACATTTAAAATTCATCGTTGCAGTCACATAAAAACAATAAATTTGTGACAATTTTAAAGTTGCAAATCGTTGATTTAATTTAGTCAAGTGAAATAAAAATAATAATTTCTAGCTGGTTTACATCTGATTTACATTAAACATAACATTTCATAACATTTAGCATTGACAAGCTCTGTTAAAGCTATTCTGTTATCAGCATCGCAGTTTTTTTTGCTAATTTCGAGCACTCTCGATTGTTTTATAGTTGTAGTAGTTTTATAGTTTCTTTGTTGAATCGAAATGTCAATTTTATTTATTTATTTATCATAGTTAATGCTCACTACAAACTGCCTATATTTCCTTTATCTTAGAGATGTTAATGTCTTTTACAGAATGTTAGAATTTATGTTAACTTTAACCTATCCTTATTACTTTTGTTCTATATTCAATATTTATATTTAATTTCTTACTATGTGTTGTCTGCTCTACGGATTCTACACAAAATAAAACATAAATGAATTTCTTTGACTTTTTCTAGGGTATTTGGTGTTGGCTGCTTGCGTGCCTTGCCTTTGTAATCACGCTAATAACTTGGCTTTCGAAAGTAATTAGCCACATTGCGCTTTGGCGTGCATCATTGCCCTCCACGCTGTCTTCCCCCCCGCAGGCGTCTCGCTGCCTGTCATGTTGCTTGCCATTTTTTGTGTTCCGTCTGTCTTGTGTCAGAAAGTGTTTGCTGTCTTGTGTTGGCTGGCTGCCTGCAAACTGCCGCTACAACATTTGCTATTTTTGGTAATTTGACTAGACGAGACGCGAAGAGAGAGTGCAGAAGAAGAAGAGGAAACAAGCAGGGTGGCAGCGCTGTCGACCGCCAAATCAGGCGAGTTAGCAGCACCGGCAAAAGCAAAGCCACGAGAATGCGAATAATGCTTAGAGGACTGACTGTTCAGGCAAGTCAGAGGCAAGTCAGGCAGCCGTCCAATGTTGGCACAAATGCTTCTTGCAACATGACAACTAACAAATGCACAAAACACACTCACCCACAGAGAGCGACAGAGAGAGAGAGGGAGAGAGGGAGAGGGAAGTGCGATTCACACACACGCTGTGCTGTCTGATATGCAATTTGAGCATTTTGTGTTGCCTACTTTTTTGGGCAGCCGTTTCATTTTGTCGAGCATTTCTAAGCAGCTGCCAAAAAGTGGGACGCCTTTTCAGCCACGCCCCCACCCACTCGCCCAACATGTGAAATTGTGAAGCCCAAGCCCAATTTTTTGCCTGCCTAAATGGAATTTAAAGAAATATAAAGTTCCCAGACTTGAATTATGAGTTGCATTGGGAGAACGCTGCAGGCGTTTTGCTGTCTGCACCTGGCACACACACACACACACACACACTCATTCATGCATGTGTGTGTGAGTGTGTGTATTCACAGTTTTATGGATTGCAAACATATATTTTGTTGGTCGAGTACTCGGTCAGTGTGCAAAATGTTTTAAAATGGCAGCTTGCGGCTTGTGAATCTCGATTGAATCGTTTTGCCGCTGCGGTCACAACAGCACATAGTTCTTGTTCTTGTTGTTGTTGTTGCTGTTCGCAATTGAAAATCAAAGCGACACAAAAGTGCAAATTCCAAAACTGTTGCTCGGGCATTTGACTTTTGCCTCGAATAGTCAAACAGTTCGAAGGCATTTGCACTAGAGCACAGAGCACAGAGCAGAGAACAACTGCACAAACAGCAGCTGTCGACAACTGTAATTAGAATGATTCATATTTCTGCATGCATTTTTGCATTTCGGTTTTTATTTTTGATTTCATTTACTTTGACTTAATCGCTTTGTCTTTTTTCTTTCGGTATATAGCAATAATTCATTGATAGTTCGTTCAGCTCTCTAAACTTGTCTTTACGAATTGTGAAACTAACGTGGAACAACCAATAAATTTAATTAAACAATATTGTGATTACTACATTTTAAAAAGATATATGCAAACTAAGCGAATCAATGATTAATGTGAAAAATAAGAAATGGTTTTCTAAATAAAATGCAGCAATTAAGAAAAGAATTTGTTAACTTATTATCAGTTTTTTGGTTAACCACAAGAAGATAGTTTAAAGTAGTTAAAGGCCTCTGTAGCAATAGGTTTAAAATTCCAACTCTAATCGATAATTTTAAAGTAAATTAAACTATAGTGGATATATGAATTTTTTCTTATTAATTCTCAGTTTCGCAAGTAATATAGACCGCAAAATGGAAATATAATATTGATAAAAATATTTTAATGAATGCATATTTGAATAACAAAAAATGATACCCAGACTAAAAGCCAAAAAAGCGTCAAAATGTCAAAAACTCTTATGCCATAAATTTTTATTTTAAATATTTGTTAGTTCTGAGTGAATTATAGCACTTAATACATTGAATGTAAGTAATTTCCTAAAACGAGCTAAGGCAAGTAGCAATAGCATAGCAATAATAGAATAATAACATACCAATGAAATTGCATCACTGAAACTACATAGCAATAACATATCTATAACACAGCCTGTAAGCTCACTGAGTTGTTTTAAAACAGACTTGCCGAGAGAGCACAGCGTGATAAAAGTTAAAATAAGTAAATCAAGTTGAATCAAGCGATCCCAAAGATGGACGTGTGTTGCACTCAACATCCAACATTCAGCAGTCAATAGCATTGCGTGCAATGTTTGGGTCACGCATAACGTTGGCAAATGCATTGCATTCAGCAGAATTTAATTAGTGGGCACAATCAATCTAGAGAGCGTAGCTGCAGCAGCTCAGAACGCAGCAGGCAGCGAGGTCGTTAGGTCGCCGGTTGGAATTCAAGCAAGCACATGAAAAATTAATTATCTGTCGGTGTGGCAGGTCAAGCATGCGTGACTCTCTCTCTGCCTGTCTCTGTGTCTCTGACTGTGCGATGCACAATATTGAAATTATTGTGGACATCCGCAGTCGGAGGCTGGCCACATTATGCTGCGTATAATAAAGTTCAATTTGCTAATACAATATGCATGATGCTCATCACCTATTAACGAACAGCAGTTTCATAGCATTCAGCTTCGAGTTTGCAGCGAAAGTTTGCCAGCCAAATTACATATTACAAAGGTAACAATTTATAGCATAAATTAAAAGAGAAAATGCAAAAATATATTTTGCTGCAAGCGAATAAAATATGAGGAACATAAATGTGCAGTTTCATAGCATTCAGCTTTGATTTGGCTGTAGATCAAGCGCTGTTATTGCACAGCGAACTTAACAGCAGTAATACGATTAGCAGTTTCTCGCTCTGTTAGTGGTTAACAGAAAATGTTAACCAGCAAAAAGTTGCCAGTCAAATTACAGATTACAAAAGATACGCAAAAATGTGAAGAAAAGTTAATATGTTTTTGCAGCAAGCAATTAAAATATGAATAACGCAAGATAAGCGTAGCAGGGACAATTTGTTATGGTTACCGAGCGCTGAATAAATACCTAATTAGAACTTTGAATGACGTCTCACACGCTGTCTCAGCGTGTTTATGCAGCTTTTTACGATACACAAGCACTTCCCTATATGTATGTGTGTTTAAAGCGCTTAAGTAGAAGGTAAGACATGTTATCAATTTTGTCGACAGCTTTTTTGCCTGGAGCATGCAACACTCAGCATCAGCAGCAGCAGTAGCAGCAGCATCAAGACGTGGAGACGCCTCGAGGGTATTCAGAGCATTAACACAACAGCAAGAACAGGATTATCGCCAAGTTTTGCTGCCATCGACATCATTATCATCATTATTACTTAACTTAATCGCAAAGCGCAGCAGGCTAAACAACAACCACGGGGCACATTATTTGTCACATATGCAACACACACATAGACACACACACACACACAATACACTTACCTGCAGTTTATTATGTTCGTTCTCTATGCTGCCAAAATTTAATTGCGCCTTAAATTTCATGTGACACTTTAAAAACAAAAACAAAAACTCGCGTCAGCAGCAGCAATTGGGCAGAGCGAGACAGACAACGAATTTGCCTGTCTGCCTGCATTTCTTTTTTGCCGTTCTTCTTTGCAGCAATAACAAGTGCGCAAAAGCAGCGCATAACGGAATCGATCGAGCAGCAAAACCGTTGGATAGAGCGAGACAGACTGCGACTGTCTGCATGTCTGCTGTTTTTTTTTCTTTTTTGTTGCAAAACACAAATGCGCAAAAGCAAACGCGCACAGATCATTTTAACGAAATTTAACACTTGAAAACTTTAACAATGCACAAAGTGAATTAAATTATAATATATTCGCGATAAACTAAACGCTGCACAAATTAATTTTAAATCAAATACGCACAAACGATGTTCAGCTTTGCAAAGTATAATCAGCACTGACTTGCGTTCAGTGTGACCAGCATAGCTTTGAAGGAAATAGCCCGCCAGCAATGTGCTAGTATATGTAATCTACTGCAAACTTTGAAAGATGCTGCAATGTGGCAACCCTGTTGCAGCTGCTTGCTGTTCGCAGGGTATAGCCAGCAGTCACCACAAAACAACTCGCGTCTGTTGACTGTCGCTTGCTGTGTGCATGTGTGCATGTGTGCGCGTGTGTGTGTGTGCTTGTTTGCTGTTGTTGTAGTTCATGGTGGTGGTGATGGTGGCCATGCTGTGTGCGGCTGTGGTCGCTGTTGTTGTTGTTGCTGCTGCTGCTGCTGTTGCTGTTGCCGATGATACTCGCATTTAAATTAACATTATTTGCATGCCGCGCTTACAGCATAAATTTCAGAGCTCACGCGCCGCGTCCGAAGTGGCGAGAGCGAGCGAGACAGCAGGAGGTTGGCTTGGCAATGCCAACAAGCGATAGCAATGGTAATATGTTTGTCTGTGTGTGTGTGTGTGAGTGTGTGTGTGCAGTGAATTGTTTGTCTGCCGCTGCGTGTGTGTGTGTGTGTGAGCACATATCATTCACAGAAGGCAAGGAAATCGCATTGAAATGCACTTTGAACTGCAATTTAACAATTTGAAAGGCATTTTTCGGCTGCCCTTGTTTTTAGTGCATTTTGGCCATTAACATTACGAGTTGCATTAAAAAATGCGTTTCAAGTGCGCGCGATTTTCACATTCATTTTGTTTTTTGCTGCTGTTGTTGTTGTGTTTGGTTTCAGCAACATAAACTATAATAATAATAACTTAATCAGCTGCCAGGGTAATAAACATTAAGCAACAAAAAACAAGTAATAAAGCCGCATTCGAGTGTGCTCGACTCTGAGATACTCGGTACACAATGCGAGAGTATTTTTAAAATATTCCGAAAAGTATATTTGTTGTGGAATATACCAAGCATGGTCAGACCGGCAACTACAAAATTATAGTATTTCTTGCCTAAAAACATTTCAGCCGATCAGAAACAAATTTTCGGCAATTATTTCAAATATAAATATTTTGTGATTTTGGCTTTATATATTTATATATATTGGTAGCTCTAGATTTTACAGTCTCTGAGATATAGGTTTTCTAATGGAAGGACATATCGTCTCGGCTGTTGACACTGATCAATAATATATATGCTTTACATCAACTATTCTCGCACTGAATTAGAATACCCTTCCACCCCATTGGGGACCGGGTATAAAAATACAACAACTACAACTGCCTGTCGACCACATGTGCACATATTTTATATAATTGTTGTTGGTCGCTGTGTGTGCAGCCAGGATAATTTCGCACAGCAGGTTGTTGTTGTTATTCTGATTATTATTATTATTATCGTTGCTGTTGTTGTTGTTGTTGCTGCTGTTGCTGTGCAGTAACATTTGCGTAATGCGCATCATATTTTAGCCCCAACCCCTGCAAGCATTTTAAAATGTCATTATTAAAAGCTCACGCTGCCTATAAATATTTTCTTATCGCATTAAATAAAATACGCCCTCTGACCGCTTGACCCTCCCCCTTTTCCCGTCCTCATCCCCCGGACATGCTGTTTGTCGTGAATACACAATCATTAATTTTTAAACCTTTAAAACCGTAAAGAGAGACTCACAAAAACCCTCGGAGCCACTTGAAGCAAAGCGCTTATTAATAAACTCAACGAATAGCCAAAATAATAAACAACAATTGCAAAATAAGTGAACAGGAAATTTGCATAAATACAGATCGAATAAATGCGATATTAATACTTGATATTTGTGCACAAATAAAGCGATCAAAACCGATAAATATTCAATAAAAAACCAAATTAAAGTCTTTCTTATTGAGTCAAATAAAAGTCAGTTTAAAAGAAAATAAATCTAGAGAAAATTTGCATAAATCCAGTTTGAATAAATACGAAATTAATTCCTCATATTTGCAACTTAATTATTATTAATAATAAAATAAAAAAGTAACATAAAACTATTTGATATAATTGCAAATAAGTCTTTAAAAATGAAAAATTGTTACAAATCGAATAACTTGGAAATTAATACATATTATTTAGGCACAATAAAGCGCTCAAAAGAGCAACTAAACTGCATCATTTAATTATTAACAAAAATAATTTATTTCTTATAAATGCCACTGAACTTAAGTCTTTAAGAAATATACATTAATAAAGTAATTACAAAATAAATGCAGAAAACACTTTCAAAACTACAAAATTAATATCAAATTTTTGATTCAAGTTTTGCTTCAATATTTTAATCTAAAAATAAATCAACTAGAAATTTGCGTAAATACAAATTAAATAAATATGAAATCAATATTTCATATTTGTTCAAAGTGCAACTAAATTTGAGCCTTTTGAAACATATTGAATGTGCAATAATAATGATGGATATTAAATAAAAAATAAACACAAGCACATTTAATTAAGGAAACATAAAATCAAGGCTTGACTTGGAAATTCGATATGTGTGTTGAGGAATTTTCATTAAAGCTGCCAAAAGGACAACGGGATATTTAATACTTGAGTCGGAAATTGCAGTTATTGCAAAGTGTCGAAGCAGGCGATTAGAAGAGTGAGAGAGAAAATAGAGAGAGACAGAGAGAGAGAGAGAGAGAGCAATTAAATGATTGAGTTGGTTTTGTCATGTGTAAAATAATTGGGTTGTAATTAAAGCGACGCTGCTTGTGCCATGTGGGCGAGAACTTAATACTGAGAGAGAGAGAGAGAGAGAGAGATGGACAGACAGACAGTGAGAGAGACGGACTGTGTGTCACAGAAAGAGAGAGAGAGAGAGAACAAAAGAGCGTGGCGTGCAATCTGTGAGCAGTGTCAAAACTGCCTTTGATTTAAAGCCAGAAACATTTGCTTTTGACACATTTATGACGGCCACTATCTCTTACAATTACACACACACACACACACTCACAGACACACACACGTCAGCTGAGTTACAGTTATTTTAATTATATTCGTCAAAGAAACGGAACAAAATGCAGGCATAAAGTACACTGAGAAAAAATGATATGATATCAAAATTGCACCCAGAAAGTAATTTATTATGTCAAGAACGAAGTTCTTGTACAATTCCGAATTAAACATTCTTGAAATAATATTTTTTTTTTTTGTTATTTTGAGGATTTTGTTTTTACAATCACAATTCAAGCATATATTCTTAATTCAAGAGTCAGAAAATGACAAAATGCAACCAGAACGTGAATTCTTCAATCAAAAAATAAATACTTGAGTTAAGATTGCTGATAAAAAAAAAAAAACAATACAATATTGTTCAATTTCGTATAATTATTAATTAACTCTTTTATATATAATTTTGTAATTGTTTTATTACTAATTATTATTTTCAAAGTAAATGCTTTTCAAATAATCCACGACATTATCTGAGATACGATTTTTTTTAGAAGAAAGAAATTTCAACAATCGCTCTGTTTAACTTTAGAAGAAAACTAAGAAGAAAATTCCTAAATTTTGAAAAACGATTAGCGTAAAATTCAATCTTGAAACAAGACTGTCGAATGACCAATGAAATTTTGTTTCAAGAATGTTTTAAATGATAAAGTCTAGCATTAATAAAATTTTTAGATCATTCCCAAAACATTCCCAAATCGAAGACTTTTCGCCATGTCTAAAACGTCATTTATTTCCCACTGTGTAGCCACAATTCTGCTCCCACACACACACACACACTCTAACACACACGCACACTCAGACACGCAGTCTGTTTTTATTGTGTCCATGTTGTTGCCGCTGTCCGTTTACGGGTTTCTTAATTTAATTAACACAATTTAGCTTTTTGCCATCAAAAGTTTTGGTCGTTGCGTGTCTGCAGTTTTTACCGCCCACTGTCCAGCTGTCTGCTGCGTGCCACGCCCCCTCGTCGTTAGTCAATCAGGCACATAATGAACTAATTGAAATAATTGCCAACTGCATAGTTAAAATTATAAACAATGCCAACTAAACGCAGACTTTCTCTCTCTCCCTCTCTCTCTCTCTTTCGCTCTCTTTCTTGTCTTATTTTCATTGCATAGTTTGCGGCAACAAATGCACAAACAACGTCGCCTCTCTCGCTCGCTCTCGCGCACTTCGAGGCACAATAGGCCAAAACACACGACGCACAGTGGCGTCTCCAGAAAAAAAACGGCAAGCAAAAATCACATTAAAAAAAAATCAATCGATAAGTTACAAAAAAAAGCTAATTCCAAATTTTGTTGCTGTGTTTGCATTATGATTATTAATAATAATTATAATAAAAGCGAAAATTATAACAATAAAACCAATGCATACCACATTGAAATTGGTTAAAAATACATTTTTTTTCTAAGCAAAAAATTGAATTTTTCCACAAATTTAAATTTGTATTAATTAAATATTTAAATGATATTTTTAGCCCAGGAGTAATGATTTTTCACTTAACTTTTGCAACTTAATGAATGCATTATTTTATTGCTTGAACAAATTTCTGTCGAATGTTAATTAAATTTTATTAATTGCTTGTTTTGCTCAAAATTAATGTTTTTTAATAAATAAAAACAATCAAATTTATGCATATTAATTACTTAAAAAGATTTTTTTTTAACAAACGAATTTCAATAAAATTTAAGCTTTTGTAACTTAATCAAATAATTATTTAATTGATTAAATGTATTGAAATTAGTTAAAAATATTTTTTTTTTACATATAAACTTGCATAAACACATCGATCAAACAATTATTCTATAGGTTGAATCAAATTTCCGACGAATGTTGTTCAAAAGTTGTGATGTTTTTTAAACGAAAAAAGCGCACTTGTAGCCACTGTGCGCCGTGGACCAAAGAATTGCGACACAGCAAAAGCAACAGCAACACAACAACATTTAATGGACGCTTGCCACTCTAAGCAGGCGGCAAACTTTGCGCTCTCTCTCTCTCTCTCTCGCACACTCTTTCTCTCTCCCTCTTCGCACTCAAGCCGAAAAACGGCAAAAGTTTTCATTTCTTTTCTTTTCATTTTCTTTGCTTTTTTTTTTTGGTTCACATGAAAAACTTTGCACTGCAATTCAACGGGTTTTTGCACTTGAAAAGTGCCGCTGCACCTATGCCAAGCCAAGCGGAGAGAGAGAGAGAGCAAGAGAGGGAAGAGAAAGAGAGGGGAGACAGGTCTCGGAGCTGTTCTCGTATTGAGTTTCAGGCCCTGGGCACTCAACCGTCAATACGTGATAAAAGTTGCTGCCGTCGTTTCCGTTCGCCGTAAAAATTCACTAAAATATTTCAAATGTGCGTGCGTCTCCCTCTCTATCTCCCTCTCTCTCTCTCCCTCTCCCTTTCTCTCTCTCTCTTCTGTTGGGTTTGAATGCAACTCTGCTGCAAGTTTAGAGCAACCATAGAAAATTGTTAAAAGGTAATTGATACAAAATGACGTTGAAATTGAAGTTGAGTTTAGAGCTTTGCTTTTCCTTTTCCTTTTCTTTCCATTGCATTTCGTCTTCTGCTTCTTCTTTTTTTCTATCTGCACATGTGTGAATGTGTGTGTGTGTGTGCATCTCACATTATTTTTTATATCATTTGCTTTTTTTTTTTTTGCGCTCTCCTGTGAAGTCGAGCTGAAAACAGTTCGGCATTTGCAACGAGCTTAATGCCAACAAAAATTTATATAAACACACACGCAAATACCTATAACAAGAAGCAAGAGTTTTTATGTAAGCATACGAAAATTTATCTACTTGAGATGGAAATCAGCCGATAAGCTAATCTGCATATAGTTTGACCACTTCATTTTAGCAGGGAGAGAGCGAGAAGAGAGAGAAATTTTAATTGTATAATATTTTTTATGTCCCATCAAATTAAATTTAATATTTTCCTTGGGTATCGGAATACAACAACATTATGTTCCAACTAATTTGCTGGATTCGATTTTTTTCTATTTCTAATTATATAATAATAAAAATAATTTTTGCTAATTTTCCAGCGCTTATAAAAAATTGTGGGAGATCTGGAAAAATTGTACTATTTATTTTGACCTGTAGTAGCCCACATTCTAAAATAATTGAAAATATATTAAACAATAAACATAATATTTAGCGAAACATAATTCATATTTTAAAATAAAAACATATTGGCAATTTGGCAAATGAAATAAATATATCAAATAAAAAGAAGATTACACAAGACTCGAATTCGAAGAAAAAATAAATGTTTATAATTCGCATTTAACTATTTTTGGGCTACTGAGAGCAAAATAATCTCGTCAAATGGAATTTAAATCGTGGCATAAAGATAAGCCAGAAGTATTTAGACAAAACATTTAAAGATAGAACAATTTAATTCATTTAAAATTGAGCTTAAGCAAGCAAGAGAATATCGCCAATATACTACTTTAATTTTATTAAAAATAAATGCAGGCAAAATGGAAAAAATGCAAGGAAAATAAATTAATTTTCGTTGAAATTTAGACAAAAAGTAGTTTGTTCATTTATATTGTAAAAATACAAATGCATTTCAGATACATGCAATGACAATAGAAACCAAAATTTAGTTTATTTACCATTAAGTAAGATGATATAAATGCAATAATTATTGCAGCAAAATAGCAGTCTAGTAAATACTTTTAAAATACATAATTCAATCTTGATACATTTGTTTGTGTTGCGTTGCGTTGCTTAAAGCCAATGTTTTTGTTTTGTGTCAATTTCGTTATGTTCGTGGAGCGGAAAACATGGGATAAAAACAGCAGCCAAGTTGTTTGCGAAACAATGCTCGCAAAATCAAAGGCGAAAAGCAATAAGGTAAATTAAGTTTCGCCCAAGGCGAAGGAGACGAAGTTCAAAATAGTTGAGGCATGAAAGGAGCAGAGAGAGCGAGCAAGAGAGCGAGAGAGCGACAAAGAATCCTGATAGCTAGTTAAGTCTGCAGCTAATTGCAGCACAGCATTTTGCAATGCGCAAATATTGAATTGAAGGACAATAACAGAGCAACAGCAAACGGGATACGAAACAAAAAAAACAAAAAAAAACAACGAAAACGAAAACGACAAGCGGAATTCCTATTGCGGCAGATAATCGGTATTCGTTATTCGCTCCGGTTTTTGGGGGATTTGTCGGGTCAGGGATCGAGTCCCTTTTGGGCGCTGACACAGCAGCTGCTGTTGTGGTTATATCCTGTTGTTGCTGGTGCTGCGTATCTCTTTAACTTTGACCCAACTGGCAGCTGAACTTTGACCACGACGGCTGAACGGACGAAGGACGATGGGACTTTGCAAATGAGCAAACTCCGGCCACAACTCAAATGCAAACTGCTGATGTACCATAATTTGATCCAACATTGAGCCATTGTGCCGGGCCAAAGTAAGCGACCGGAAAGTCATTCCACACACACAGTGAGAGAGAGAGAGAACAGTTGAGAGAGAGAGAGAGGGGGAGATGGAGGAAAAGGTCCTTTTGTCCGGCCATTTGTTCGCCACGTCCGAGAGATGCTGGCTGCGATAACCTTTTAATCGAATTAATTGCATAAAACTCTTAAGTTTCAGTTGAATGTCTTAATACAGGCCAGCAGACACAAAGGCGTACGCAAATGGCTTTGAAACTTTTCCGAGTTGCACTTGAATGCTTTTCATTATGCGCCAAAACCCAACTCCCTCAACTCCTGACCCAGTCGCCAGTCGCCAGCATCCTTTGGCAATCGCAATCGATTGCGAAGTCGAAGTGGAAGTCGAAGTCGAAGTCGGGCAAGGACAAGCATCAATCAGTCCATTAAATGCGCTTTAGCTCTTAAAGAGTTCTAATTGATTTATGCACATACTTCGCTCTCTCTCTCTCCCATTCTCTTGCTCTCTCGCTCTTTTGAGTGCTATTCCTATTCTCAATTAACTTTGCTGCAAGTGCAATTACCTTGCTTCAGCTTTAGCTTTGTTTAATGCCAACACGATTTAAATTCCTCTTGTTTAGCAGCAAATTTTGCAATCGCTCAAAAAAGCGTCGAAATAAATTCCAGCACAAAAGTATGCTACACTTTTTTTTGCGTTTAATTTAAACAGATTACGCATACGCCTCGTAAACGGCGAATGCTTTTATTTTGCTTTAATATTAATTAATGGCGGATTAAACGAATGTTGCAACGATTTATCAAAAGTATAAATTTTATACATTATTTTGTTAGAATTAAATTCATTTTATTAAAATAAAATAAAATTGATATTCAGATAAACTTTTGATGCAATGATTTATAATTGAAAAAATGGAAACTTGAGATAAGTAGTAAGAAATATAATACTTTTGTATTGAAAATATATATTTTATAAATTTATTCGTGGCTCTTTAACTTCAATGTTTTAGAATTAAATAAAATTGCAAACCAGAAAGAAAATTACTTGAAAATGTTGTAATGTTTTTGCATGGAATATATTCATATTATTGGAATAATATATGAGCAAAATATTTATAAAAACTCAAAATTATTGCTAGATCAGTTAAAGAATACCTCAAGCAATAATTAGAAGAACTTTGAATAAATTCGATAATAAAGGTCAAAAGAAGGTGCGCTCAAAAGTAGGAAATTCTTCAGCAAACTTGGTGAAAATATTTCTGATGCTATTATTTTTAATAATTTATTTATTTTTGAGCATAATTTGTGGCAATGATTTAATTGAAATTGCAAAAAAAAATGGAGCAACACTCTAAGCAAATAATTCTCACATTTCTTTAACAAAATCTATTTATTTGGAGCATATTTTAAGGCAGCATAAATGGTTGCTGCTGCAATAATAATTATTGTAATTTGTTATTATTTAGCGTGTAGTGAAGCAAACAAAATAACTTGTGTCATAATCAGAAAACATACAAATGGAAATAAGTTTAATTAGGCAGCTTGAGATGTGGACGCCTCAAGGTAAAATGCACAAAATGCATAAATTCGCATATTTTAATAGATTTAATTCGGTTGACACTCGATGCCAGCGGCACAAAACAAAAGCATAAAGAGCATTACGCATTACGCATACGCAGCGTGTGTCGGCCACAATTGTAAATTGCGTTTTCTATGGAGAACGTGCAAAACAATTTTCATTGCGTTGCCAGCCAAAAATGCAGCGCACAAAGCAAAATAATATAAAAATAATAGAAACAGGAATGAAGTTGCAAGTTGCAAGTGGCAAGTGGCAAGTTGCAAGCAGCCAGCATGCTTGGCGAGGCTTAACTTAGACAGTCGTCTGGTGTGTGTTGTGTGTGTTTGTGTGCAACACACAATTTGCATGTGAGTCGAGTTGTGTGGCAAGTTGTGCTGGTCAGTGTCAGGCGACCCTCATGATGCACAGCACCTGCTTGCTACCTCTCTCTCTCTCTCTGTGTCTCTCTCTGTGTCTCTCTCTCTGTCTCGCTGTGTGAAAAATGTAATTTCAACGTTATCCTGACGTAATGCCAACGTTATCTGCTGCCACACACCGCAATGCCAGACACTAGAGACAAAGCGAGAAGGGCGACGCTTTGAAGTTGACTGCCTGCCGCATATGCTGTAATTTTGCTCTTGTTTCGCAACAGTTTTGTTTGTTGTTATCTCTCTCTCTCTCTCTCTCTCTCTCTCCCTTTCTCTCTCCCTCTCTCGTCTGCAGCTCTGTCACATTGTTAGTTACGGATTTTGGTTTATATTTATTGCATAAATTTGATGCCATAAAATGGAATTTGTCATAGCCAAATTGTTTTGAATTTTAATTTACTTGTTCGGCTGCACACACACACACCAACACACACACACACTCGTCGCACACACACTGTAGATTTAGAGATGACAGTCTAAGCTGTCAACAGAGCAACAACAATGGCAGCCACAGCACACATCAGACACATAAACAGCTTGCAAGCTGTCAACCAGCAGACATGCATTTCTATACCATATAAAATATGTACTATACTATATATACTATATGTTATGTATATATTTCTGTGCAGTTTCGTTATCTTAAGCATGTTGCCCACTTGGATATTGTTGCCTATCTCTCATATTAATTACCAATTGTCTGAGATGTGTTTGCCTTCAGCTGCTGTGAATTTCTGCTGCACATTGATTTCAGCATCAACAAAAGCAAACAAAAAGCTTCTTCAGCTCTGCCTTTTTTTTTTTGTTTTTCATATTTTTTCCTTTTCGTTTGGCTTGCAAGATTTATGCCGGACAACAACAGCCATCGCAGTATATTCTCTTTTCAATTCAATTTGCAGTTTATTGAGAGCGGAAAGTTCTCAAACAACATCCATAAAAACAAGCAACGAAGGTTGAGTCTGCTCTGCAATCAAATACCCAATACCCAATGGATACTCTATAGAGTAAATAAAATTATATATAATAGTAATATATTATGATATAAAACTATAATACCGATAGCCTATCTTTAAAGCATACTACAGAGCATGATATAATGTTTTATTATACATTATATCATTATATTTTATGAAATGATAAACAAAACTTTAATTCCGGCCGTCTATTTCATTATAATGATATAATGTATAATACTAATATATTAGGATATTAAATTTATAATATTTAATAGTAATATATTATAATATGAAATATCAAATTGTAAAACCGGCGACCTATTTCGAAAGCATACTCTACAGAGCATATATTATAATATATGTATTGAATGAAATAGAAAGTTTTAGTATACAAATAGAATAAAATAAATATTTAAAATTTAATAGTCCCCAAAAATCTTGTTTTTAAACTACTGGAATTTCTTGTACCTATTTATTTCAGTCTAGAAATCACAATTCTTATTTTCATTTTCATGTTGAAGGCAACTCTAAATAAAATTGTTGTCAATAAGTTTGCTGACAGCTTATTAAGAAACTTGCATATTTATTATGAATTTTCAAATATTGACTCTTGATTTTAGAGCAATTAACTTGGGTTGAACTAATAAAAATGATTACTGCATTTTTAAAAGTAAAATCTTTACATCAAATATTTTTAATTATAAAAAATTGATTGATCACCAAGTGATTCTGCAACGTAGCTGCCAACTTCTAAGTGTGCAATAAGAAATATGTTGAAAGAAATAGTCTAAAATATTTTAACTATATTGAATCGCAGGCTAAACAGACTTGAATCGCAAACTGTCAGCCGTATGGCGTGAGTTCGAATCCCGCTAGAAAGCCGGAATTTTTTAAACAGGTATTAAAAAGGTTTCCAGCAAAAGTACCAACATTTTTAATGATATGTGATTATATCAAAAATATATATTTTAGCTAGTTTTTATATTTATTTAAAATATCGTCTAAGAACGTACGTTCGATTCCTGCGGAGGACAATACTTTTCGGACTGACCCAAGTTCGAATCCCAGTCAATAATAAAAGTTGCAAGACTTTCAAATGCATTCGAGTAATTAACAATAATGTCTTGAAAGTGAAAGAAATGACTGAAGGTTTTTCTAATTAGCTGCACTTCTTAGAGATGGACGGACGGACAGACGGACGGACAGACGGACGGACAGACAGACAGCTGAAGCATGATAAACGGCTGCTGCTGCTGTATTTTGCATAGTTTTATCTTAATAATTATGGAGCTGCAAGTGTTTCAAGTTTTATGCAGTTTTTGTGGCACGTCAGGGCCTTGATGGGCGCTAATAAGGCTGTCACAGGCCAGGTTGGGTAACAAAAGCCAACAGGTAATTACATTTTTGATTGGCATTAGCTTACCGCGTTTTGCGAATGCATTTTGGGGCACCGAGAGAGAGAGACTACAGTGTAGTCGAGTGTAGTTTGGTTTAGTTACCTGCAAGTAAACGAAGGGAATAAAAGAATGGTTGGTTAACAAATATTTGGCCAAAATGAAATGTGTGTGTGTGGGAAATGCTCTTCAAAATAATATTCATTACTTATGCACACGAAGCCAAATACCTTGAGGGCATTTTGCTTTTATGTGCATATGTTATTTGGCATTCCTGTTTCTTGTTATTGCGTCTGTTAGTTTTTGCCAGCTTTAATTAAAATATTTCCCCTCGGAATGCGTTGCCAAACCTAATTGCTTTCTTTAACAATGTCTGAAAAAAAAAACACACACACAGAGATCGAAAGAGAGGAGAAGGAAGGCTAATTTCTAATTTGCAACCCGTTTTGTCGTTCGTCGAGTCAACTGCCAACTGCAGTTCGTGCCACAATCAGCTGCAATAACAAATCCGTTGCCACCAATCATCCCTGCATGAAAGTTTCCCTCATTTTCCTTCTATTTTTCTTTTTCGCACCTGCTTTTCAACTGCAACTGACTTCAATTGCGATTCTAATTCAAATTCTAAATAAATTACGCTTTGACAATTTTCAGTTTTTTTTTAAATATCAAATGAATTGGTAGTTCAAAGCACTGCATCAAAAAATGTATAAATTAATTTTATATTTTCTCTTTTGTGCATATTTTTAATTAAGCATCTATATTGATTTGAAATGTTTGAATTATTTTGTATGTATTTGTTGGATTTCAATATTCTAAGCAAAAAGTTTATTTTATAATATCAAATAAATTAATCTAAACACCGCTCCAAAAAATGTTTATATTATTTTTGTAATTTTTTATTTTCTGCAAATCAAATCTTTGAAGTGTTTTTTTTTATGTATTTGTTTGATTTTGATATTCTAAACAAAAACTCGACTGAATGTGAAAATGTGTCTTGGAATTTAAATGCATAAATATATATTCCTTCTAGAATTTTTAAAAATAATTTATTAAATATGAAATGTGTTCATTTTTATACCTTTTTTTGTAAGCCTAAATTTTTCTTAGTATTTTTGTTAATGCAAAAAAAGTGTCTTTAAAGTTGAATCTGATTGCTTAGTTGATTTAATTATTTATTCAAATACTTTAGGCTACTTCCTTCCTTCTTTATTCATATTATTATATTTTTTTAATTAATATTACATTAATTTTGTATGCAATTTTTCATGTATTTGGTTGCCTGTTATTTTATTAATCACTAATTTATCAATTTGTAAATTAATTGCATCATTGGCAAAAACTCTAGCTGACAAACTATAAATGTAGAATTGCTATATATGTACAAATAGTATTTATATATATTTTTATTTAATCATATTTTGAATTTAAGTTGCAATTTTTGTATATTTATTTTATTTGTTTATGTGACTACTTATTTATTGTTGTCCTTTATTTGTGAACGCTTTGTAGCGTTGACAAAAACTATGCATATATGTATTTATTGTATTAAGTATTTTTTTCATTTGAACTGCTGTCAATTATTTATTTGATTGCTTATTTGTTGTTGGTGTTTACTTGTAAAAAAAAAAACTGAAGCTATGCTAATTGCAATGAAAATAAGTGTTTTCTATAGATTTCAGTGGGATAAATGTCGATAATTGAGCACAAAAAATGCAAATTGTCAGCAGACGAAGAGCAAAGCAGCAGACTTAATGCGAAATAAATATATATATATGAATATATCTGTATATATGTTATATAGTGAGTGCCAAAAATGTTTAAGTGCGTCCCAATGGACGCCGGACTTTGTTGTTGCTCCAACACGTTGCCGACGCTGGGCATTACTAATGAAAGCCAGCTTGCAACACGACGCGACGCACGAATGTGGCAAATGCTGTTGCAAGCAAACTTGCCTGCACTTCAGCATAGAGTTGTGTGTTAAACATTCGACGACTGTCGACTATGTTTTGTGCCATGATTACTTCAACTTCGTCTTCTTCTTCTTCTATCAGCGCACAGTCTGTCTCGCTTTAGCACGCTGTCGTCTGTCTCTTTCACTAATTCTCTGTGCTATCGGTGGGTGGCGCTTTGAGCTGCATTAAATATTTTTCCACTTGCGAGAGCTGCTTTCATTTGCAGTCGCTTCCAGTCAACACACACACACACACACACACACACACACACACACACACACACAAATGTGTATCTGTGTGTGTCTGCAACTAATCTCATAAATCCCAAAGGTAAATATACACAAACAAGGAAAACGTTTAAAAAGAATTGCTCAAAACTTATCTGCTTCTTCTCTCGCTTTGTGTCGCTCTCTCTCTCTCTCTCTCTCTTTCTCTCTCGCTCTCTCTGTATCTCTCGCACTGGCTTCTGTGTGAATGCTTTTATGTGCTCTGCACTGCAATATCATTCACAGAAAACTCGACTGCCTTCAGAGTTCTCGATGCGACTGCTGCCTGCATTTTATTTCCATTTAATTTGTGGCCAGGGCGCATCTCTCTCTCTCTCTCCCCCACTCTCTCCCTGTCTCTCTCTCTCCATTTGCGTAAAGCCATTGGGAATATCAGGCCAAGCAGCAGGCCAAAACCACTGGCCAAGTGCAGAGGCCAAAACACTTTATTTCAAACTCGCCATGAATGTTTAATACGAGACGAGCGCTTCACACACAGGATGCGCAAGCTGACAAAAATCGAGACATTTTCATGCATTATCCTTTTTATACCTTTCCTTCCACAATATTTTAATTTATTTGTCTATTTGTTTGCTCACTTTACATTTGTTGCCGCTGTTGAGCTGTTTCCATGCATATTTATTGCACAAATTAAATTACTATGCATTATATTTGCCTTTTTTTGTTTGTGCAACTCTTGCAATTTGCATAAATATGTTAAAATATATTAACGAAAATTATTTAATTATAAACTGTGATGTATATGCAAATTAAATGTATTGCAACAAATAAAAGTTAAAAAAACAATTGTTAAATGAAATCCGCTGAGCTGATGCATCTGAGCAGAAAATCGGTTTCCAAGAATGTTTTCTTTCAAATGCCATTAAGCGTAATATACAAATTATTTAATTTGAAATGGCAAAATAATAATTGATATATTGAAATGTATGTACTTCAATTTTATTTCACTTCGTTCTGTCAGTTACTATATAGCTGAGCATAAAAACATTATAAATTGCATAGAAAATGAACAGACATTTACATGCAAATTAAATCGATTGCAATAAATAAATAAAAATTCATGGTATAAAACAGATTTTTAAGAATGTCTTCTCTCAAAATTATTTACGCTGGTAACAAAATTATTTATTTATAAATTGCAAATGTAATTTACGAGACATTTATTTGAAAATTAACAAAATTATATAGCAATTGTTTAATGAAAGGGGGGTTTCTCTAAAAACCATTTATTCGGTATTTAAACTAATAGCAAAACTGCATAGTTAATTAAAAGACAAATAAATTCATTTAGATTCTTACACGCATTAAAATTAGCTTCCAAGAAAGTTTTCTCTCAAATTGCATTTTTATTGCATTTAGACTAATGATAATGACTATTAATTTTATTACCGAATTAAAAAAAAAAAGTTCAAATAATTCTTTAAAAAATTATCACAACTGAAGCCATAAAATGTAATCACATTTGAAATACTTTATAGCACAAACACAACTATTCCAGGTGTTTTCTCCAATTTGCATTTTCGCTGAAGCTAAAGAATTCAATCAGACATAATAAACTTTATAGCATTTAGTCGAATATAAAAATTATTATTTGCTTCATGAATGAATTGCAAATAAAAAAATATCAAATAAATTGCAATCATATATTTTGCGTATAGCAAAAAATAAGCTTCCAAGAATATTTTCCCTCCAAAACTTAATTTTTTCGGCATTTAGACTAAGACAATATTTTTATTAAATAAAAATATGCATCGCTGAAACTATAGAATTCAAACAGAAATCATAAAGCTTATAGCATAAAATCAGCTTTTCCAGGAGAGATTTCTCCAATTTGCATTTAGTCTAAGACAATAACTATTATTTTTATTAGTAAATTAAAAAAAAGAGTTATAGAAATTCGAGTTCAAAAATATGCATCGCTGAAGCTATAGAATGCAATCAGACATCATAAACTTTATAGCATAAAATCAGCTTTTTCTCAAAATTGCATTTTTTCTGCATTTAATTGAATCCAATAATTATTGTTTGCTTCTTGAATGAATTACAAACAAAAGTGTTTAAACAACATCAAATAAATTTTGCAATCAGATATTTTGTGCTGTATAGCATAAAATTAGCTTCCAAGACAATATTTTTATTATATAAAAATATGCATCGCTGAAGGTATAAAATTCAATCAGACATAATAAACTTAATAGCATAAAATCAGCTTTTCCAAGAATGTTTTCCACGCTGATTATTTTTGCAGCAGTTTTAAGCGTTTGATCGATACTATTCAGTGCGCATTAAATTATTGAATAATAATGCGAGAAGAGGAAGAGCTGTGCACTCGCAGATGCGGCCAAATCATTATGGAGTGGAGCATATGGAATGCTAACCGCAAAAGCGAAGTTTGCACAGCATGTTGACCAAGTAATGGTCAGCATTTTGGCCATGGCTAACATTTTTGTTTCCGTTTTCAATTTCCTGTTAGTCTTTCACTCCATTTGTGTTTCAGCGTTCGACAATATTTGAGCAAAGGTGAGGCACACACACACACACACACACCGCACTTATGTCAACAGAGCGAGAGAGGGAGAGGGAGAGAGAGAGAGGGGAGAGAGAGAGAGGGAGCGACAGTTGGCAAGACTTATTTGCCGAATGACATACAAATTCGATTGGTGACGACGTTTCCGATGCTGCGCTGCCAATTGGCAAGGCAGTGGGCGTGTGGCAGGGGCAGGGGCAGGAGGGGGGCGTGGCACCGAAGGGGGAGGAGGGCGTGTGGCAAGTTATTGAGTCACTGGACGGCGTCGCGCTGCAAGTGCAAAGGAAGTCTGAGTTGTTAAGCTGCTTTCGGCGCGCTATCTGTTAGAGCACAAACACACACACAAATACACACACACAAATACACACACACACACACATATACAACACACACATACACACTCAGCTTCGCAGATGTTTCATTTGTGGCAAGTGGTCAAAAGTTGGCTTCAATGTTTTGCCATGTTGCTTTTTCACATTTCCCTGCCTCCTCTTTCTCTTCTCGCCTCTGCTTTGCCGCTGTTCGCCATGTACTCGCAGTTGTCTGCCATTTTTATACGCCACTAAATCTTCGAAATGTGCATCGCACATCGTTGCGTATACGTTATGCGAGTCGCTCTTAAGATTCCAGGGCTGCCAGCAGCCGATTTCAATCCGAAAATTTGCTTAAACATTTCCTCCAAAAATCCCATTCGCCACACAGCTTCAATTAATTTCGCAATTATTATTAATTCACTCTAAGCTGCTGCTTATTGTGCGGCAAATCTAATAATGTAAATTAAATGCAATAAATTGCATTGCTAAATAGTTCACATTGCATAAATTATTGGGCTTTAAATTGTTGTTGAAGTTAAGAATTTGCTTCAATTTCTTTCAAAGTTGCAGCAAAGTTAATTGAATTGACTTTTATTCCATTACAAGTTTACTTTCAGTTTATTTAAATAATGAAAATATTATTTTTGCAGCTTACTACTCCACAAATTCAATTCAATTAATTATTTTACAATAATATTGGTTTACTTTAATTTTATTTCGATTATTTTTTCAGCTTGTAATAATATAGATTTATTTTCAATTTATTTTGATAGAGAATATAATTTTATAGCTGCCTATTATATTTCCTATAACTCCACAAGTTCAATTGAATTAACTTTATTACTTTTGGCTTTATTTCGATTGCACTTTGACCAAGCAAACAACTTTTTTTACTGTTTTCCAGCTCATAATATTTGGTTTCGCGAATTAAATTGAGTTTAAAATTCTTATTACTTTCAGGATGATATCGATTGCTTTCTGAGCATGCTAAAAAAAAGTTGACTTTCGTTATTTTTATGATAATATTATTTTTGCGGCTTATAATATTTGTTATTGCAACATGAAATATTTTGTTTTTTTTAGTTTATTCGGAAATTGCATTGGAATTGGAACTTTATTCAATTACAATCA
The DNA here is from genome assembly GCA_963583835.1 of Drosophila immigrans. Taxonomy (NCBI): domain Eukaryota; kingdom Metazoa; phylum Arthropoda; class Insecta; order Diptera; family Drosophilidae; genus Drosophila; species Drosophila immigrans. The sequence continues at coordinate 15,899,260 of OY757144.1, read as the reverse complement.
TATAAATATTAGTTTTTAGTTTATTCAATTTGTTATTTTACTTTTACGATAGTTTTGCTGTTTTTTTTTTAATGCCAAAAGAGATAACTTTAATTGAATTTTCGGTTGAATTTTTTCAGCTTATAAAATCTACGAAATTATTTACTTTACTTTTGCGATAATAACGATTGTTTTTTAAATGAGAAAAAATGTATTTTAATTATCTAGCTTATAATATCGGTTATTGCTCAACGGTTTTTTATTGCATTGCAATTTGAATAACACTCAATAAATATTTGTAATAAATATGGAAATAAAAATGAAGCAATTACATGAAACCAGAATTATTTACACTAAGCTATATTGAAATTTAATTAAAATTCATTCAAAAACAAATAATAATCGAATAATAATATCAAAATTAAATAAAAGAATTAATAATTCAAAGAGTGATTTCGATGATAAGTTTTGTACTTTGCCAAAATACTTTTTTCACTGAAAAATCACAAAAAAACTAGATAAACTATAATTTTCCATTGAGTTTCGAATAAAATAAATTGAAAAATTAAATAAATTAATTAATTCACGAAATGCATCTCAGGGCTTCCGAAATACTTTTTGAAAGCGGAAAATCACAAAAACTAAATCAACATTAAATTCCCATTGAGTTCCAATTAATTAAATAACTACTACAGAATTATTGAATAATACTAATTGAATAAATTAATGCCTATAGCTGAAAAATCACAAAAATTAATGCAACCATAATTTCCCATACATATAAATTAAGAACCCAAGAATAACCGAATAATAATAATTAAATAAAAGAATGCTCATCGATGAAATATTGCTGATCTGTGCATCCCTGGGCTGCATAAATACCTTTTTAATGTTAAAAATCGTAAAAATTAAATCAACTATAATTTCCCATACATAAAAATTAAGAACCCAAGAATAGAATAATAATAATTAAGTAAATGAATGCTCATCGATGAGATGTTGCTGATCTTTGCATCCCTGGGCTGCATAAATACTTTCAACTGTTTTGCTTTGGCCTCCGACTTTGCTTGCACTGTGTGTCCTTTTCATCTTTGTCTGCGCTTTATTTATTTTTGTCTACCAAATTATTTTTTAGAGCGCGCACACAAACAGACAGAGCGAGAGAGAGAGAGAGGGGAGAGGAGAGAAGAGGACAACACTCGGCCACATATCATAAATATGCGCAGCCAAATGTGTCATTTTGTCGTTTATTTCTGTGCTGCATAGAAATGGCACAGACACATGCAACATTTGTTGCAGTTGCTGCCATTATGGGACGCCCGAGCAATTCAGCAGATGGACTAAAAGGGCGCCTTCAAGTGACATTATATTTACTAGAAAATAAACAAAATGCCAGCGAAAGAGTGTTTGCTGCAAAATGCATGAAATGGCAGCAAATGGATTTAATGCTGCCATCATTCAGCTTCCATTTCCATTTGCATTTTGCATTTGCATTATGCAATTTGCAATTGTGCATGCAAATAATACGTTGCACGTCAGCATTATGCCATTAATCAAAGAGAAAGGTGTGCGGAGACACAACCAACAAAAAAAAATCGAGAAAAAAAACGAGCGATTATTAAGAGAGCTGCACAAATTGCTGCAGGACAATTAATTGGCCAGCAAATTTGGTTTTAATTTCGCATTACGCATCGCTTAGTTATTAAGCTCGCTTCCTGCACAGTCTGTCCTCGCTACAAACAACCAAATGCCATCGTTTCTCTGCTCGCTTGCCACTTGTGGCATGCCCCACTGTGGCCGCTGAGTTTGTTGACAACAGCGCAAATTAATTAGTTTCTTTTTTTACACTCTACAAAATGTTGCATTATTTGCATAGTTTTGTCAATGAATGGCGGCCAGTGTTGAACTTTCTTGTTGTGCACGGGGCGTATGAGTGATGTGGAGTTAGATTGCAATGTGGCCCGCAAATTGAATAATTGCACGATAGTTTTTCTCTCGTCGGCACGCTGCTAATTTTCCCACGCTGCTGTGCCAAGTAAATAACTTATTAGATGGGTCCTCCACACTGAATCACGATAATTGAATCAAATTGCATGTCCGCCGTGGATTAGCGGAAAAAACAAAAACGCGAAAACAGAAAACAGCTATGCAAAGAAAGGGAAATGTCGGAAGTGAGAGACAAAAATGGAAATCTGCAAATTATGTTAAACAACTAGCATCAAAGGCAATAAAACCGATTATGCGTTTGGCAAAATTCGCACAAAGCACTTGACACAAATTGTGGACAATTGTTTTTGGGCCAGAAGCGAAATTGAAAACCATCAACAAATATTAATTTCATTTTATTTGTCGCACAACTTTATTAACAGATTTCTGTATTTAAAGGAAATCATGTAAATAATAAAGATTTGATTATTTATTTATTTATTTTTCAAATATCGAA